>JARGYA010000236.1:0-215712 GCA_029204335.1 Mycena vulgaris
ACTCCAGTGTGCCACTGTCCAACTATCTATCTTGACTCACTGACTAAGGTCTTTTTATCGCGCACCTCGGGAGGGCCGCGCTGTCACTCCTGGTGTGTCACTCCCATATGTCTTCCTACCTCGGCTCATGGTTACTCAGTATAAACCCTGCACCATCGTGTGCCAATACCTCTCACCCATGCTAACTAAATGACAGATCATCGATGCGTGGCTGGCGGGTCCGCTACCGATTCGGCTTGATAGTTTGCGCACGGCCACAATGTCGCTCTTGGTGTGTCACGGCACCTACCTATCTCAACTTACTAACGGGCTGCCAGTGCTGTCCGCGTACCTTTTCCCGGCATCAGTACGACTCCAGTACATTATGGTGTGTCTTAGTCATCTTATGTGTATGTATCTTAGCGTACTATGATAAATAAAATTGTTATTACCATTTCATGAGTGATATGAGATCCTGAAAATGGAAAGTATTCGCGGTATTGAACCTCGGCAATGTAGTCGCCTACAGTCGGCTATAAGGACCTATAACCTCTACAACCGCCTATAATGCGTATAAGTGCCGCAACTACTTATTATCCCAAATAGGTTGTTTCTGAACCTTACAGGCCCCCCGGAAAGCTTACAGGGTTATACGACCTTATAGGCACATATACCTACTTATATGCTATCTGGGCCTTTTGCGACAAGGTTGACGAGTATTATCAAAAGACTTCCAATTCGAACGCTTATATGTTTGCGATGGGTAAGTTTAACCTATTATGTATTGTTTGACAATGATTTATTGCTCCTCAGTGCTTGATCCTACGAAGAAGCTTTCATACTTCCGAGCGCATTGGCCAACTGAGCTTCAAGAGTCTGCAATTGAAAATATGGAGGAAACTGCACGTTTTTCACCTCTGATTTGCTCCCGACAAAATATCATAGTCCACAGTTCAAACAGCGCTATCTTACCATTTGTCGACCTCGTTGACTCGGCCTTCGAGTCCGTCCTAAGTCAGCGTCGAAGTAAATAAGGTTAGGCTGTGCCGCGTCTAGGAAGATGTCCACGTGCACGTACCGCCTTGTTAGGATCCGCGACGGTTGCGTAGTACGAGTACGCGTTTCTTGGGTCCTGGGCGAGTGCCCTGTTCGTAACGAAGAGCACGAGCGCGGACACGAGTCGGGAGTGCATGACGAGGACGGGAGAACTTCAGCACGCCTGCTCAGGCGTCCCGTCCTTATATACGTGGTCTGCTTAACGGAGGTCTTTTGCCGAGGTCTTCTCCATGACTACGGACGACGAGCCGCGTGGACATCATATGTTTACTGCGATGTGCATGGTTGCCAATCGGTGCAGATCTATGCAAGCAGCGTGAGGCTGAGGGAGCAGGAGTGTGGTGGTGTGCTGATGGTCGGTGTGTGCGCGATGTAACGAAGAAACGAAGCGCAGAGGTTCGATAAGGGTGAGGAAGGGAAGATAACCATGCATTGTGTCTTAGGCTCTTTCCCGTGGATGAGGCGTCCGGATGAGCCCCAACCTTGCCAGCCGAAACCAAGACTGGGGGTTGTGGTGGGTGAGCAGCAAAAAAGGACAAGAGAGCAAAGGAAGAGTAAGCCTGAGACGGATCACTGATCAGACGATCGTCGGTCTTGGTTGGCGGAACAACTCGGCCCGACTTGCTCCTTGCAGCTCGAATGTGCGAACGACTGCGCGTACACCGTATTCACTGACGCCCAGGCTTATTTCGCAATACGTCTATGGAGCACGCTTCGCCATATAATTATAATGAGTAGGAGCGATTATCCGGCGAGAAGGGGTTTGTCTCCCCGCGATGCCGTGCCACTTGCAGGGCCGGTTTTATTTTATTTTCTCGTCCGCTCACTCTCTCCGGCAGATGTCGCTACTCGATTACAATTCCGGGCCTCAATCCGCTGGCAGAGGAAAATTCTCACACATTGTGCGCCTTTCCTAAAATCTGAATCGCACTCCAGGAACGGTAAAGGAATGCACCTTAGTGTATGAGACACGCGCTAGATTGTGAATTGTGGGGACCGTGATTATTATCGGGCGAGATGAGGGCCGATTCCACGAGGTGTGCTTTTTGGAGGGCGAGAACTTTGTTCAATCTGTCTTTCGAATGCCTTTGTTGACAAAAGCCCTCGAACCCAAATCTAGCTGGGGATCAGGTTGATTGTGGGTAAGCCCGCGAGGCATTCGTCCGAGAATGAAGTGGGTTCGAGTCCCACCGGCGGTATATAGGTGAAGTCGGGGTATTTTCACTGTTTTGACCCTTTTCTGCCGACTTTTCCCATTGTCCCGTATAAATCACACAATACGCTGTGGATAGAACAACAAACACGGTGCTGCCGATGTTTTTTGGACGACCGTCTTTGTTTCAGGGCTTCTTTCCTCATCCAAAACTCATCTGTAAGTACCAACATACAAAGCATTTTAAAATTGAACCTGGCAATGCTGCCAGTGACAATATGTTTCAATGACGTCCAATTCACTGGATGTACACACAGGCCGAACGAGTTGCAGTGCAAGCTGCCGTGGACCGGGTGGGTCAACTTCATGTTGTTTCGAGGAAACACTAGTAAGAGAAGGAGGTGTGGGTTCGACTCCCAACCGCAGCATAAAAATCGTTCGGGCCTCGTTCTCTATCAGACTTTTTCGGCGTCGGTACTGCACGCCCCGTGTTCTGTTCCGAATTGAAACACACCAACACACCGAAACTTGAGCTGAAAGATATCATTCCAAAGGGCAGGATTTAAGAATTAGGGGTACTCAAGCTGCCGTATATCCAGGCTCAAAGTCAATCTGTAGCAACATCCTGCCTTGATTGCTTGGAACCTATTATAAATCCGCGAATTACTTGGAACATATAAGTGGTCCGGGAGACAGGTATGATACCCGTGAAATACATGTTGCCAGACGGCATATTCCAGCTGTGCAAGCCACCATGGACCGGGTTTGGTCACCTTCATACTGTTTTCAAGAAGGAGCGCCGATGAAGTACGGGAAGGCGGTGTAGGTTCAACGTTCAACTCCTACCGGAAACATGTGGCGCGAAGAGAGTATGTTTGAAGGCGATGGTCAAGTGTCATTTACACCGCGGTATTCTCGTCCTCGGAATGCGAAAGGTGCGCAGGAGGTCCAGCAAGCCGCGCCAGTGTACAATCCAAGTCACGGATCTATTCCACGTCTTTTATACTGCTAGAACATAATAGGCAGCCGAATTGGACTATGGTGGGTCACCTTCGTATATGTGTTTTTTGCAAGAAGCTACAGCCCCAGATAAACCCTACAAGATGATGCACGATCGCCTGGATTTGGTGGGCGGGGCTGGTTTTGTTGCTGATCGTAATGCCCGAATGAGAGTCGTGAAAGTCCGTTCTACGTTGTGCGCTGTCTTGGCCGACGTTTCGATGAACTCGCACGCCCACTGTCGCGCAAGCGCCGCACCCTCCTCCTCCGACACCTCTCGCTCAGAGGCAGGTAAGTCGCATTTGTTCCCGACGAGTATGATAATGGCATCTCGCCCATTTATCCGTTGCACGGTCTGGCGGAAGACCTCGAGGCGGTTAAAAGTCGACCGTGACGCGATCGAGTAGACCAGTAGGAATGCTTGACCTTCTCTGATGCAGCAAGTTTATAAGACGATGGAACACGAGAGAGAGTTTTCACTTGGAATGCACGAACCGCACCCATTGATCCCGGAGCGTCGCATACTCAACTGGAATTGTACGTTAAAATGAATACGCCAGGCTCAATTTCCGCGGCGTACCTTGTCCAGCTGTATCAATGACCTCCACGAAACACATGCGGTCATCCACCATGAGCTGCTTGCGGTAGCAATCTTCTATCGTTGGATCGTAAGCCTGCGCGATGTTGTTTGGTAAGGGTCATGATCTATTGGCTGGTATCGGTGATACCTCTGAAGGACCGAGTTCAATATCCACTCAGCGCATCCTAGGCTGATAACTTCTCTCACCGATGAAACAACTGAGGGTGAACTGGAGAGCGTCAGCCTTGGAAATAGAGCGCGGGTGGGAGCTTACCTGGCAGGCTAACGCGGTTGTACCTGCATCGCCATCACCAAGGACGACTAGACGCCATTGATCCATCTTTGGCCTCGAAAATCGCAAACACGTCCAACGAAAATGGGCGATGGAGGCAAGGAGAGGGTTGCTGGGTGACGGGCGCCGCTGTCAGTGATTGATCCAGCATGTTTACTCTTCGCGGTGAAAGTGCGGTTCCAAAAGCCTGACCCTGAAGCAGAAGCTTGAAGTCCCTGAATATAACCATATGGGCAAGTATGAGTATTTGAAAGGAAAAAGAAAACAGTCTACAGCCTTACCGTCCGTCTTCCCTGCAGGCACTGCAATTTCCAGTCGTATCTGGGGTTTTGATATATCGCGCCCCTCTGGTGAGAAGGATCGGGCGATGTATCAAGGTCTCTAGTGGGAGGCGCTCGCGATATATCGCGGCAGAGGGCCTTCCTTTTTGGGCTGTCTCCGACGCCCGCGCCGCCACATCAGCGGCGGCGTTGCCCCATCATTCCCGAGTCGGAGGCGCTGGCGGGTGGCGGTATGCCCGCCCGCCTGCCATTTTGGGTACTTTCCGTCTCGACCTCGCGGATGGATAGCATTATCACTGAATGTATTCCCCATGTAATTGACACCTTACCCGAGGTTGTAGACCCTACAGCAGCCTGGATAGTCCTTAACAAGCATTCCAAAAGTCGTCCGCATTAGGAGAGAGAACCGTGTTTGTACCTGTTATGATCACACTCCCTCTTCCCCGCATTACTTGCTCTCCTCTTACTGCCTCCTCCCCTCCTCTTCCCCACTAACGGCTGGGCCCTACTCTGGCCATACTGTCGAGCTTGTACCCCTTATCATTCTCTCAGCTGCGCAAGCCCTGTACGCCCCACAGCATCGGTTCCCGCCCCGCCGCCTCCCGCCTCCGTGCCGCCCTTCCGCGCCCCGCAGCTCCAGCGCATTGGCAGGGACCGACGGGCTACATCTCCCCCTCCCCTTTGATGGCCCTATCTCATCCCCGCGGCCCCTGCACGCTCCGCAGCCTCGATTGCCGCTTCCGCCGCTTCCCGCCTCCGCGCCGCCCTTCCGCGTGCCCCCAGCTCCGATGCATTGTCGGGGGACGAAGGGGTACCTCGCCACCTCCCTCCTGGCGCTTTAATCACGTCTCTAAAGCTCCTGCACGTCCCGCAGCATCGGTACCCGCCCCCACCGCCTCCCGCCTCCGCACCGCCCTTCCGCGCCCCGCAGCTCCAGCGCATTGGCAGGGCCCGACGGGCTACATCTCCCCCTCCCTCTGACGCCCCTATCTCATCTCCGCGCCCCCTGCACGTCCCGCAGCCTCGATTGCCGCTCCCGCCGCTTCCCGCCTCCGTACCGCCCTTCCGCGCGCCCCCAGCTCCGGCGCATTGTCGGGGGACAAAGGGATACCACGCCACGTCTCCATTTACAGCTCTATCTCGTCTCTGTAGTCCTTGCACGCCCCGCATCATCGATTACCGACCTACATCCTCTTCATTACCTACCTTCTGGCGGCCCGCTGTCTCTGCAGCTTCAACATAGTACTACTCTCCCTTTTCTCTTCACCTACGGCCGCTCGTATTCTCTCTTTTCCTTCTCCTCCCCTCTTTAGGTACTTTTCTCATACCCCCCCGGCCCAATTAATTAAGTAGCACACCAGCGCGCAATTAATTCAAGTATTCGTGATACTCCTAGGCTTGGCCCGTCAGAGCGGAGCTGCTCAGTGTCCCCACGCCACGGAAGATCTAAAAAAAACGACGATAACTTTGTTCTGTGCACGAATTTAAAAAAATACACCTCATACGGTTCGAACCCAGAACACAAACATTCCACGATTATGCCGCAACATAGACCGTTAGACCAAGAGCCCCATAACCTAGGGGATCCTCTACTGAGTACAACCCATCTACGATGCACCATGACTTCTGAAAAAATTGGTCAAGTCCACCAATCCACCTCTACCTACAGAAACATTCTATGTACCGTCTCTCTGCTACTGCACTCCGGCGCCACTAAATGATCACATAACCATTCCCTCCCATCCATTCGTCGCCCGCCGCTCAAAGATCGCCCCGGGCGCTATCTTTTTTGTCTAGGAATCAATCGTCGACATCAAAGAGAGCCCTCAGCGGTGAGTGGGGAAATGCTCACTTCTTCCTCACTCCTAACTCCTCACCCTTCGCTTTCCGCTTCTTCGTCGAAGGGACATCCTCCCCCCCTGCCTTCTGCCCCGCGGCCCTGTCCCTCAACGCCTCAAGCACTGCCAAGTCGTCATTGGCATTCCTCGGCGCCTTCCTCGTCCTCCCTGGACGTCCGGTTTCAGGTATGGGAGGCATCGGGGCGCCAGGCAGCCGCGCTAGCACGACCAAGTCCGACGGTCCAGCGAAGTTTCGCAAGTCTGGCGCTGGCACCTCCTCAGGCTCGCTCGCCTTGCTGGGCCGTCCTCTCCTCCTCACTACCGGCTGAGCGTCGAGCGGCAGCGGGATGATCTCCCCATTGTCGCCATACGTTTGATGAAACACCCACGGTGCTCTCCCCCCCCTCGTCCTGCGCCCACTTCCACCTGCAGCCTCAGCGTCATCCGCCCCCTCCTCCTCCGTCACCACCTTGCGTGGTCGTCCAACTGGCTTCGCTCCCCCACGTCCTCCACGCCCACCGCGTCCCCGACGTCCTCCACGCCCTCCTCGACTAATCCCGTCCCCAGGTGACTCTGCGTTCACCGCTGCCGCCATCACCGCCCCCTGTCTTCTGCCCGTCGCTTTCTTGTACGGCTTCGGAGGGTTGGCCATGGGGCGCGAGTCAGGGTAGTCGGGACCAGCGAGCGGGACGTCTAGATCATCGTCACTGCTGTCGCTTCGCCCGTCACCACCCTCGACCTCGACATCATCTACATTGCTGTCCCCCCCTTCCTCGCCATCTCGCGCGCGCTTCTCCGAAGCCTCCTTCATTGCTCGCGCTAACGCTGAAGTCGATATGGCAATCGAAGAACCATTTGCTGCCCTAGCAATGCGTGGCGGTAGCGGTGACGTGTTTGGAGCCACAGTGAGCTTCGGCGCTGGCTGCCTCGGAATTGGTCGTGGAGGCGGTCTCGAAGGCAACGGCGTCGGAGCCGGCTGGCTAGCAGAGGGTTGAGTGGGGATGCGGAAGGGAGACGGCTTCGTCAACGGCACTCGAGGGGTGTTTGCAGCGGAGGCGGGCGAAACTGCCGGCGTCGACACAGAAGGTCGAGGGTGAGGTCGAGGGTGGGGGGGGGATGACACAGGCTCCGTGGATGATGCTGGTAACGGTTGAGCAGCGCGACACGCTGCCGTCGATGCGGAGGAAGGGGTGCTGTATTGCTGAAGGGTCGCCTGAGTGTCCGTAGCTGTACGTATATCGAATAACCCTGTCGAAATGTAAGCCAGATCTCCATCGCGAAGCTTGAAGGACTTTACCTCTGGGGGCCATGGTACAGTCTGCCCATCCCAATCCTTTAGCCCCGACTTCATCAAAACGTCCAGCCCTGCAGTTGTCCCAGGGCTAAGCGGCGCGGGCAAAGTTTCGTCAGGGAGCTCGTCAGTCCCACCACCCAAGTACGAATCCCCCATGCCTTTCGGGAGGTCCATCGGGTCCGTTGGTCCGTAACTCCACGCATCGCCACCGTAGTCAACGCCCAATCCCCAAGCATTGGGCTCCAGCGGCGACGCCGGGGCGGCAAGCCACTCCTGCGCCCGATGTTGCCCAAAAGGCGTAGATGGTACACCCCCGAACGAAAAAGATTCAGGCGTGGGCCCTTGCTGGAATTGCGAGGTTGAGGGCGAGGAAGAAAATGGGAAATCGGTGGGCGCAGCAGCAGGCCCTGTGCTGTCAAAGGAAGTCGATGGCACAGCGCTGAACGAGAAAGATGGAGGCGCGGGTAAGACCGGAAGCGGGGAGGGGAATGAAAAACCAGCCGATGGCATGCCCTCCAACGAAAAAGAGGTAAAGTGTGAATCTGAGCTGGCGTCATCGAGAGGGGTAGAAAGGGGTGCTCTGCTCAATTCAGGAGATGAGGGCAGTGCGCTCGAGTGCGTAGACAATGTCGCTGAGGACATATTCAAATCTTTTGAGGTTGATTCGGCCGCTTTCTTCCGCTTGGGTGCTTTCATGGTAGGCGTCGCCTTCTTGACCGCTGGCTTCGGCTTCACCGCAGGTTTATTGGTATCAACTCCTGGCTCGCGTTCTGCATCATCGGATTCCGGTTCTTCTTCCATCGGAAGGAGGTCTTCGAGGATGTCTTTTCCATCAGCCAGAGCCATTGCGTCGCGAGCACTTCGATCTTAGAAAATATCAGCCAAATTCAATCACAGAACGTGCAGGCCTTACTGAAACATCTCTTTAACCACTCACTGAAAATCTCGGCCACGGCCGTTCCCCATTCCGGATGTGATTCCTTGAAAGAGTTCCCAGCTGGTGAGAACCCACATGAATAACTGCCGAGAACGCGTGACCCGTTAACAAACGCCAACCTCTGACCTCTGAGACGTACACAGTGTATGACAACGCGCCTCCCTCGTTCGGTGTGGGTCCCCCGAGCATGGTAAATCCCTTCCAGCCGGTCTTCTCCATTATCAACGCGTGAATACGATCGATTATTCCTTCCAGCTGATGGATCGACCTAAAAAATTCCTTTAGCCATAGCCCGTAAATTATCCCAAAATACTCACATCTGGGCCAATTCAGGTGTCAGCTTTGCGTCCGCCGTAGCCGAAAGCTTTGCTGCCTTGATTTTCTGCAACTCTGCCTCCATTTCTTCCTTTACAGCGTCACTCTCTGCCTCGAACGCCGCCACCGTAACCCGCCTCCACATCGTCATCCGCGCCGACGCCTGCTCCTTAAGCTTGCGCTTCACGCCCTCTGGTGGCCTCTGACCGTCGTGCGACACCCACTCGAGATCCCCCGCGTGCTGCGTGTAGTATCCCGCGGCCTCCAGGGATGCCTTCGCGCGTTCGGGGTATGCCTTCAGCCAGAGCTCAAGCCGTTGTGGGTCACGGTGCCGCTTCGTCTCCTGCCACAGTGTGCCGACTAACGAGATCTTGTCGTCCTTCTTGGCAGGCTTCGTCCCCGACTCCCGCAGCTTCGTCGCGTGGTTGCGAAACCACGATCGTAATTGCTGTGGGTTACATGTTAGCTGAGCTGACACGTTGGACGCGCCCGAGACGCGTCAGACCTTCTCACCTTTTTCCGCTTCGTGAGCAAGGCAGCCAGCATCGCCGACTGCTCCGGCGTCAGCGCCTCCCCCGACTCGCTTGCAGGTAGTTTGCACTCTTCCTCCGCTGACCATTTCGCGAACCATCCCTCATCTAGTTTTGCGAAAAATTCGATCTGGTCCCCCGATGCTCGTTTAGCGTGGTACTGCCCAACATGCGAGATGAGCCAGGTTAGCTGTTCGGGGCTTGCCCAGGGTGTAGGTGACATGGATTTTGTAGCTTTGGCGCACGTCGCGCCGTGCCCAGGGAGGGCGTTGATGGTGCAGGAAGGACAAATTACCCGTCTGCTTTTTTGATGTTTTATGTCCAAAATCCGTATGTACGCCTGCCCTTTTCCCGTATTCACGTCTGAAACAAGTCTCCGAGCTCCTGTCCCCCCGCCTTCATTCCTGGTGTCCATTCCTCTTGTACAGAGCGATCAAATAACCGCCAGTTTTCCTGCCTGTTCGACTTCACACGAAATTACCTATGCATGCCCCCAACCATGCCTTCTGCTCCGTTGATGTCTAGGCGCAATGACCGATGGTCAATTTGGAGTGAAAGTGCGCGTCCTGCATTTCTCCATTATATTTAGCCGTTTCTCCAGATCCGGCATATCGCAAATCTCAATGCGGTTCTCCCAAATCTGGACATCCGCAACAACGAACACGCTTGTTTTATCACCAGGCCCGGCCTCCCGGCACGGCCGCCTCGAACTTAAGCCACCACCCGATTTCCTTATCTTTATCCCCCACTCATCCACTTTTCCCCCACCCTCCCGCTCATCCCCTCAATGACGGACGCTTCGCTCAACGCAATCAACGCCCCCAACCCTAAACAAGAGATGGATGCTTTGATTGCGAAGGTCTCGGAGCTGACTGATCTGTCCGCTGAAATGACTCGCCTCTGCATCGCCGTCCAAAGTGAGTCCAGTTCTTACCAATTGGCGCTTCTCACATCCAAACAGGAGTCGTTCCCTCTGTCGCGCTGTCCAGGGCCTCGTTGGACATGACCAGACTCTGTCTTGATGTTCAAGGTATTTGCATGCCTTCTACAAATTCTCTCCTGACTAACACTTGTACAGCTCAGATCCCCATCGCGTTCACTGCGGCTGCCGGGGTTGGCGCCGCTGCCGCCACCGCCACCGTCAATGATGCCTCCCTTTTGGGCACTGCGACGATGACCGACCCCGCTCCTGCGGTGATCGAGAACCCCGTGGAACCGGAGTCGATTGGTATGTTGTTTCCATTATGTGTGAAAAGACAAGAAAAACAGCCTTATCGTTGCGCACAGACCAAACTGACTGGATTTGGACTCGCGGTGTCCCCCTCACCCCCGATCAACTTGACGCCTCTTTCCCTGCCGGTGTTGGGGACGACCTTCCTTGGCAAGTCGTCTGCATCGGCCGCGAGCCAGGCCTGTATGCGAGCGCGTAAGTCCTTTATCTTTCTCCCACCACTTTTCTCTCTCTGACCCCGTAAACAGCGATACCGCCAACGAACAGCTCACAGGCGTGCCGAACCAGTTCAGGCAGAAGAAGTCAACCCGCCTCGAGGCGCTCGCGTTCTATCGCCACCGGTACAATGCGGGCAAGGTGCAGAAGTGGACCCCAGTGCCGCCTGAGGCCGCGTCCAGCAGCGACGACGCGTAGACCGTACGTTATGCCCCTTCCTCCTTCCCTCCATCTCTGAATCCTGATACAGCAACCTTGTTCGATAAATCTCGCAACGTAAGGTAGGGGCCACAGTTGTAGCTAGTTCGTGTCGTCCTCAATACATGGGTTTTTCTTTTCCTTGAGATCTGGGCAATCGGCAATATGCATTCAATGATACAATGGGGATAGCTATGCGATGCAAATCTTCGCCTATCTTCGCCTGCCTTGCCGATGCAGCTTCCTGATTGCACAGATGCACTACACAGATACACATGCAATGATGCAACAGGCTAATCTATACAGCGATCCATGCAGCGCTGACATGCGCACTGGAATTCCCCATCGTCGCCATGCTTCCAAATCCGCCCGCTCCACTCAGAAATTGTCCCGCGATCCCCCGCCGCAAGGCCACCAGTCGAACACCGGATGTTCTCCGATGGGGTCCAAAATTGACGGTCAAACACAGTCGGCTTGGCGAGAGGACGTGCATTGAGCGCAGCAACTTCGGCTGTCCGGTCCCGCACCCATCTGCTCACCATCGCAGCCGGCGCCAATGGCATGCTTTCGTGTGCTTGATGGTCCGAAGCAGTAGTATCGGGAATCCTACCATGAAAAAAAAAAATTAGTATAGGAATACACGAGCCTATGAGCTCATTACGCACGAAGTCAGAAGCATTGCTTTCTCTAGAATGGAGTCCACAGATCCCGCCATCTCCCTCGGCTGCGCCATCGCTGCGAGCGCATCGATTGCAACCCGTTCTGCGTCCCCCAAGTCGGCCAGGTCATTCATGCGGGCCGAGACAGGGTGCTCTTGCGGGCGTTCGACGTGGGCGGGGGTTGACACATCAGGTAAGGCACCGAAATACAGACCAGCCAAGCGAGCGGGGTATGGAGAGCGCACTTGGTGTGAAGGAGATGGTGGGTCGTGCGACAGAGAGTCTATGCAGAGTGGATCATCCACATCATCCGGTTGATCACCGATGTCCTCCGACCGTGGATCACGAGAGGGAGACACCGGCGCATCGCTTGCACGGCCTCCCCCTGAACGCGAAGGAGAGACGGAGTCGTCGCGGTCGTCGCGAGATGGAGAGAGCGAGGGTAAGGCCTTCTTCACAGCTTTGGGAGGGTCCCATCGCCGCCTTCTCGCCTTCTTGGCTGCCCTGTGTGTAGATAGTTAATGAGACATCCCCACCTAGAACGACGGAGACATACAGAACTTCGGCAGCATGCAAGCGATTTTTCTCGCGGATATGCAGGTTCCTGTGCAGTTTGCGATTGGAGAATGCACCATGTACCATGCCCTGAGCGAACTCACCTCTGGTAATACTCGCGCGACGCCTGTCTATGCCTCGCCACCTTTTCCTCCTCAGTAAGCCTGAAACGAGTTGACTAATTTTGGCGTCTACGGTCTGCAACCATCACATACGTTACACGAGCCTTGCACCCAGAAGATTTGGGTTTGCGACGAGCGGGTCGGTCGCCCGTCATGGAAGTAGATGGTAACAAGAGGGTTTGATGTATTGTATTTGTCCCATCACCTTCACTGGCCGCCCGTACGCACTCTTTCCTCAGTACTGCATCGTTCAAACCTACATTCATTCGGATTCGGCAAGACCTCAAGAGGTTCTTTCTCGTAAACTTCGTCCCACACAACATTTCGGCGGTCCTGAAATTCACGTGTTGTACATTTTCTGAAATTTGTGGCCTACATTTGTCCAACCTTTTATCTCCTGCCCTTTCCTACGCACCCTGGCACCCTTTAGTCACATATATTGCGAATTGGCTCTACTTCCTGCACCCATTTATTACAGCCTGCATGGCATGAAAAATCCTGGCAGTCCCCAATGTCTTGTGTTGTCTATTTTCTGAAAATATGCACCTTCCTCAAATCCTCCCTTGTGGCCAGCTGCAGGCCTTCCCTTCTCGTATAGAATAAGCTGCAGGCTTTTAGTAAGACATCTGCATCTAATTTCGCTCACTTCACCTCTTTGGAATCAGACAGCGGTTGGAAAATGAATGAACGGCCCACTTTGAATGAATGCAGCATACATATTGAGCTTCTCCGCAGTGCAGTACGCACCGGGCTGCACGGTCTTGAGGATTAAAACACTGTTCAGAAAGGTTGTCAGAACCATAGGAGCACCAGCAGCCGAAACAGCGCTCATTGTGCCCACCGAGTGGGTTTTGAAGAGGTGAGAGTATAGTAAACCATAGTGTGCTGTACTGTGTTTGTATGTGCACCGCCGCCACTTTCGCTTTCTCCGTCCTTCCTCCAAAGCTGAACCCTTCAACCCACGTATTCTGGGGACCGGCTCGAGGTCCTGAGTCCATTTCCAGGAACTTCCGAGGCAATTACCTGGTCAGTTCGCTGTAACTGTTCTGTGTTTTTATTTTCTGAAAATAACAAAATCTTTCGATCGATACTTTTATACAGGGGCTCTGCATTTGAAAAAAAATGGCCTCTTCAGAATCCTTATTAAATCTATACCCGCCAAGCACTGGGACCCTTTCACTTTTTCTGAAACACGAAACGGCCCTTTGTGATGTCATGTCACTCCAGTCACAAGCGCTCTTTGTCCGCCATCGACCCATTCTCTTCTCTCTGAGCCACACTAAGGTAAGCCCGCCTCACTCATGCTACTCGTATCGGCCATGGGCCACAGGAACCCCGGCGACAGAGCTGTACGCCGAGTCTTACCGTAGTGCTCCATGGTGGCATTGTCGCCGGGTTTCCTGCGGACCATTTTCGAGACGAGTGGCATTTCCTCCTGCCCCATCGACGACGCTCATGCATCTACCGTAGGCAGCCTTCGCGTTCACGCGCGATGGCGCGTCGGACGCGAAGTGGCGCGCAGTTCTCCCCTTACGAGTTGCACCACCTGATCTCAACTCGGCCGTTCGAGGTGATACGGACCGAGATCTCCCTCGACCGCCTACTCCAAGAGTCCCTGGCCGCCAGTGATACCCACGAAGCCAATCTTGATGCCGGAATTCCCGACGGAGACGAGGATGACCGCGATTGGGAGGACGTCGCAGATCTCTGCTCAGCCTCGCCCTCGCCCTGCACGAGCCCCGCAACTTCTGTCGATTCCTCTCCCTCGTCGACCCCCCCACAATCTCCTCCATCCTCCCCGATTCCAGCCCCGCCCATCGCACTCCCCACGGCGCACGCCGGCATTGACCGCCAACGCGAGCGGATACGGGCCGCAGACGCGCGCCGCCGCCGTCGAGAGCGCCAGAACGCAGGTCGCACACCCTATGATCGTGTGCCCGATACTCGATACTCCCAGAAGCACCGCGAGCAGCCACCCCAAACCGTGGAGTTTGATGCTGCCGATGCTGGGGTGTCTGGGGGTGGTGCGTGGCTCGGCCGTCGCTCGAAGAAGGGAACACCGCGCATGTTTACGCTGCCCGAGTTGAGGGAGAGTGGTGCGGAGGTTATCAGGTGGAACGGGAGGTACGCACTTCCTTTCTGCCGTGTATCCCTTCCGCGCTCACGAACCTTCACCCCAGGGATCCTAAGCTCATTTTAGATCGGGAGGGCCGTATCATAGCCATCCTCCTGGGTAGGCCGGAAGACCCCGATTGGGACGATGTTGTCAAAGGTGCGCTCAAGGCGCTCGCCCGGGCACGTCGCAGCGTGCGGCGATACGGCGCGTGGTGGAACAATCCTCATCGCCGTGGCCGATACCTCGCGCTCACCACGGGCGTATCCTTTGGCGGAGGGCAACGGGTATGTGCTCTCGCACCTCATTGGCGCAGCTAACCCATCTTCAGCGTCCGGGGAACTTGGTCAACCCCCGCCGTCTCCGCCGTATCATCAACCGCCTTCTCCGCAACAAGAACCTGCGCCGCCTAGCCGGCTTTCAATCGAGTAAGCTCCGCCTCCTCAAATGTCGCACATCGGCTGACATATCGAATAGGTGGCTTTGCGATGTATTCCCCAAAACTTTATCGCTATTATTGCAAAATTCTTAGGGCTTTGTTTGACCGTCACCCGGGACTGATCCATATATTCGACAATTCGATCTTTCCCGCCGCAACCTTCAATTGCGGCCCGGACGCAGTCACCTGCTACCATGTAGACCACCTAAACCTGGGCCATGGGCTCTGCGGAATCACCTGCGGTGGCGATTTTGACCACACGAAGAGTGCGTACATCTATCTCGACCTGGGGCCGAAGCGCGTAGCGATCGAATTCCCATCCGCCGCCTCAATTTTGATCCCATCCGGCTTTATCCCCCATGGCAACACCCCGCTTCAGCCGGGTGAAAAGCGCCATTCGTTCACGCAATACGCGGCCGGTGGCCTTTTCCGATGGGTGGAGTATGGTTTCCAATCAGCCAAGGCGTTGCTGGCGCAGCCCGGGGGGCGCGAGACGAGGGAGGCGTTTGATGGTACACCGGGGTCGCGCTGGAGCTGGGTGCTCAACCTGTTCTCCAAAGTTGACGAGTTAGAAGCTGATCGGGCGGAGGTGTTTGGCGTAACGAATTGATAATGATTTGATAATGAATTGATAATGAATTGATAATGAATTGATAATGAATTGATAGCGAATTGATAATATGTTCATAGTTGCTTGACAGTGAATTTAGGCGGTGGGAATCGTAGGCATTTATTTGTAATCTACCAAAGTAAGGTAAAGGTCCGCTAATATCTCAGGCGGGTCGAATAGATTGGGGTTCGCCTGGAATTCAGGGCCGAAGATGTTGGGACCAGCGTGGAATTCAGCCTCGTCGCGCGAGTGAGATGCGTAGATAATGCCCCAGTAGTTCCCTGCATTTTCAAAGGCATGTTCAACATCGGCACTTGGAGGTTGGTCAGCTGAGTTAGGGAGGGGAATAGCGCCGCACATGGAGGTGAAAATATTCGGCTGCCCCTGCACAGCAAAATAGATGGGCCCAATCTGCTCAAATCTTCCGTCTTGGCGTCTCCGGAAGACGTCGCACAGTCCGTGGCATAGTGGCAGAAATTGTGCCACAGCGGCGAGGCTCGACGCGGCGATGGTGGGGAAATCCGATGGTTCGAAATCAAGCCCGGACTCGGTGTGTGGATCGCCCTCCTGAACCTCGAAGATCCACTTGCTGAAGCACAAACGGTGTCAGCGGCCATAAACGAGAAAGAAAAGGGGAGTACTCACTAATCATGGCTCATTAATCCCTCTTTGGTTAGATACCAAAGTCCGGTGGGATTATCGCTGCCACTGGGCGAAAGTTCGGTAAACAGAGGGAAGGGCATGGAGCGAGGTGTAGTGCTGATATGCGCTGATGTCCGGCGCGGTCTTGCCGACTCTTTCCGGGGTGATTGAGCTTCCGTGGGACATGCATCTACCGGGCACAGCTCCATTGGGGTTCCTTCAGTTATAAAAAGACGTGAGTGAATTAATTTTGACTTCATCATGGCACACCCCAGCAATCGTGAAATCATCTTGCTAAAGCTTTTGAAGCGCAGCGGGCGAGCGAGCGTGCCTGACCACCCCATCGCGACGTTGTGCCCCGCGTGTCCGCACCTTTTACCCGGTCAGTCCCTCGTCTATTCTTGGAGCTTCACCTGATATCAGGCATCAGAAGCCACTCTTTCCGCCCTTTGCGCAGATGCTGAGCACTCTGTTGTCTCCCTTGTGCGCTGCACAGAGGTGCTCCTGCGAAAGAGGGACCTCAATTCACAGGGGATCGCAGCACACAGTCGCTATACCGCCCAACTCTGCCGTTTGAAAGGAAGAATTCGACTCGCAGAGGAGGACGCATTGTTCTGGGAGAACCGTCGAAGAAGGGTGGAAGCGGGTCTGGATTAGTCTAGATACAGATGGTGCCAAGAATTGATTGATCTCATTTGCTACGATACATCGCAGGACAAGCGAGAAACTAGATTGAAATAGAAAGAAAAGCGGCAATCAGCATTAACACCAGCCCAGCTTTCATCCTGCTTATCAACCATGAGCGCCATACACCCAAGGAAACAGGCTTCGCGACAGCAACGAGGAGGCTCCAGTGCGTATGAAGAAGAAACAAAAGGACGGCGCTGGCGCCATTCCATTGAAGCGGGGTCGCGATGACGAGGATGACGGCGATGGCGACGTCGACGGGGGCCGCCATCACGCGCGCGCGCGCCTGGGCTGTGGTGGAGCGGGTATGTGTTGATCCTCAGAATTGGCGGCCAGGGACTGATCATGATGCGCACCTGAATAGAGTCTGATCACGCCGAGGCAGAACCCGCCGGGACTTCCGATGACAGGGAAAAAGCGAGGTTCGAGGAGGATAGACCAAGGATGTCCTATTTGAAGCGTAGACGGTTGGAGTTGCTGAAACAGCGAGCCGCGGTGGCTGAAATGAGCGGGCGGTATCGAGAATGACTGGATGTTCTGTAATAAGATCATGATATTGCAAATCAGACAAATATGTAAAACGCACCAGTTTCTGCCCCATCCATCCCGCATCCATGTCCCACAACGAGAAGGCCCCCGGAGCTCAACGCACGCTCACCGACGTGCAGGATAAAGCCTTCAAACGTCGTAAGTTAGCTGACCATTTGTTGGCATTTATCTCACCATTTTTTCACTGCCAGAGGCGCTGAATTTGGCAAAGCACGGTGGTGCGCCCGGCGTCCAGTTGCGACAGTGGCTGAGCATCTATCACCTGCCGTCAACTGTGGTCAGACCACCGGGCTATGTCGCGGGGGCCGCAGTGATGGCGCGTATGAGGGAGCGCGACCGCGTGCGCAAGGAACGGGTTAATCGGTTGATGCGGTTGCGAGAAGGCTGGGGGAATGTGCGTGGCGTGATCAGAACGCGGCCGTGCCCGACCCCCAAGAAGGCCACCGCAGATGTTAAAAAGGAGCTGGCCGAACGGGAGGAGAAGCAAGCTAGGAAGGCGCGGGTCCAGGTGCTGATGGATTTGCGATATGGCAAGAGCGGCGGAGGCGGTAAGGGCAAGGGCGGGAACTTGAAGCGTGGGTGATCTGTGTACCCTTGTTTGTTTCGCATCCGAATTGAGCCACTTCCTTTCGCCACCTACTTTTCGCGACTTTTTGTTTGCTCGGTATTCTCCCAACTAGTCGGTCCGTCTACCTAGCAAGGCTCTCGTCAAGTCCCAGGTCAACACTTATTCCTTGGCTCAATCACCTCCCCGAGACCAACCTGAGTACTCAGCATCGTCGCATCGTGGACATCTCCATCTGTTCATTGCCATCTGTTGGAAATATGCGTAAACGAATCTTGATAGCTAGGCGATGGATGCGACGGCCCGGACCTAGAGTTTTTTCGTCTGCACGGCCATGGATCCCGCCTTCCAGGTGAGCATAGTTAATTGCGAGCGGAGCGAGGCTGATGCGTGGAGCAGGATCTTGTTTTCCAGGAGATTTTTGACTTCGAACGCGACACAGAGCGCCGCCAGCGGACGTGCGCAGGGTGCGCCGAGGACCGCGGTGCATACTGTTGCCGCAATTGTCTCTGGTCGCCTGTGCTGTGCCAGCCGTGCATGCTCCTGGCCCATGAGGCGCACCCGCTGCATCGTATTGAGGTGCGTTACTGTTTGTTGGATCCCCTTGTCCTTGCTGAGTGTTGATCATTTGCTAGGTTGTCAGTGGCGACAATGTGAAGGGGACAACCTTGAAGATGATGGGCCTGCGCATCCAACTCGGACACGGCTGCGCTAACTACTGTCCCGAGCCGATCCCCGACAGCGATTTCACCATTCTCGACATGTATGGCACGCACGACGTCAGCATCAATTATTGCGGGTGCACGGGGGCGCCTACGCGCGGTGAACAACTGAAGGCCGCGCGGCTCTATCCATTGCCGTGGAATGGCCAGAGCTACCTCAACCCCCACTCCGCCGTCACGTTTGAAGTCGCCCGCTGCCACCAGGACCGGATTTCCGAGCGGTTGCCTCGCCCGCGAGTAGGTAACAAAAAGCGTGCCTCTGGTACGGCACCGCGGACGACTACGTCTTAACTATATCAGCGTATGCAATGAATGAAATAAAGTCTTTTTGTTCCCTGTACATGGTGTGTGAGTTATAATTGTAACTATACATTGGTGGCTACGGAGCGATAGACTTGTAACCAGCCCCTACATTGAGTAATAGTAGGAGTAGAGGTAGTTTGCAAGTTATTTTAGATGAACCGGACAAAAATTAAGGGAGGAAAAAAACAACAACTAAGGTTACTCGAACGTAAGAGTAATCCCCGACACCTTTTTTTTCTTCCTCAGTTTTTGTCCGTTTGATTTGAAATTTATTGTAGACTACTATGCATACTGATCACTCAATGCAGAGCTGGTAATCAGCCTAACGGAGCGAGTGCGGGGAATTAAAGTAAATGGACATCCGGCGACTATTTGTTGTCCTCAAGGAACCGTCAAAGGTGGGAAATACATCTACTCGGCCCTCTCAAATTCTCATCGGTTGTGTGGCTTAGCGGTAAGTGTTCTTCCCATTAACGGTTTCTACGCCAGTTCGAATCCCGATATTATGTGTTTTTATTTTATTTGCTTCTCATGTCTCGGTCACGTGCTGTTCCTCTTTTGGCGTCACCACCTCTGCGACTTGTCTTCGACCCCACCTCCGGGCGCAACCTGCGCCTGGAGGCGACTTGTTTACTGGTTCACTTCTAAATCTTTCACCATTCTGCGCACTCTGGCTACTCTACTGCTCGAGCATCCTTCGAAATCACCCCACCTTAGGCCTCATCGTCGTCGTTTTCCACCTTCACCAGCTCTGGCAGGTCGTCGTCCTCTGGCATGTCGACACCTGAACTCTGGGTACTGTTGCCTGCGTCAGGATGCGCTAGATGATCGCGGCAGCAGCGCAATTGACACGCAATGTCGTAAGAGACGGCGAGCTGGAGGGGTATCTTGTTGTGTGCACTGGTTCCGGTGAGTCTTGCGTGTGTAGAGTCGCCTGTGGCTTACCTGAAAGCGAGCCAGAACTTATAGTCCAGTGTTTTGTAACGTTCGCCGTGCACCATCTCGATGATGGGGGACCTCTGCTTGTGACGAAAGTTAGCGTCGATGGCGAGGATGTGCCCGCAGACATGGCTTCCTCTGCCTTGGTGTAGGGGGGGCGTGAGGGCGGAGGAGCTCTGGTTTTTCGAGGGCGCAGGGGGCATGATGGGGGATGTTAATAAGAGGTGTGCGATGTATCGCGCTTGGTTTTTCAGGGGGCTGACACACACATTGTTTTAGCGCACGAGATCCTTACTCTAGGCCTCACCTGCGATGCCCCCCAAGTTAAAGAAGGCGACGCGTACGCTGGTGCCGAATACTGACAGCGAAGGCGATGACGACGTGCTGCCCGCTCCTCGGCGCACATACGTGACTGAGCAACACATCCACCGTGGGCCAGATGGGCGAGTTCGGCGCGATTTTGCGATGGTCCCTGTTGCAGCGTCGCCGAAGAAGGCCACGACAGCACTCAAGCCCGACCTGCCTCCTATCGCTTTGCTTGACGGGCTGGGCTTTGATGGCTGGGCCGACGGAGACCAAGGGGTGGTGGATGACGACGGCCCGGTATACGATATGGTGGGCAAAATACGCGACCCGGACGAGAGGGGCCCAATCCCGAAAGAAGCGCGAAAAACGAGAGCCTCGGTATGTGCACATCGTTCGCTAGCAAGGGGAAACTAACGTGTTGCATAGGACCATCCCATTGGGCTTTGGGTCGCCAAGCTCAAACCCCAGCTATACCTGGACGAGCTCGTGCAGCTGGATGGGCGGGGTGATTACCAAGACGACGAAGATTGCATTGTCTGCGGCGTCGCCGCAGGGATCTATCGGTGTCAATCCTGCTTCACCGACGACTTGTACTGTAAGGGGTGCATTGTGAAGGGCCATTGCGATTCCCCGCTCCATCGAGTCGAGGTACGAGCTGCTACGAGATTCTTGTACATAGGAGCTGACTACCTCAAGGTGTGGGATGACGGGCAATTCAAGCGCACAACTCTCAAGCTTCTGGGCTTACGG
Source organism: Mycena vulgaris (assembly GCA_029204335.1). NCBI lineage: Eukaryota > Fungi > Basidiomycota > Agaricomycetes > Agaricales > Mycenaceae > Mycena > Mycena vulgaris. The sequence continues at coordinate 20,861 of JARGYA010000236.1, forward strand.
ATACAGCTTGGACACGGTAAACTCGGTAAAGGCCGCCGGGGAAGATGCGCTCTGCCCAGCGAAGCGGTGGACGACGATTTTGTGGTCGTCGATACGCACGCGATTCACGAAGTTGCGGTGGACTTCTGTAATTGCTCGACCGCCCAGTCACACGACATTCAGCTCCTCCGCGCGCGGTGGTATCCGGCTACCGGGAAGAGTCCACGTACCGCGGCGACATTCCGTGTTTTGCGCCGCTACCACCTGATGGCGCTGGAGTCGAAGTGCTCGGTGGGGGAATTTTACCAGAGCATTGCTCGCGAGACAGACAACGCGGGGACAGAGCCAGTGAGGGTGCGTTCAGTTCTTTCTGGGAGCTGGCGTGATGCTGACCGAGGCACAGGATCGCTACGACGAATTTCTGCGGATGGCGCGCGAATGGCGGCATCTGCAAATGCTCAAACGTGCCGGACGCGGGCACGACGCCTCCGGGGTGGCGGGCACGAAGCCTGGGGAATGCGCGCTCCTCTGTCCGGCGTGCCCACAGCCTGGAAAAAATCTGCCACCAAATTGGAAGGAGGCGCCGAAGGAGAAGCGGTACGTATTTGACCTCTTACCTGGGACTCCGCTGATCTGGTGCCAGATTCCTCTATGCACTGTTCCTCGCCCTGGACGCGAATTTTCGGATGAGGAGGAAGAAAGTGTCGAGTGAGGAGAAGGACCCATCGCTGGGCGATGGGTGGTCGTTTTACGGCGCAATCGCCCCCTACTACGACTATCTAGCTAGACACTGGGGCCAGAAGCAAGAGGTACGTCTGACGATGTGCGAAACGAAGTCGCAAGACTGACGAGGAACGCAGAGGAGCACCTGCGTCGCGCATGATGCTGTCGACAAGCCCGACCGGGAATCTCGAGGGACAGCGTCGTCTGGGATCGCCACGGTTGACTGTGCCCGCCACAACATGAAGCGCCCCAATGCAGTCGGGGATTTGCAGCTCGGCGAGCGGTGTGTATATCATTGTCAGCGTGCAATCGTTTCTCATCTATTTTTCTCAGCTATATTAATATGGACTATATCTTCTTCATGGGCCTGGCCGGTAGCGAGGTTTCAGAGCTATATGTTTCCTACGACATCGCCTGCCAATGGCATAAGAATATTTGGGAACGAATGAAGACCTTCGACGAGGGAGTACGATTCCGCAAGGGCAAGAAGTACTGCGTATTCCTGATACCCAAATTCCACCTGCCCGCTCACATTGAGGCCTGCAACATCCTATTCTCCTTCCACCTAACACGCTACGTGGGGATGACCGACGGCGAGGCGCCAGAGCGTGGGTGGTCGAACCTTAACCCCCTCGCGACCAGTACCGCGGAAATGGGCCCCGGGATGCGACGCGACACCATCAACGACGCCTTCAACGACTGGAACCATAAGAAGATTATTGGGTTCGGTGAGTCAGTCCGCACACTACGACGGCCCAGGCTCTGACGAAGACATTGGTAGGGCTGTGGGGCCTTCGAAAGATCAGCGAATGCGTACCAGAAATGATCACGACCAGCGTGGAGTTAGAGGAGCTCGAAGCGTCGCTGCGCGACTTGGGGGCGGGGGAGGATCTGGAAGCGTGGAGGGCAGAGGTCGAGGATTGGGAGGAGGATGCCCAAAACCCGAACCCGTTTGCGTCGCGGGTGAAGCAGAAGACGGTGCTCGATGTCCGCCGAGAGATGGCAGAGGAGGTGGAGAAGGAGATGGATGAGGATCAGCTGGGGGGGCTGGCGATATCGGAGGAGATGCATGCGACGGAGATGATAGGGATGGGGCTGCAGCTTGAGGAGCTACAGTGAGTACTTGGCCGCAGCGAAAATGAATACATACTGATTCTCTTGCAGACGAAATCTGGCCTTCGATGTAGCGGGGATCGGGAACCATCCGTCTTCGGAGCAGCAGACCAATATGACTGAACGGACTAACAAGCTGCGCCGGAAGCTCCTCACTTGGATGGACGCTCAAGTCGGCTTCATTCCTCATGTCGCCCTGCTACGCGCTGAGGAAGATCGTGCCCGGACGAGGATTTCAGCAACGCAATCGCAGCCGGGGGTGAAGGTCCAGCACCTCGCTTTGTGGCTTCCATCCGATATCAAGGGCCGGGTGGAGTGCGACCTCGAACTGTATGAATATGAATTCCGCTTGCGGGAGGCGCAGGGACACGAGGCGTTGGAGGACCTGCGGCATCAGCTCCTGCTGCGGACGCACCTTTACAAGTACAAGGACATGTACGCGCGAGGAGTCAAGGCCAATACTCGCGCTCAGACGAAGATTGAGGTGGTCGATGAGAGGCTTAGGCGGACGGCGGAACGGTATCGTGCGGCGCGACGGGCGCTCATAGGCCTGGGGAGGCAGGTGAAGAACAGCCGCTGGGAGATCGCACTGCTACCGTTGTTGGCGGATGACGTGCGGGGAATGCCTCGCGCGTTGTTCCAGGACCCAGAGCGGAAGAAGTTGCTGATGAGGAAGGGCCCGGAGGCACGGAAGGCGGCGGCAGCAGCGGGAGCGAAGGCGAAGGCGAGGATGTCTTGGATATGGAGAAGCCCGGGGGTGGACGAGGGGGAGGCGGGCGCGAAGGGGATGAACGAAGGTTTGTCAATTAAATTGAGATGCCGTATGTGTTACTGATTCCCTTCGGGCAGCGCTTCGCATTGAATGGGCCAAAACGAGGGCGCGAGCCATGCGCCAGGAGGAGCAGGTCGATTTGCTCGAGGAGGAGATGCGCCGCATCCTGCAATTCCTGAGGTGGAAGGCCGATTGGTGGCAGGGATTGGCTGGGAAACGTCCGCCGGCTCCGTCTGAGGGGGAGATGATGGAGGGGATCGCGTATGCTCCTAGCCACAAGGCATACGCAGAGGGAAACATCGCGTACTCTCGACGCCAAGCTGCGCGACTCCTCAAGCTGGCGGCGCTATTCGAGAAGAAGTGGGAGGACGTACCGGACTTCATCAGCATGGGCAGGATGGCTCTGGGGGTTCTGCCAGACGAGGAGGAAGCTCTGGCGCCGTGGGACCCGGTAGCCGATGAGGACGAGACGACGATCGATGAGGGGCCTGTGCCGCCGAGACCCCTTCCTGAGGATCTGACGCCAGCGACGCAGGTTGATGTGGCCGATGATGCTCCTGTCGGCGCGGAGGAAGATGCCTAGGACGAACGATTTGTATTGGTCATGCTAATGTACAATCATGCTAGTGTACTGTACATCAATTCCAGAACTGCCAAATTGGGATTCGCGCGTTGGTGGCAAACAAAGCAGATGGGTGCCAAATATGACCACAGTCGTCGCCGACGCCATCAACAGTGAGCTAAGGTCTTGGTCGTCGTCTGACGAAAAAGGCAAGGGCTCTGAGGCGATGTATCGCGAGTGGACGACACCATCAACAGCGAGCTCGAGCGTTGGAATGGCCTGGACGCTGTTGAACCCAAAACGGAAGGCCTCTCAGGTGATATATCGCGAGGCTCTCTTATGAGAGGCCCTGATTCATCGCTCATATGCTCTCATCAGAGCTCGCGATGTATCACTCCCCCAGGATGTGGTGTCTGAAGATGTCCTGGCATGGAACGAAATCGCCCTCTGAGAGGTCTATACAACTTGAGGGCTTCAAGCTTCGTCTCAAGAGGTTCATATCTATAATTTATAAGTACCCTGAATTTGACGTGGTACAGACTTCTTACCAGAGAGCAAAGGGTAGCTTCCGAAGTTTGAGCTTCGTCTCAAGGAGTTCATATCTATGATTTATAAGCACCCTGAGGTGAAGGGTTACAGACTGCTTACCAGGGAGTTGTGAGCACCGGAACGCGAGGGGAAAATCAAAGTGCAGCGTGAACCTGGTGAGGACCGAATAACTGACCTGCGGACTGGGGATGTTAAACACCGGAGTGGAGTGGCGAGGCGCAGAGCTATGTACTATGATGCGAATTTCAAGGCCCAAGACTGTCACGCGAGGCCCCAAAATTTTCAGCATCGTGTGGAAGAATACAGTGTGCGAGTCGGCTCGGCCTCGATTTAGAAGACGAACGATAATGATCTGGACACTTACTTTAGAACATAAGGCAATCATGATAAGGCACCAGCAATCTCCGTAAGAATCATGCTTGCCGCTACTGTTCAATGCGTATCATGAAAAACGTCGGCGACACATGGGGACGTTAACCGGCGGCGGCGCCATGGCATCTTCCGAGGGGGCTGTGATTGTGAAAGTTCGGGTTGGAAAGTTGAGCAGGTGCAATCAAGGGACGTCGGGCCGACACACCGTCCTTCCTGTTTGGGACGGCTCGCCAATCACTCAGATCATGTTATGATGATATCCGGCGATCTTCCCTCCCAATGCGGACACCATTGTCTTCAGCTTGTCGACTTAGTATGGACACCGTTTGTCGCCTTGAGATCTTTAAATCCAGCCATTCAAGAGCAGTTTCGATAAAAATATAACAAAATACAGTAAGTACACAGTAAAACTAATGAACCCCGTAGGATTGATGCCGCTTTTGAGCCTTTTCAGGCGATGGTGGGAGTAGTGGTCGGTCGTGTGGTTCGTATCGTCTTCGTTTCCGCCCGGAAGTCTCTGTGCTGGGTGATGAAGCAGACGAGGTCACCACCGGGGATGTTGTAGAGTCGGGTGGAGCCTGGGTAGAGGCCGGCGCGGGCGGCGGGATGTTTCGGACACGCTCCATGTCTGCCGCCAACCCTATAATCTCCTCATACGCCCACCCGAAGTCTCTGGTCCGAGGGAATGTATTCTCCACCCCAGCGAAAATTTTTGCAATAGTTAGTGGCATGAGTCGCGTTTTGATCGCCGGTCTGCAGCTCGCTCGAGCCCGGGACATCGAGGCTGGCGGGGGAGGGGGATGGGGAATTTATCGTTTTCCGAGAGGAAGGTAAAGGCAGCCATGACAGTGAGCAGAGGATGATATTGCAGCTGGTGGTAGGACAGAAAGAGGGTAAATAATTCCATCGTGCCACCCAGGGTAAGGACAATGGAGCCCCAAGAGCAGGACGCATGGACCACGTCCACCCCTTTCCGAATTGAGCGCTTGAACCGAACTTTGATCGCTTTGATGCCGCTGATGGCCGGCATTCCAAAAAGGGAACACGGTGTGTTGGCCCAAATTCCGCAATCAAGTAAGGGACGACATCTACATGAATTCGATTCCATCAACATTCAATGTTTCTATGCTTCGAGGTAGACACGTAAGCAATCTGCCTACGATCTGCAACAATGTGGAGTTTGAAATTTTGGGTGGGCCCGATCACGGCCATCAAAGTGATGTTCAATTGGCTACGTCATCTCAAAGTCATTTTGTAAACACACTTGCACTCCCTCCAATTTTGGGGGGCTCGAGGGACATCCTGAACAGACAGATGTTCCAAATTTGGGTTTTATCCATTCTCCATTGTTTTCCACTATTTCAGACACCAAACTTGAGGCAAGCCATCAAAAGATTCAAACTCCTCGGGCGTGGATTGTTTGGCCCGAGCTGTACCAGTCTGCCTACAGCAAAGAGCTCGCCTCAATTTTTGCCAATCTTAGGTAGACTGTCTAGCTTCGAGGATCAATCGAGGATGAGGTATTTATCATCATTGCCATCAGCGTGCCACGGCACGGGACGCTACAGTGCTGTACCTTGATCATGATGAGCGCTGCCAGTGACATCTGTTATTTTCCAGATGTGGCCCGCTAGCTTCAGCAGGCTCTATATCGGACCAAGAGAGAAGCCTCTCCTGCGCTATTACAGTTCGAATCTTCCAATATGTTTGCGGATGCCTATCACCGGTCGAGATCTCTTTTTTATCAGCTCCACAGCTGTAGCATGATGTTCCTTGTTCTTCGGTGATCGAATAGGGCTCGAACGACACTTCGGCATCGCCAGGAACCAATTATCTCATTCAGAGGGCCTATAAAATACGGAAACCTCAACATTCTAGGATTTGCATAGCGCTTGGCCAACGTCTCCTCGAAATGGCTCATTCGTGGCCCTTCGCGTTGGGACTAGCTCATGTTTGTCTCATTCTCGTCCTGCATATGCTGTCTACCACGATTAACTCCGTTCAACAGCTACTGTCTCCCCTCCATGTTCTTGCCAGCCCCCAGGGGCGCCAATCCGTTCCAGCAACGCTTCCCGGGAACTGGTCATCGCTTGGGTGTTACAGGTGGGCTAAAAGCTCCAGTCGTCAATGCCCTTCTCCTTCAAATTCACAGTGATGGCGTCGCGCGTACTCTGACGGGAGCGTCGACCACCGACACGGCAAACATGACAGTAGAGGTGCGACATGACCCCTGCCCTAGATACATCAATCAACTGGTTTCACAGAATTGTATTGCATTCTGGGACTCTAAAAACTTTACCTTTGCTGGAGTGGAATTCATGGTGGTTAGCTCTGCCTTCCGTGTTCAGAACCTTGATCCTGACATTAAACCCCGAAGCAAGAATGCTGTACTTGTTACATTACATCGACTTATTTCCGGGGCTGACTTGCAGTCTAGATTGTGATGACTTCATCGAAAACTCCGGTACCAGTGCACCCATCACGGATTGTAGCTCGACCTGTACGGGAGCTCCTGATGAGTCTTGCGGTGGGCCGAATCGCTTGAACCTATTCTGGAGTGGCGCTCAACCACCTCCGCCTCCGACGATTCCTCCTTTCATCGGCAAGTGGGAATCCCTAGGGTGTTACAGGTATCTAGGCATCATCGAACCGGCCAACTGACCCGCTAAAATCCGCAAGTGACAATGCCGATGGCGCAGGACGTGCCCTTGTCAATGGAGTCGACGTCGTGGGCCAGGTTTCCCTGGAAACCTGCACCTCGGCTTGCTTTGATGCTGCCATGCCTTTCTCAGGTATTTCGCTTGGACTTGCTGTTCCACTCTCTGACACTTGTTGTAGGCACTGAGTTCGCAAACCAATGCTGTGAGTCCTTCGTCGTTTTTTTTTCTTCTTCCGAACCCAACCTCTTTACACGGCGGACAATTGTTTGTCCTTTTCCAATCTGGGGCAGCGCGTCCTTGCGCACGCCTCGACGACGTCCTTTTTCTAACTCCGGCCGCTTTGGCCTTTCGGGATTTCCCGCGACCACGCTGCGGCCTCGCGACAAAGCGCTAAGGACTTAATTCAAAGAGGCTTTGTATTAATTAAATAGAATTGTATTTGCTTGCTACAAGGGAGATAGCTGAGCGCAAGACTGAAGTAAAGGGAATAAGGATAAGTGAAGAGTTAAGACATAAGTTCTCGTGCTCGCAAAGCGCCGATCAAAGGCGCCAGATTTGGTTTGTAAGCAGGCGCTTCTTGCCGACGCGTCGGCTAACCACCGCTACGCTTACCAATAGTCGACACGCTCCTTACTTTCTTGGAAAAAACCTGTAGCATATTGTAGTATTACCTGTAGATAGATTAGCTTGCTGATTTCAGCGTGTAAATAGCGTACCTCACGTGTATTATCGCAGTTGTCCCTGTAGATACGCCTGGCTTCAAACATTTGAATCTCGCCGTACACCCACGGCAATGAACTGACCTTTCGAGACGAATTAAAGTACAAGGTGGACGGTTCGCGAATCAAGGATCTAATCTTGATATCACATCAATCTCTTTGACAAGGACAAAGCTGGCGCGATCCTCACCTTGTCCTTGACGTCCGGGGACAGTATGGCCTCGATTTCGACGAGGCCGAGGGCGATGAGGCGGATGATGAAGGCGAGGGGGATGGAGACGAGGATGAAGGCGAGGGGGACGACGTTGGCAGCGAGGACAGTAGTGTTGCCGCGACTCAAAAAGTCGAGTCGCGACTTGGTAAAATGACTCGGTTCAAAGTTTGACTTGACTTGACTCGACTCGGCCCACCTCGAGTCACTCGAAGTCACTCAAGCCGACTCGGGTCGATGAAGTCGAGGTATTTTTTTTAATTCCTGCAATTACTACATTGTGTAGGTATACTGTGAATAAATGAATGAATAAATGAATTCCAATCAAACTCGTGCATGAACTGATGAAATGGTGTTCAATCTGCATTCACATCAGGTTCCTGTGGATTTTTTAGAGGCTAGGTGAGTTAAAAGCCTTAAATATGGGATGTCAGATTTTCAATATATTTTTCTGGATTTAATCAGCGTTTAATACCGGATGGAACCACAAACCAACTCTACTGTGACATGGATGTGACTAACGTCACAATACGTCACACTCGTAACATTCGGTCAGAAAAAAAGAATGAAACGGTTCCAATCGCCCCAACTGATGAAAATACACATTTCTAAAAAAGGCACATGCACGGCTTTGCCCCCTACTGCATTGTAATGAAACAGGAAAGCCATTAGACAGTTTTTATTTGAGACCCGACTCAAGTCTACTCAAGTGACTTGAAGTCGACTTGTGCCGACTTCGAAGTCGAGTTGAGTCACACTTGTGACTTGACTTAACTTGACTTAAGTCGACCTCACCAAGTCGACTTGGGACCCTCCGAGTCCAAGTCGCGGCAACACTAGAGGACAGCAACGAAGAGTCAGGCTCGTCCGAAGCGGGCAGCGTGGCGGACTTCCTCGATAGTGCGGCCGAGCAGGATGATGATATGGGTGACTACAGCGACGCAGATGCTGAGGGAGAAGAGAACGACGAAGATGCCGAGGCCGAGGCTGCCAACATGGCGCAATTCGCCGAGGCGATGGACGACGACATCTAATATACTATATTTTTTCTTACTTCTTACTTACTGCTTTGGCTTTCAATCGACGAAAATCTATGGCCACTTAGAGTGGTGTAGCTAACTATACACTTACTTTATTTTTTTACACATTAATAACACCGAATTTCTTTCTTGCAACACGAGGCAGAGGCGTGGTCGCGGGAAAGCCCGAAAGACCAAAGCGCCCGGATTTAGTAAAAGGACATGATCAAGGCGTGCGTAAGGACACGCTGCCCCAAATTTGCAAAGGACAGGCTATTGTCCGCCGTGTTAATAGTTTGCGGGCCAGCCATCGTCAACGGGGCTACTCCACAGCCTATCTCGGACTGTAACATGGCATGCGCAGGGAACATTTCGGAATTGTATGTTCATCATTCCATTAGGTAGCGCATCGCTGATAAAAAATGTCAAGTTGTGGAGGTCCGGACCGACTGACGATGTATAATTACACTGGTACGGATCTTCCTCCGCCGCCTGCGGGAGGCGACGGGGGTGAGGGCGCAGCAAACGGAGTAATGGCCATTGCCACTGATCTTCCCAGCCCTTGGGCTTACGTCGGATGTTTCGTGTAAGACCAGTGTTTTTTCCACATTTACATCCGCTCAACATATCTCAGTGACGGTGCGACTGGGCGGGTTCTCACCACTGAGATGATCGATGACAATTTGACCATGGAGTCTTGTGTCGCCACCTGTGACGCCCAAAACTTCACAATTGCGGGAGGAGAATTCTCGGTCCGTTGTTCCTTCGATCTGACCTACCAAACATATTAATGGAATGTCTCTGATCAGACTCAGTGTTGTAAGAAATCATATCTCTGGATGGACCATTCAGCTCAATCCCTCCCTCCTTAGTCTGCGGTAATGAGCTGATAGAAGGGGCAACCCCAGCAGCGGAATCCAATTGCAATATGGCTTGCGGCGGAAATTCAACGTATGTCGACGATTTTTTCGACATTCCAAAACTCACGAAACAAAAACAAACAGTCAAGCGGCATGTATACCTTTCACAACTACTTTTTTAGCATTTTCAACGAAATTAATAGTGCGGCGCGGGCGGCAGATTGTCGCTGTACTCGACCACGAGCAATATCACGATTCTCCCCGTCCCTGTTGTACAGAACTCGAGTATCCCGGGATCTTGGTCTTACCAAGGGTGCTTGGCGTGAGTGAACTTTATTCCTGGCTCTTTGGAAAGCACACCGACCGCGTTTTCCCTCGATTGCAGTGAGCCAAACGGCGCCCGTGTATTCGGGAGGGAAATCGATAACATGAACAACAATTCCGCTTCTGCTTGCCTCGGTCGGTGTGCTGAATTCGGTTATACTGCGGGTGGAATGGAATTTGGTAAATGGGCTTATTTTCCTAGTTTTCTATTTTCCCTCATATTGTTTGCGACATGCAGGTTTCCAATGCTGTGAGCTTCTTCATTTTTCAGTCGCGACCCCGCACTCAATCAGCGTTAGTCTGCGGAGAGGTCGCAGATGTGACAGCGAGTGGTGTGTCATTGAAACCTGAGAACGACTGCAATTTGCCTTGTACCGGCGATCCCATCCACCTGTGTGGTGGGGGCGATCGAATCCAGTACTACATTTGGACAGGTCCAGCACATGTGTGGCATACACCCGAAGTCACGGGTCGCTATGAGGTCTGTATATATCTTCATTTCTTTCTGAGACCACGCTCATCTGCCACCGTGCTGTTCAGTTCTTCGGTAAAGTTAGAATTTATACATCGATCCTACTCTGATCCGCGCGCGCTTGTATATAGTCCCGGGGGGAGTGAGATCCTGGCTTGGTTGACAGAGAAATAACACCCTTCCAGCGTCAGCGTGCCCCTGTTGGCAACGTTGGGGATTAACAACAAAGTCACTCTGTTAGACAAGCAACCCGCTGAGTAAGGCCACCTCCCGCCATGTGCTGTGCTTGTTAACAAATACATATCGCAGCACGGACAACTCGACTGGCGCATACGAGCTCGATCTCACTCTGGCTAGTAACTTCTCTGCAGCCTGGAGGGAAATGCACGTCAAGTCGAACGTCTTCTGTTCCGGCAGTATTACCCTCCCGGACAAAGGCGGCCGGCAACTCAATGTAGGAGGCTGGACACTGGAGTCGACCCAGGGAGTTCGTCTCTATATGCCAGATGGATCTCCCGGCGTGAATGGAACGAATGACTGGGAAGAGAATTTCAAAGAACTTCATCTGCAGAGACAGCGATGGTACCCAAGTATATTGTTCTGTTGTACAAATTTCTCGCGACCTAACATCCTGTAGCCGCTGCCATGCTCCCAAACGGCACAATCATGGTCATCGGTGGCAAAATCAGTGTCAACGGCGCGGCTGAATCCAATGTAGAAATTTTGCCGACTCCCGAAGGCGGAGATACGGTCATTTTCCTGGAGTGGCTCAATCGGACGAATCCAAATAATCTCTATCCCTTTGTTTTCGTCCTGCCTAGTGGGAACATATTCGTTGGTATGCACGGAGTTACCCCGGATTTGAATTTGGAACTCACTCTTCATGTCAGTGTACTATAACGAGGCCCGAATTATCGATGCAGCCACATTCGATACAATACAAATCTTGCCCAACCTTCCCGGATCAGTCTCCGATTGTGAGTCCCTCGGTCAAGCTCATGCACCATCCACCCCTCATAATTACAGTTTCGGCCGGACGTACATACCCACTGGAGGGTGCCGCAGTCATGTTTCCGCAACATGCCCCATACATCGATCCTTTGGAAGTGCTGGTCTGCGGAGGGAGCACCCCCTTTTCTAACATTGCCCTCGACAGCTGCCTATCTATCTAACCCGAGTTTACGAATGCGACATGGACATTGGAGCGAATGGTAAGCTTCTGCCCGCCGTAGCGCATTCCTCTCAAAATTTTCATCTCATAGCCGTCTCCGCGTGTCATGCCATGCATAGTCGGTCTCCCGGATGGAACATTCTTGATACTCAACGGGGCCGTTCAAGGCACCGCGGGCTTTGGCCTGGCAACCGATCCTAATCTTCGGGCTCTGTTGTACGACCCCACGATGCCGTTCAACCAACGGATTTCCATCCTGAGTACAACCATTGTTGCGCGCTTATACCATTCTGAGGTATGCTGGTCCCATCTTACATGCCGCTCATTAGCGTCCTAACGTGGACAAGGCCATCCTTCTTCCTGATGGCCGCGTGCTAGTGTCTGGCTCCGACCCATTGACTCCTGTAAATCCGGAGGAGCACAGAATCGAGGTGTGACTGGTTAAAGAACTGAAACCTTCCCTCACACACCGTCAGGTTTACATTCCTCCGTATCTGGCGCAAGGCTTCACCCAGCCATCATTCAATCTCACGGATACAGACTGGGCTTATGGAAGTAACCACAAGATAGAGGTAACTCTTCACCACGGCACACCATCCACAATGAAGGTATCTCTCATTGCCGGTGAGTGTTGGTCTCGATAATGAACACGGTTCTGATCTTATGATGTCGATGATTCTCAGCGACTTCGTCTACCCATGGCAATAGCATGGGGAGTCGGACGCTCTTCCCTCCTTTCAGCTGTATCCGCAACACATGCACTATCACCGCGCCGCCGAACGCATTTGTGTCTCCTCCAGGCTGGCATCAACTGTTCATTCTCGATGGACCCACTCCCTCTCACTCGGCGTGGGTTCGCATTGGTGGCGATCCTGCCGGTCTGGGCAATTGGCCCAACCTTCCCGGCTTCACGCTCCCAGGCGTTTAGTTAATTATTTCCCCGAACGATCAAATGTACAGACAATGTCCTTTCTTACTTGGGATTATTTCCCGGGTAGAATTTATCATTAGATCTCACGTTGGTCATCCAACTTCCCCTCTCATTTCCAGATAGCTCAAAACTTCAATATGGCTTTCGATTGGTTTACAACAAAAATACCCTCCTACGCATCGCAGAACCCTCCGGTACCAAGCGCCAGATTACAACCATATGATTAGGCTCCGAGTCGTGCTAATGAATGGCAATGGATAGCAACTCAGTAAAAAGACACTGAGGACAGCAAAAGAGATTTGCGTACCATTCCTCTTCATCTCCGGCTCCTTCCCTGTTGCATACCTCGCCTACTCCATTCTTCCACACGCGGGGAAAATGCGGAGCGTACGGCCTGAGTGCAGCACGAATCACGATCGGCCGGCGGTACAAGCGCAGGAGGCCCTCGGACATACCTAGGACACGGACGAGAAGCAAGACATGTTTGGGACTGGGGTCGCTCGGTGTCTGGGGGAAAATGTCCTGCCATGCTCGCGTATCTCCGTCTCACCCAAGTACCTACGCCAAGTCGATGTTCCAGGCACTGATACCGGATAGGGCGAGTTTTCGGATAATCGTATGTTTAGAATGGTACTTATTGCGTACGCGTAGCTGGCTTCTCTCTTTTAATCACTTCAATGATTCCCATCGGAATTTGGAACTGGACCGGGCATATGAAGGTCCTTATCGGACAACAGCCTTTTCGTGCTTGGGCTCGCCTGAGTTTACTGCCTCCGGTTCTCTCCTGGAGTCTCCGGGTCTCTTCGTACAGATCTCCTGGCGACGCCTCAAAGAGGACTGTGGGGTGTCCTTATGTCGATTTTGGATGGGTCCCAAATTATTCCAACGTGTGTGGATATGTATTACATGCGTCTGAGGTCACTTCAGACCTGAAATGAATCTATTCGCAAAGATATCCCCGATAATTGTGTATTATGGTAGCCACTTATGTAGACCAAACAAGATGGTTCGGGTCACGTCGACATAATCGGCACTCCATTATTTAGCGAGAATTGCTTCAAAGCTCTCTTCAACTCCGCAATCTGCCCCACTTTGAAGTTGGCTTCTTTAAGAGTTTTTTCGGTAACCTCGCAGAGCGATGCTGCCGTCTCGAATCCGGCTTCATGGAGAAGGTCGAGGATCTTGTGACTGAGTTTGTACTGTGTGCAAAATTGAGCCAGCGCTAGATGGGGCAAGTTTTCGGTCTTGATAGAGGGCTGCAAGGATTGTACAATCTTGGGGGCACAACCTACTCCACCTTTCGCAGCGCTCTCGCCGTCTCCCCCCTTACCACCCTTGCCGCCTAAAAGGAAATCTTAATCAGTAGCGGTAAATCTGAAATACGGCACTTACCATAAACGTCGGCGGTGGGTAGGATACCATTTAAGGCGATAATGGTGAACTCGGTTCCTTCACCAACCCCACCCTCGGCAGCGTGCCCTTTCCCACCATTGGCATTTCCACCGTCTCCCCCGATCCCTCCTAAAACAGTCAAACAAGCATTTGATAACAAACCAATGTCCCTGTACCATAGACACCGGGGCGGCTGCCCGCGTTTATGGGCTCGACCGGGGAATTCGTGCTTGCATAGGCGCCAACTTGGCCTGTGCCAGCAACAATTTTGTGGGTGAGTGTTGCATACAAAATGAATGTAGACGCACCAGCAACACTCGGGACGTGCCCTTGGGTTTTGGAATTAATAGTAGTTCGGGAGAGTCTATTGTACGACATGTGGGACGCCGTCGACGGGAGCTTATCTCCCATAATATAGCAGTGGACAATACTAAGAATACATTACTTCGCAAGACGTTTCCATGATATCTTGCGGTCATGGTGCCAAGCTGATTGGCTACCAGTCTGCCGTTCGCTCGCGACCCTTGAGCGTGTTTCTATGTTGTCGTAACGGCGCTAATCCGATCGCTTCCTTGAGTTCCACAGGAAGTGAACTTTAACAAGCGTCTCGGGACAGAAACGGTTCGTCTAAGCTAACATTAATTGTGTACCATTCAAATGGCACAAACAGAAAAGGGCTACCATGCAGTCACATGCAGTCTATGCGCAGGTGAATCCGTGTCTTTATTCAGCCGCATGCAGTTTCAACGGCGCTAACTAAGCGCTCAGACCGTTATTTAAATGGCAACTTAGACACAGAAACATGATGCTTGCATAAACGTGCTAATCTCGGGCGGCGGGTTCAATACGGAAGAGAAATATAAGCGCTGAGCCTGTTGACCTCCAGGCGACGCGACAGCGTGTTAGAACCACTACATTCCCCGATTCCTGCGGCAGCGGCTTGGCCCCACGCAGCACACTAGAAAATGATTAGATTCAGTGGAGCTGATAACGTTGGCAGAGGTTCAGCCAGTCCCCGGCTGAATCTCTTAGTTTCAGCAGCATTGTGCTGATATTGGCTGAATTATAATATTTAGGTTTCAGCGACGTCAGCTGCATTGAAATTACTTACATAATGTTCGGTGTACAGCTGCAGAACCCTGACCCTGGGAGAATCCTTGCGCACCAGAGGTGAGCTGAAACGCTGGTAACGTTACAAGGGCTAGCCGACCCCAGTCATACTAAGAGATTCTGAGACTGAGTGGACAAGCAAGTCATCGTTTGATTGCATCAGTCGGTGCCTGGATCACCCGATATTGTCCGCACGGTCACCTGCCTCGATTTGCACTCCATCCCCTCGTCGATCGTACTCACGCAACTTCTGTTGGTGGAACTTCCGCCCTCCCACGCTGGCGAAACGACTCGTCGTTCTGCAGCCCTCATTCCGACTACGATCCCTCCTGAGTCAAAACGGAGCCGCGTCCGCACCTGGACGATACTTCACACGCGGGTTGGATGGACGAGCGTGCGGATGCGGAGGAAGGGATGCCCTCGGCGGCGCTTGCTCCCCCTTCTCGGGAGCCCTCCGGGCTGCAAGAGAGAACCGATGCAGATGCGGGGGAAGGCGCACATCCCGCCCTGGCCGTCCCTTGCGCCTCCCCTCTCACCGCTGCACGTGATCATGCGCGACGCACGTCATGTCACCAAGCGCTGGCAGCCCCCGCGCGCAACGTGAATACATCGTGTCCCTCCTCCGCGCGTGCGTCTCCCCCCCTTGCTTCCCAATACAGCGCTCCCCATGTACGCATCTCACCCCTAGTCCTGCCCCGCACCGCACCACACCCTTTCTCCATCCCTCCTCCGTTGGTGCACTATCGCCTGACCGCTCGGGTCTGCGCGCAAACGAGACAAGACTCCGTTCCGGAGCCACATGTCGACGCCGTGGGCTATACAGCTCTGAGACGAGTGGGCCGGTGTAGAAGTAAGGGTTGTCCCGGGTGAGGAACTGAGTGGAGCTGGTCGTGTGATTGCCTGTGTAGTAGCCGTCGTATAGAAATTTGAATATAACTCGAAGAAATGAGACTCAGCTTTGGATCGGATATCGGGTTGATGCTCGCAGACTCGTGGTCCACTCGGAGGACCCTCGCAACTCGATGAACGCTCTCAGACTTGAGTAGAAGATGGGGGGGGGGAAGCAAGAGGGAAGACCCCTTACTGTCGCGTTGACAGCTAATTTATACATGATCGGGGTGGCTGTCCGCGTACTCGTGCGTCACCAGAGCCCATGGAAACACATACAAACGTAATAGTAGATAAAGTGACCGTGGTAACTCCTCGAGCTAACCCACACCTAGACCTGTAGAACCACCCGGGAGCTGCGCAAAGACGTAATAGGGCGAGACACTGCCCCGCAACAGTGTGTCCAGAGGTTGACCAGACCACAGACGACTCGAGCCCCAGCGCAGTCCGAGATGGCCCGAGGTTTCGATGAGGATGTCGCCGTCGGATGGTAAGATTGAGTAATTGAACGATAATTAAAATGAGTGAGTGAAATCGTGTGTGAGGAGATGAATAGTATGCTTAATAAGATGAGATATAAATCCTAGAACCGAGACCTGCGCGCGATGCGCCTCCACCGACGCGTTTGAGACGCGACACGTAAATTGATACGCGACCACGTGAGATGATGATGCGTGCTTCGACGCGTCTCGCGAGCGGTGTTGGAGTCCTCGAGTAGACAGGGACCTGGCGATAAGGAAGAGATGATGGGAGGGGGGATAATGAGTAGTAATGAAATAGAAAGAGGGAGGAAGGATGAGTGGCTGATACTGCCGGAGTGAGAACCCGCGCCCGAAGCATTAGATATGCCTGAGCGATGAGCGTGCCTAGTGGCACTTCCACAGAGGGGGATACTTTGGATTCCGCCCTCGGAATCCCGCATTAGTGGTAAAATGGTATGGATGGGAAAGGAAAGAAAAAAAAGGGAAGAATGAAGACTCAGCACTAGATGTCCGTTATCCCCCACGTCAGCTGGAGGTCTTTACCAGCGAGAACACGGTAGATGAGCGCCAGAGCCCGCGCCTCCGCGTCGACAAACCAATACGGCGCTCCAGAATTTCTGATGTCCTCGATGATCCGCTTCGCATCGGCGCGACGGAAGTAGTCGGGATCGCGATACTGGTAGAAGTACACGGAGTCGTAGAACCTCTCCTCGAAAGCCTGGTGGTGGTGCTGAACCTCGCGGTTCGAGCTGCGCTCGTACAGACGCTCGACAATCCGCAGAGGAAGAGGCTCGCCGAAGAAGGAAGAATTGTGAGTGATATCCCGAAGGCAAAAACGACTCATCATGTGTACGAAGTTTTCCTGGTTCATAGGTTCATTGATAACACCGTCGCTTTCCCGGAGGGGATAGCGAGAGGGGATGGAGCCGTGACGTAGGAAGTCCACGATCTCAGACCGAAGAAGGTCACGGTCGCGACGGTAGACGGTATACGTGACCGGGAATGAGCACCACTCACCTTCGACTTGGTAATAGACGACAGATTCGTAGTGAAACTTCAGCGCAAGATCGTGTCGGACAAACATGGCGTTCCTGCGAGGGTCCAGGTGCATGCTGAAGTCTTTGAACATCGGCTCTTGGTCGAAGAGCATATCCCTCGGGAGACCGAGGAGTAGATCAGTCGGTTCATTGAAGCCGCGCTTGGTGATGTTCGAAGGTACGCGATTGCGGGGAGGGATAATACCGGCCCAATTCGGCCTGGTGGACATAGTGAGTGAAGTGGGGATGCGAGAGGAGAGGGAGAAAAGAGAGAGGAATCGTCCATATATATATACAAGATCGAGACAGGGGATGAGACATCGGAACGGGTATAGGTTTTGGAATGATCGGAAAGGTCGGGGGGGAAACTCAGCTGGAAGCGAAGGCGCGCAAAGCCAAATCGAGGCGAAATTCATGGTTGGGGACCTCGGTGCGCTTGGGAGGAGTATTGAGCGAAGTTCGAAGTGTCTGGTTATCGGGGCGATAGTAAAATAAACGGAGTCTGCGGATATTGACATGACCTTTCAAAATAGCGCCACTGAGTTCTCGGAGAACGAAAGAATCCCTGTCGCGCTTCTGGTGAATGATATATGGTCCAGAATAAGTCCACTTCTCTTTGTCGCCTTTGGTTTCATCCAGTTTCGACTCCCGCAACCATACCCACATGCCGACATCGAAATCGGCAAAATCGAACATGAAATGGTGGCGTTTGTGGAGGTCTTCAATCGCCCGCTTGCGCGTCTCACGGAGCTTCTTGCTAGCCTCTTCGAGTTTAGGGTCACGGCGGCTAAGCTGGAGCGCGCGGATCGCCAATAAATCCTCGTGAGTCCGGATGGTGTGCCAATCGAGAGTCTGCCAAGTGATTTCAGTGATGTCGTAGGAAAATACCGGGTGCACACCGTAGAGCAGATAATATGGGGAGAATCCGGTAGCTCGGCTCGTAGTCACCCGCATTGCAAGGAGAACGGCCTTCAAGAACTTCGGCCAATTACCCTTGGCGTCTCCGGTGCACTTGTACAGTGCGTCGACGAGTGGTTGATGATTGCGTTCGACTGGAGCATTTCCTTCAGGATGGTAAGCGGTAGACATGATGACGGTGCAGTTATAAAGCGTGCGCAGTAGGTGCAAAACCTCCTTCTTGAATTCAGGGCCACCATCGACCGTGATGAAAGGAACACATGCAAAACGGCAGATTATATCCTCATAGATAAATCGAGCAACAGTTTTGGCGTTAATAGCCTTGACCGCACGCGCCTCGGGCCAGAGTATCGTGGGTTCGACTGCGTGAATGATATAGCTCATTCCTCCAACGCCATCTGACATATGAATGCAGTCAATGTTAAAATGACGGAGGAGCGGGGCTTGCCAAGATTCGTTATAAGGCAACACGGGGATACGCTTGATAGCCTTCTGGCATTCGATGCAAGACCTGATAAAATATGTAATATCGTCGTACATGTTCGGCCAATAAAAACGATCACGTAGCTGGGAGTACACCGCATCTCGGCCGCGATGACCACACTCATTGTGAGCACGCGCCATGAGCGTTCCGCGTTTTGATGGCTCTTCAATAACGAGTTGAGGGAGACGGTCCGAGCTTTTCTTGGGTGCTAGCCACAACCGATCCTGGTGAAGTAAGAAACGACGAGCCCGCTTCAGAAAACTCAGCTTTTCTCGGTCCGTTGACCACCGCTGAGGATAATTCCCAGTGTGCAGAAAGTCGCGCAATTCTCGCCACAGTTCCGGGGAGTCTTCATCTCGAGTTTTGTGCCGATGAGCAGCGCCTACAGATGCTAACTCGGCGAGGGGGATACTTTGAGTATAAGCTTCGGTCGAAAAATACTCGAAAGTAATCAAGTCATCCCCAAGTAAAAACTCAGCTGAGGCAGTTCGATAGGATTTGCGTCGGTAGAACTCGGGAAGTTGGCGGGAATCGTCGGGACGGTCACAGCGAAGGGCAGAATGGGCGAGGTACGAAAACGGCGCCGTCGGATCAAGGTGATCGGATCCAAACTCGGCCGGGTCAAAAGTGGGAATCCCTTCGAGCGCTGAGGTGGTTCGATAAATCGGCATCTGCGTAGCCGCCGACGCGTACATCTGCACAAATGGAGCGGACAACCGGAAGTAGGTGGAATCAAACAGAAACTTAGCTGCAGAGGAGAGAGTAGCATCTTTCGGCGCGTTGTGCGAACCGGCGTAAACCAGATCCAAATATGCCTCTAGGAATTCTTCGGGGTCCTGGTCGTCGTAGTTCGTATCCGTGGGTGCATGAGGGCGTCGAGAAAGCGCGTCTTCTGTTTTAAACGATTCAGCACGCACATGGTTTGGTTCAAAATCAAACAGCCGGATCCAAGCAACCCATCGAAGAAGCGGAGCATTGGGAACGTCGTCTGGCTCTCGGAGCATTTTAGCAAGCGATTTAGCGTCGTGATCAAGACGGAAATGGACTCCCCAAATACGATGGCGCAGTTCCTTGAATGCTCGGAAGACGCCATAGACTTCGGTCTTTGGCTGACCGTAGTTTTGCTCTGTGGCGTTGAAGGTGCAAGAACCATAAAGCGCAGGACGTTTGACGGAGTTGGTGATCTGGTACACGACCCAGCCGGCGCCTATCCACGAAGAATCAACCCCTACAACCATAAGGCCTTCATCAGACTTCCGGGGCAGGTACGAAATCAACTTAGCGGCGTCGTAATCCAATCGAACCAGCACCGGGGCCGAAGCAATTTTGCGCTTGAGAACTTCCTGTGCATCGATCGCTTCCTCTGTTATGCGAAACTCGACAGTAACGACGCGCAGGAGAACAGTGAGAGGCTTAACTATCATCGAAAATCCCAAAATCCACTTGCGTGCACCCCCGGCTAATCCGAGGAAGCTACGTACCTCGGAAACGGAAGTGGGAACCGGCCAATCGAGGATGCGTTGAACGAGACTCGGAGAGACCTTCCAACCCTCATAAGAGACAACCGAGCCTACAATGTGGAGGTTAAATGCAGCAAGAACTGTTTTCGTACCTGATGCGGTGATTCCCGCCATAATCAGAGTTCCGAGGAAATCATCGAGGTTTTGTGCATACTCCCACACGAATCTACGGATCTCAGGGTTCTCGGGAATGGGTTGATTATCGTACCTGGAACGAGGACCCTTGACGCCGCAGTCATCGATGAAGGGGTCGGCCTTCTTCGGAGTGACGGGTTTGAGAGCATGTGCGACACGAAGAGTGAATTGTTGCATTGCGTTGGAATAACCCTGCGCCATTGTCGCCTGTTGCTTCGGTCCGACGGGTGAATGAAACGCTTGCATGGGGCGCGAACTCGGATGAATCCAGATGGCGTCAAAACCTGAATATAAATCTGCCAGCCCGTACATTGAATATCCAACGAAAGACTCAGCAAATTCGTTAACGTTGGGAATTATGGCGGCGTCTTGGATGGTGACAGCATTCAGCGGTTCAAGATTAAGAATGATTCGCACCGGGGGTTCGGATCCTGGCTTCTTCATGACCGGGAACATAGCGCATCGATAGCTTGAGATCGTAGATTCGAACCGGCCGCTTTTTTCGTTGTCAATGATTACCTTGCGTACATCTTCGAGTAAAGCGTTCGGGATTGGGATTGGTTTGCGTTGCCACGGAGTGTGTTCGATGACGGGGAACTCGTAATCAGGATAATAGTCTCTGGAAAACGAACCCTTTTCCGCGTATTCAAAAGCAAAGGCAGACTCACGAGCGACCGTAATATAGGCGAGGAGGTTGATTTCTGCAACGGACAGAATGTCGTGTTCGATTTTTGAGAGCATGGCGGTAAGGCGTTCTCGCGTGACTCGCAAGCCAAATTTGAGGTCACGGAAATCTGGAGGATGGGTAGGGAGGTCAGTAAAGGTGGTACGAGGGATGGGACGGAAAATATGGGCTTGTGGATCAGGTTGAGATGTCGCGACAGGTTTGACTTTACGGTCAACCGGCTTGTAGCGCTTCTTTGGCGGAGCTTTCGTAGTCGCATTCACCCAACGCACGGCAGCGTTCGCACGCCGCGTGGTGGTAAGGACCTTCGAGGGTATAACAGCACTAGAGGAATTAATTTCAGTGAATAATCGGTCAGTCCAGGGAGTAGAAACGACGGCAGAATCAGGTAATGTAGCAGCATAATAATCGTACAGTAAGGAATCATGAGACGCAGGAGGGGATAGATGAAATAAGGAATCAAAATCAGAAAACTCAGCTTTGCCCATTAACGCTTCCAGAGATCTTCCGAGGGTATTCGTAGGGGAGGGTTGGAAGACCGCAGATGTACTCCCCCGGATCAAAAATCCTCGACGTCCGAGACCTCTTCGATGGTGGCTCGGTGCGAACGATTAATTGACGAAGTGTTGCGTGGATCTTTCGGGTCAGTAATAGTTATCATGATAGTAGGAGGGACTTTCCTGTTGCCGCCTTTCCACAAATACATACTCACCTCACCGGAACGCTCATAATCGAGACGCGCCGCGAACCATTGCAGGAACGGTTGCCCCAGGATCATGTCATGATGACCGAGTTCCTGGTGTGAGATGAAAAGATGATGAGGGAAAGTATGGCCTCCGAGCCGTATCGGAACGTCAGTTGAACACCCGCGCAGCTGCTCGGGGCCACCATGGATACCTTTGAGCGCCCATTTCATACCTTCAAAGTCGACGGGGAGATTACACCTAGACGGGACAGAAAAACTCGCGAGATTCAACTCCGAACCAGTATCAATCATCGCGGTCAGTTCAACGTCTCCAATCTGAATATTAATTGAACCGGTACTCATCGCGAAATATCGGGATTCGGGGACTTTGGCGATCGCACTTCCATAATTCACCAGGAAGGTTTGAATTTCGTCGAATGAAGTGTCCGCATAGACGCCTCTGGGACTATAGTCATCCGCGTTCGAGCTATACACGAGTGTTTCAGACTCAGGATCAGAAAACCGAACCGAATACTCAGCGGATTTAGCATCATACTCGCGCTTCGAGCGCGTAGCTTCTGTGAACAATTTCTGGAGTTGAGGGCTGAGGCCAATGAGTTGCAGAAGCGGGAGCGTGACGGGAGTCTGTAAAGTATCCTCGAAAACCGCCTTCGCATCAGCTCGCTCTTGAATATCAGAAGTGATATGGTACTTATCGCCAGTGGCAGGTTTCTTGGCATCACGCATAACAACGTCCTCGTTTCGAGTCTTGGTGTTCGAAGGGCGAGAGTCTCTCCATCCATCCTGGCGGTTAATAGGGTTAGTAGGAGGAGAAGGGAGTTGTGCACCGGCTGGTTTAGCAGGCGGCACCGGCGGAGCGGATGGAGCAGGTGCAGAAGACGGGCCAGCCCCCATATGCGGAGGAGATTCCCGTGCACGCTCTTTACCTTTACCCTCCGGACGCTTCGCAGGATCGAAACGAGCACCAGTGTCTTTTCCTGAACGAGTAACGGGGTCAGCGTCGCGGCTCATCAAGTCTAGGGAGGATACCGCAAAATTGTTGCCCTCGAGGACGTCGGAGGCACCGTATGAAAGTACCATAGCGCTAGTACGGGCTGCAGGAATTTCGTTGGCAACACGGTCGCGAGCGACCGCACGGACGTAATCCGCAACACCCCCAATGAAACCTGGGGGAATACGAGGCAAATCAGTTCCATCAGGGAGTACATACCGCTGAGCATTCGTATCATATCTAATGGCGTTAGCAGCGAGGAGTGCATGCGTCTCGGGACAATGACGGAGTCCAAGTTGGTGCGCACCGTATTTTGAACACATGAAACATCTGCGTTGAGTAGCATCCGTATTCTGAGGGTACTCACCTTGATTTCCTTGGTGCTGGGTTTGTTGCGCCTGTTGGGGATTCCCGGACGTCATTGCTAAGGTCAGTGCTTGAATCTGCCTTGCCAGATCATCCATTGCGTTAGTACCTAGCGGAATCTGGGTGGGAAGGAGAGGCCGAGGTGGATCAATGTTGAATACAGATGAGGTCAACGTAGCTTGAACAGGGACAGGATCAGCGGTAACATCTTCAGCCCAAGGCTCGAAGACCAAGGTGTCCTCGGCGAATCGTTTCTGCAAAACGGCGATAGATTCTGCAATAGAGGGAGGAGTGGCACGCTTACGTTTCGCCTCAGGCACCTGGAGAACGAACCAATCCTTGATTACTTTGGGAATACCCGCAACGAAGTAGAAATTGCGTTCAGTTGGCGTGATTCGAGACTTCTTGATGAGAGGGATCGCGATCTGGGCAAATCCACGATAGTAAGTCTCGACTTCCGACATATTGGTGAAAGAAGACTTAGCGGATTGCTTTTGACAATAATCTTTGAGCATGGTTTCAGTGTAGTCAGGAACACGCTCCGAATGACCATAAAGCAGCAAGAGCTCTGCCTTGGCTGCGGGCCACGTTTTACCCGTCACCTCTGGATCGAAATCAGGAGCATATCGGATGAGCGAGCGAACTTCATCAGTTGAATACTGTAGAATATACGGCACCAAATCATCGAGGTTGGTGATGCCGGCGTTGGCACCTTGCTGCACTAAATTCGTCAGGAACGCGGTAACCTCCTTACCATCGAAGCGAGGCGCCCCTGGAGAACGAGCAGCAGGCATGGGAACCTGTAGGACATTAGTGGAGGTAGTGGTGGTGGACATGGTGTCGTCGGCAGAAGGGAATAGGGGTTAGTTAGGGGTTAGACGGCGGTGAAGAGGCAGATACGCAGCGGAAAACCTGCTCCCTCGCGGTGGGCTCCACTGTAGAAGTAAGGGTTGTCCCGGGTGAGGAACTGAGTGGAGCTGGTCGTGTGATTGCCTGTGTAGTAGCCGTCGTATAGAAATTTGAATATAACTCGAAGAAATGAGACTCAGCTTTGGATCGGATATCGGGTTGATGCTCGCAGACTCGTGGTCCACTCGGAGGACCCTCGCAACTCGATGAACGCTCTCAGACTTGAGTAGAAGATGGGGGGGGGGAAGCAAGAGGGAAGACCCCTTACTGTCGCGTTGACAGCTAATTTATACATGATCGGGGTGGCTGTCCGCGTACTCGTGCGTCACCAGAGCCCATGGAAACACATACAAACGTAATAGTAGATAAAGTGACCGTGGTAACTCCTCGAGCTAACCCACACCTAGACCTGTAGAACCACCCGGGAGCTGCGCAAAGACGTAATAGGGCGAGACACTGCCCCGCAACAGTGTGTCCAGAGGTTGACCAGACCACAGACGACTCGAGCCCCAGCGCAGTCCGAGATGGCCCGAGGTTTCGATGAGGATGTCGCCGTCGGATGGTAAGATTGAGTAATTGAACGATAATTAAAATGAGTGAGTGAAATCGTGTGTGAGGAGATGAATAGTATGCTTAATAAGATGAGATATAAATCCTAGAACCGAGACCTGCGCGCGATGCGCCTCCACCGACGCGTTTGAGACGCGACACGTAAATTGATACGCGACCACGTGAGATGATGATGCGTGCTTCGACGCGTCTCGCGAGCGGTGTTGGAGTCCTCGAGTAGACAGGGACCTGGCGATAAGGAAGAGATGATGGGAGGGGGGATAATGAGTAGTAATGAAATAGAAAGAGGGAGGAAGGATGAGTGGCTGATACTGCCGGAGTGAGAACCCGCGCCCGAAGCATTAGATATGCCTGAGCGATGAGCGTGCCTAGTGGCACTTCCACACCGGCCATGGACTCCTCTTCCGCGCCAGCGGGATCATTGAGCCGAACTTGCTGAGTTTAAAATGACCTCGCACGTAATTTCCAACAGAGTGGTATGATCCGTATCTGTCGTGGTTAAAAAATCGAGAGCCCCTGCGCCTGTTCCCGTTGCCGTTGGATGACTACGGTTGGACTACGGCTGGAGCCATCCGCAATACCCTGATCACTGGAGCTTTACTGGCGCCGCCTTTCCCACCAACCTCAACCCCGTCCCCGCCGGCCCCCCCCCCCCATTCCTCCTGCGGAGTGTAAGGCTGAAAGCTATCTAATGTAATGCATTAGCCCACCGTAGATGTTGCCCATTTTCCAGTGTTCTTCGGAGCTCATCTCGATTTTGGGACCTTCACCTTCACCACCTTTACCACCGATACGCCCGCTACTACCCGCACCACCCAATCCTCCTGTTCACCCTGTTAGGAAACATTTAAACCATTGGCTGAAGTAACCTCACCCCTGATCTCACCCATCTCAAAGTGTCCTACAGTGGCGCTTTACGCAAGCGTTAGGATAACGCGGGAATCGCTTACCTCGGGAAGCACTGGACGGAGATTTCAGAATTTTCGACCGCTGAGAGTGCAATGTGAGAGTAATAATCATATCGATGTACAACTTCATACCTCAAGATCGCGAAGATACTTGAGAACCTCTTGGACGGTGACTAACTATAGTGGAGTGAACGACGTGTGCTTCCCAAGTCTATGGCTGTACCGTGGCATCAGCAATCATCTGGGCGAGTTTCATGTTGTGTGCTGCGAGAGATGATGCTGTCTCCGTGCTATCGAAGAATTTTTCGAGTTTGCCTTGGGAGCTAGCGTCGTTCAGATCCTTTGTTATTGATTGCAATTCTCTGTGGACAATAAGCCAAGGAATCTCTCTCAAAGGTCGAACGCTGACCTGCCGAGAGCTTCGACTATGGCTCGACCCTTTTCGGGCTTGTCCGCCGCCATGTCCGAAACGATGGCCGTGAGACGCTCTATTCGGGCAGCTAATTCAATGAGACCTTGCGCATTGGCCGAAACGTGCTAGACACAAATCGGTAACCTCTTGAACAAACTTTATTGGTCTTACCTCAATGCGATCCATGATATCCAAGAGCGGGTCAATGACACCGCTCAGGATCGAGCCAAATGGGATATTGCAGGAAACGGAGCTGAGTGTTTTCAGGGCGACTTTCAAGACATTACGGGTGGTATGTGGGGGTTTTGGAAGCTCTTCGTGAGGAGATTGGGCTTGTGTAGCGGGCCGTTGCTCAGATATGTGTGTCCGGTCGTCCTTCTTCTTTCACGTTCTTCGCAGCGCTACGGCGGATTTTGCGGAAAGGGAGACGGTGAAAGAACTGGCAGAGTGTTATGAAAGAGAGGATAGTGGGCAATCGAGGCACGTACATTCTCCATGGTCTGTAATGGGCGGTTTTCTGGATGTGGCACGCAGTTGAGGAGAGGAAGCGGTGCTTACAGTTTTGGGGCTGAATTTAGGTCCGTCATCAACGCTTCTTAGATAGCTCTTGAAGCTTGAAGATTCGATGTCAATGATGAATTAATCCTACATCCTCTTCATCCGAGAGATCCGGATGGCAGTGGATGAGAGACGCCAGCGACTCGGGTCGATGGACCGACGGACCGATCTTTAACGTTTGTTCAAATTCAAGAATAACTCTCTGGCGGTAACTGTGGTAGCTGCTTATACAGAAAAAGCTCCTCTGTGTTGGTTACATCGCAATCATTGGCACTCCATTGTCCCATGAGAATTGCTTCAGAGCCCGCTTCAACTCCGCAATATGCTCTACTTTGAACTTGGCGTCCTCTATAAACGTATTTTCGGTGACTTCGCAAAGTGATGCTGCCGTTTCCAATCCACCGTCTTCGAGAAGCTTGCGAATTTTATCACTAAGCTTGTATTTTGGGCAAAATTCAGCCAGCGGCAGATGCGGCAACATTTCGGTCTTGATAGATGGCTGCAAGGGTTGCACGATCCTGGGGGCACGACCTTTTGCACCTGTGCCGCCTTGCTCGTCACCCGCCCCACCTTTACCGCCCTTCCCTCCTGAAATCACATAGTAGGCAGCTTCCCTGGATCAAGAAAAATCCGGACTTGCCTTGAATGTCGCGTGTGTTTAGCACACAACGTATGTTTTCTTCAGTGACCACTGTGGGTGTCAAAGCTCATGAAATTCATGAAGAAAATCATGAGCTTTGTAGATGGAATCCATCAACATTGTTCATGGAATCCACAAAGAATGAATGAAATTCACACATATTGATTTCAGCTAGTTTTTGTAACATTCCAGCTACTTCATTCACTCGCTTTCGTCGTGAGTTCCATTGAATCAAACCATGACTAGCATCATTTCAAACTGATCAATTTCGTTCAATCCACGCAAAAAGTATGTGAAAATTATGATAATTGTGTATGAATATATGATACATTTGTACTGTATAGCTACGCCTGCAAGGCTTGGGAACCGCCCCTTCCTGCGGCGACGCCCCCGTCGTTCCCTTGGGGTCCGTTGGATCCGATTCTTCACCATCTTCATCCCCATTCACGCTGTCCGTCGTTGTCGTTGTCGTTGTCGAAGTTCATCGGATGGTAAGCAGCTAGTGTATACTAGTGAGATTAGACGGAGGGTGTGGATGTGGGAGACGCACGTGGATCAGTCCACGTCATATCACCGACGCTCAGCGTCCCTTGAAGCTGACCTTTGACGTGTTGGAGAGATGAAGAATAAAGTCGTCAGCGGCAGTGGAAGGGTGCTCGCCCGGAGCAGGAGCCCAAGCGCTCAGCACGAAGAGCGTCATTGGCGCGATTGCGCTGCTCCTCCTTCATTTTCTCCACTGCACGGGCCGAATAGTATCAGTAAATAATATAAATATAGGTTGTTGCGATGCACCTTCCAAAGTCACAATGTGGTCTGCCTCAGTATTCCGTTCCCGCCGTGTCGAGTTTGCTGCAGCTTGGGGGTTGCCGTGAGAGCGCCATGTGTCGTCGTTCTCTTTTGATGGAGAGCCCAAAGTGTCTTTGGATTTATGACATGTGGGGGAGAGAGAGAAGAGAGCGGGCTTGAAGCATTATGCACGAGTTCAAGCGAGTTGAGGTGGTGGAGTAGAGCGGTGCGGTATTTCCATCGGTGCGACCAGCGTGGAGACTATACATAGGGCTTTTGAAAGAAGAAGGAGAAGACTAGGCATATTGGCGTTGTTGAGGGACTTGGTGTTCGCGAGTGGTTGCGGCGCAGGAGGGAGATGGTGGAAGAAGAGAGAGCGAGAGCAAGCGTGAGCGTGATGTCACACGCTCCACTTTGGCTCCACTCTGAGTCCGATGTGAACGGACGGCGTTCTGCAAGCTTTTTATATTTAAATTTGCTGGTACGCGGCTTCTCGGTGCTTTGTGAGCGACCAGACGCAACGGCGAGGGCAGAAGAGCCCCCAGAATGATTGCACACCCTATCCTGTAATTTCAATTGTTTTTCACTTATTTTCTCAATGACCAAGTTCATGGTCTTTCGTTGTGAAATTCATGCATACAGCAATGGCGCTGACAAGTACCTGAATAAACTACATGAACTAGAAAGTATATGAAAAAGTTTTCATGGGCTTTGTGCATGAATCATGAATTTCATGCATCGGACCCCTGAAATTCATGAGCTTTGACACTCACAGTGGACCTCGAGGGCTTCACCTTCGCCACCCGTGCCTCCGATTTTCTTTGATTCTCCACCCTCTTCCCCTTGGCCACCTAGACACAAATATAAGATGGCCATTTCATACGAACTCAATGTAGCCGTACCACCGAAGTTGAGGCGCTCTTCTTTTGGAAGGGGCTTGACTGTGGTGTTCGACCAACGACAGGGTTGAGGGTCAGTATTTATATATAATGAATGTAGACCTACCAGGGAGACTTGAGATGTGCCCTTTGCTAGCGGATTGGAAGGTGGGATTGATTGGGGGAGAGCTGTTCCGCTGGGACATATTGAATGTCTTCGAAGGGCGGTATGCGGAGTGCGAACGTAATTAACCCGTTGGAATAAGGGCATATAATAATACAACTCTTCGAGATCCAGACGCAAGGGGGACTCGGGATTCGAAAAACGGATATAGGGTCGAAAAGTTTTTTTCGACCCTCGGCCAGACCCCCCCCCCCCCCCCTCCCCCCCATATAAGGAAGGAGGTTCCCACCCTAGCGGCGGGCCGCGCTTCCGAGTCATGTGCGGGCTCACAGCCACCACATTGACAGCATCCAAATCCAAACCAAAGATATTGCGGCCCATCTCTGTGGACTCAACTGTGACTAAGAAGGCCTTTAAGGTACACATTACATCCATACCACCCCTTACACAAGTAAATTATATTTTTGGAGCTCCAAACATTAAATTTCAACATTGACTGAGGTGCCGCTTGGACCACATCTCTGGCCCACTCACACAGATGTTAAATGCCATATGAATCTGTTCTCACATATATATTGTGAGCATGTTTTTAGCTGCTGACTACCCTTAGAGGGAAACCAGGACACAATGTTCGCGCCAATTGATGGTGTGTAAGCACGACCCGCTGTCCAAATCGGGATACCCACACCATATTTGACTTCTGAGACCCAGAATTCATCCTCCTGCCATCCTGTGGTGTTCCAGGAGGTATATATTGCAGTTTTGGAACTCCCTCATACTACATGATAAAAGTTTTTTTCAGCCCTCCTCGGGACCCCCCCCCCCCCCCCCCTATATCCGAAATTTTAATCCCGAAACCCCCTTGTCCAGACGTTCCTGGTATGAAATCTCCCGGTCATGCTGATTGTTACCAGTCTGTCGTCTTCTCGCGACCTTGTCCGGTGTGGGTAGAGCACTTGAGCGCGCTTTTATGTTGTCGTAACGGCGCCAATCCGAGCGTTTACTTGTTCCACCGAATGTGAACTTTAACCAGCGTCTCGGGACAGAAATGGCCCATCGACTGTCTAGGCTAATATAAGTGTAATCAAATGGCACTAAGACTGGAAAGAGGGTTATCGCGCACTCCGTGCGTAGGGGAATCTGTGTCTTTATTTAGTGGTATGCAGTTTCGACGGCGATAACTAAGCGCTCAGAGCATTAATAAAATGTCAACTTAGACACAGAAACATGATCTTTTTCCGATGCCCAGAGGATCCAGCGCTCTTCCAAACGACGCCACCCGCGTTAGAACCACTGTTGAACGCAATGCTTCCGAATCCCAATTCCGGAGGCAGCGGCAGAGCCTTAACTCCGGGAAATCCTGTGCGCCAGAGCTGCGGAGCTGTAGCGTGCTGGGTAACTCCCGACCCGAGTCAGACTAAGCGGCAAAAGAAAAGTGGACACCCTCGGGTTGGGTCGAATGCAAAAGCATCGTTTGATGGCATCAATCTGCGCCGGGATCGCCCGAGATTGTCCGCACGGTTAATCCTCGACTCCTGACTTCAGACTCGGCAGTGTGAAGGCAATTATGTGTTGGAACTCGCTCCTCTTTATTTCTGTCCGCCTCTCCCTGCGGCCCTGCCCTCTATCTTCCACCTCAGCCGCTACAGCTAATCTCTCGCGCGCAGCTTACCGCGGCGGCGGCCAGCGAAAAGTAGGTGCATCTGGACACCAGGCATGACCGTCGGTCACCCACAGTGTTAGCGCGGTAGTCTTCCAGAATGACGTTAACAGAAGATGTTGATGGATGTCGTAGTCGGCGAAATCAAAGACCGAGGTGAGCCGCCGAGGCGATTGAATTAAATTCATCATGAACGATCCCTTGGCGCCCTCTACCCATTCAGTCCGCTGAACCTCGCTGAACATATTTTAGGATGGATGATAGAGCTAATCTGTTACGATTTGAGGGCCAGCCGACCCAGAGAAGTCTAATTGAGACCCAGATTTCCGCATGACTCGGTACTCCCAAGGCCCCGTGGTTGCCTTTCGTCTAACTGAGAACATCAGGATACGCTTCGCGACTTGATACGATGGCATCGGCAGAATGGAGGCAGAGGACGTGAGAGGTAAGATCTCCTACGATTCGAAGGAAACGCCGTGACATTTGTAGCCGCTACCATATATGTATGCTGCGCCCCACGAGGATTTTCGGGTCAGAATAAAGAACTGCGTAAATGCTTCGCCGACAAACCAGTCAACGACAGTGACGAAAAGCTCGGCCCGAATCTCACGGGTACGCTTACACTGTGGAATGGGATAACCGTCCTCAATCTTTTCATAGGAGGCACGGGTGGACATGGCGGAAGAGGCTATACATGTCGGATAGGTGGCACTGGGGGGCTGGGCGAAGACGTTTATCACTTTCACCCCATTTCTGGTAAGCATGTGTGCTATATTTTTGGATGCCTACAGCCGCCCATTATTTCTTCCAAGGCGGCACCGGCAGGGATTTTGGAGAGGGCGGGATCCAAGGCAGCGACGGCGGCATCGGTCAAGGACAGAAGTTTGGAGCTCGGCTTGTGTCCATTCGCAGGAAGGCAGCACTGGCCGGATTTTGCCGAGATTATCACCTCAGTGATAGCATCCGGAATATACTTGAGGAGCAAGGATTCGGGACGGCAGGGGCGCTTATCGAAGTGTCCGATGTCTCAAGATGGGGCACACAGCAGAGCTGAAAAGGGCTCTGAAGGAATTCCTGCTCCAACATGGTGTGCCAGTTACTGGCTAGCTTGGGGTAGAGGACTGGCCATTCCCGGAAGAGCCCTGTACGGTACTGTGCTTCACTGCTTGTTTGATATATTGACGTTTAAGGAGCGTAAAAGTGAAAATCATGAAAATGGCGAACAGATTACTAAAGGTGATCAATTATACGAGGACTACAAAGAAAGTCGAGGAGAGTTGGCGGGCAAGTGTGTCCTATTCAAGAGTTCGCTTCGGGAGTCCATGAACAGCCCGGCGGGTATCAACCACATTTGCCACATCGATTCCATACAGAATTCTCCGCTTCCTGGCTCTTTTTGGCGCTGAATGACCGGAGTCGGTGCTGGCGTGTTGTGGAAAGTGAAGGGGGAACTTCTCGATCCATCTGAAGATGTCCTGGTGTGGAACGAAATCGCCCTCTGAGAGGTCTAAACAACTTGAGGGCTTCAGGCTTCGTCTCAAGAGGTTCAAATCTATAATTTATAAGCACTCTGAGTTTGACGGGGTACAGACTTCTTACCAGAGAACAAAGGGTAGTTTACGAAGTTTGAGCTTCGTCCCAAGGCGTCCGCATCTATAATTTATAAGCACCCTGAGTTTGACGGGGTACAAACTTTTTTACCAGAGAGGAAAGGGTAGCTTCCGAAGGATGCGTTTTCAATAGTCAAACAATCCACAAGCAGGGTTTGAGCAAAGGAAGCTCCTTCGCCATAACCCCCTGCACCACCTTTCTGCCCCCCCATGGATGGCATCCTCGATCCTTGTGCCCCGAATGGCACAAAACTCACTGGCCAGAAGACCCGAATGATGGATCGCAGTCATTTCGAACGGGTGTTCTTGGGGCAACATTTGATTGATTCCATCGCTCTGGATACCATACAAGGCAGCGGCGACAAAGCGGGCCCGCCTTGAGCAAAACAAGCTAAATGCCTGAGACTGCATTGGTTCTGATTGGTACTAGGTACTTGATTGACCCTGTGGGTGACGTCTCTGTCTTCGCCACAGCTAAGTATATAACGGCACTGGCCTGAGGCCGTCAGTGCTCAAGAAACCTCCTCCTGAAACGAGTCCTCCGTAATGGGCAAAACAACCAGTGCGTTTACACCCTTTCAACGAGACAAAAGGACTCCCAACCGTTCCACCAGGCGACGTTGGCAATAATACTGAAGTGAGGTTCAGCGAAGCCACTGCTAGCGGAAGTAAGTGCTCTACACTATCAGTGGCGCGGCGCTGATGCACGCCTTGCTCCTCGGTGCAGTAGTTCAAGGGCCCGAGAGCCCAGAGCGGTTTTTATCCAGAGACGGAAAAGCTATCTGCGTATCAAAATTACCCCTCGCAGACTTTTGCCAACAATATGAGATCAATGAGACGATCCAAGGAATTCTTGAGCGCGAAGGATTCGAGACGGCCGGGGCAGTTCTCGAGATTTCCGAGGCCAGTCTGAAGGCCAAGCTCAAAATTGGTCAAATTGGAGAGCTGAGGAGGGCTTTGCGAGAATTCATATCCAAGGAGCTACTAGACAGTGATGTATCGGTTGAGGCTGCTCTCTAAACATATTTCCCCAGTTCAATTTCCATATTATTTTACAGTCCAATGACAAGCGAGTAGGCAAATGTGGTAGGGATATGGGTATGGAGGTTGGGTCGGGTTACTCAGGGTCGGTACCAGAGAGACCGTGCTCCGACAGGAAGTCTTTCAGAGCCCTCTTGATTTCGGCAAGATGTCCCTGTTTGAACTCGGCTTCCACCAGAGCCGCGTCTGAAACCTCGAGGAGTGCCCCCGTCGTCTCGAATCCTTGGTCTTCCAATCGTATCCGGATTGAATCACTGAGGTGATATTCTTTGCAAAAGTCGACCATCGTCCAATTGGGCAGACGAACAGGCCTCCCTTGAATAGACACAGCTCGCTGCTTCGCTGAAACACTATTGAGGTGACGACGGTTGCATACGCAATAAAGGTAGGCGTACCAGAGCCACTGGACAAGTCCCTTTGGTCAACGGAATGAGGTGCTGAATTCGTTCCGGTAGACTGCTTGGGCGGCGATGGCATTTGTATGTTGCATGGAGCCTCTTGCCGGTGATATAGCTACCGAAGAGAACTAAATCCCGTACCGCGAGACGTCTTGATTCCGAATTAGATGGTTGCCCGAATTGGCTGACATGCTGCATCCACAGATCCAACGCCACCTCAACTCCGAGTCCGCAAGAGCTGTAAGATGTCTATTTTACCCCTGAGATCATGTTGCGCTGTTCCCCGTTTGTTATTCTGCTACCATTCCTGCGATGCGCCGAACGGGTTAGCTTTGTTCCTAGTGTCGAAGAATAGCGCCTGCCATCATGAGTGAGCGCTAGGTTCTAGCCGTTAACGCCTGGACTCGCGCACACGGGGTCCGCGCTCTGAATCGTCGGCGACGCAGATGTCTGGTATGGAATATTAGCGGTCCGCATGTAACGACGGGTGGTGACCGGTGAAGCCAGGTTTTTTTTTCAGATCACACATGTTCTTTCGATATTTCCGCACGGCGCTAATAAATTGTGCCGTCTTTATCTCATCGCTACGCCAGAAGCACTCCACGAGAATCGGGGGTCCTAGCGTTTCACCTTCGCATGGCGGTGAAGTCAATGATGCATTTCAATTGTACCGTGCACGACGAGCAGGATCTCAGTCAGGAACGAACTTCAGCCCATACTGTCTTCGAATTCCAGAAGACGTTACCAACCTTCAACTTGACCCAAAATGATCCAGCCTAATCGCCGAGGAGTCAGGCAAGAGTCAGGCGCTTAAAACCAGGCACGAATTCCAGTTTTGTGTTTGGAGCGTCTATGAAAGACTAGGCGTCCACTTCCATCTACATGTCAGGTTCACGACTTCGAGGCAGTTCGAGCGCATCAGCCGGGATAACAGCTATTCCCAGTCATTTCCGGCGCACAAGATCCTCGGTCTACATATTGTGGAACAAGAACTCCTTCAACGCTCTCCTCAGCTCACCAATGTGACCAACTTTGAGCCTAGCTTCCTTTAGAGTCGCCTCGGATATCTCCAGAAGTGCACCCGCCGTCTCGAATCCTTCCGTGTCAAGGAGATCACGGATCTGAGAACTCAGGCCATATTGTTGACAAAAATCTGCCAGCGCTAAAGGTGGCACGCAAATAGTTTGCCCGTCGATGCGTACGAGCCGCTGCGGGTCCTTCAGCTTCAGCCCTTGACCGACTGAACCAATGTGGTGCATTAGCGGCGAGTTGGCGACAGTGTGGACTCACTTATGACTATCAGTGACAGCCGCACTGTCCGTTTTAAGACGAATATCACGACTACTGCCTCTAGAAAATTAGGAGTTAGTGAGCGACCGAAAATACACGCACTGAGGACGAGCTTCCTGATTGTTGCGGATGCCGGCTAGTGGGAGAATCGTTGAGCGCTGATAGACTCAGTCGGGTCCGGCCATTATATAGTCGAATGGCGTAAAAATATCAAAACAATGTTGACATGCCGGATGTGTCAGAATAATTTTCGGAGATTGCCTCGGAGCTTAGAAACCGCATGGCGACGAGGAACTAGTTTGGTACATTCGGGGAGCGAGTGTCAGTTTCCCTCTGCGCCTCGGAAGATACCGATGGTTGAGCATCCTATCAAGTGTCAGATTTGATACATATATATGGCGGTGTAGAATGCGAGCCTGTCCAGATGGCTCGCTGAGGACAAGATGCCGACGGGCTAGGGCTGTGCGCCGTGTCTCCGGGAACCGTCCATGGTGAGCGTACCGGTCCACCCCGCAAGTGCGTCATTCATGCTCCACTAGAAGCCTTGCGCGAGCGACGACCAGTCTCAGATGAAGGAATGCGCTCTGCAAAAGGTTGCAAAGTGATGGCGCGGGATGTCATGACAACGTAAGAAAGTGGGCGTGTGTCTGTGCTTCATTGGTTCTGTTTGTGGAGCCTTCATCCGATCGGCCGATATATGCCCGAGCCCGGCCGATTGGGACAGGTCTAGTCTCTCTTGACAGACGCTATAAAGTCGATCCAATTGACCCAGCAAGTTGTTACGGGTAACGTGACTTTTCTCTCGCGCCCGCGCCGGCGTCGCTGCCTGATCTACATATCTACCCATAATGCAGTCAAATTGTTTGCTGCGTAGTCTAGCGGTTAAATGCTCCTTTGGGCTCTCACCGTTTTTAATTGGGCGGTCGCTGGATCAATTCCCCCCGCCGCCTTCTCTTTTTTTATCGTTTTGTGCATTTCTTTCGTCTATTTCGAGTTACTCCCGCCGTATACTATGAGGTCGGGTGCTCGCACATATTCTCCTTCCCTTGAGTATTCGTAACACCCTTGGAATCTGTTACCTGGACGGAAACATTTCTGTAAATCTACTAATTCAAGATTTTTCGTCCTAAAAATACATATAAAATGAAAGG
Organism: Mycena vulgaris; assembly: GCA_029204335.1. Classification (NCBI taxonomy): domain Eukaryota; kingdom Fungi; phylum Basidiomycota; class Agaricomycetes; order Agaricales; family Mycenaceae; genus Mycena; species Mycena vulgaris. The sequence continues at coordinate 56,947 of JARGYA010000236.1, forward strand.
ATGTGCTGAGGCATGTTATTTTACGTGTAAAATTCGTTTCCGTTTACCTTATGCAATTTTTGTTACAGAAAGAGACTCCAAAACTCGCCTGTAACTTGTCCGTAACAATGTGCACGTGAGAACTTACTTTAAAAGGGAATAGCACACGTGACCCGTAACAACTTGCTGGGTCAATAGCGTTTTGTACGCTATAACGATCCTCACGCTCGTTCCTCGCTAGCTATAGTCTGTTAGTTACCGCGTCTGATAAGTGGCGTCCTGCGTTATTATGCAATGATGGAGGATGCAAGACCAAACAACTCATTTATTTCACGCGTCTGTGAGCCATCTTGCGTAGTTTGACGTGAATATTGACCAGATTTGAGCTCAGGAGCTTACAATCTACTCCCGACATTTTTGGGGGATCAAGACTACATTTTACATGAATTGTTGAGCTGATTTCGCAGCAGAACGCAGCTTTCTTCATTTCACCCATTTCCTTCTGGAAGTCCGCGGGGGAAAATCACAGATAGCATACTGAGATCCACGGATCGATTCTGAACCTGATTCGATGGCTGGACTGCATTACATCGCGGTCAACGCGTCAAGTCGCGTCCTTGGATGGTGCACGTGCTTTCCCAAAACGGATGCTTATATAATAAGGCAGGACGCCACTTGTGATGGCGCGGTAACTAAAGGACTAGGACAGGTCGGGATTGCGAACAATTCGTTTCAGCTCCCGGATATTCAAGGGGAGTATGGGAGGGAGGTGGAGATGATCTCTTCGCACTACGTACCAAAAGCACCCCGGGTGTCGACATGCCGGGAGTGCCAAATAGAAGTCGATGATTTGTAAACAAATCAGATGGCGGCTAATGGCGGGCGTGGCGGGATGTGTTCATGCGTGCTCCCTGCTCCGTAGAACAGTCCGAGAAAGTTGATAGGGAGTAGGGGGCCGTGTGATTTTCAGAGAAGGATTTTGTTAACTCCATACTCGACGTCGAATCCGAGTTTGTGCACATCAAAGCCCTGGGAAATTTCAATAGAGGCCTTAAAATATTGGGAAGTGGGCCTCAGTGTAGAGGTTAACGAGTATTTGGTCAGCTGATTCCTAGCTCGTTTGGGGCTAAATTACAGCGGACAAGGTGATCAAAGCGTTGGGAGGGTCTTATCTAATATTTGAATAGAAAAGTTCTATATGGCACCCAGGGTACTGCGGCGCGGGGGGTGCCAAAGAGAATTATCCGGTATCCGGGAACTGGGGGTACGCCGGCGTATGTGCGGTACAACCGACCCGAACTAGGTGTGCAGATCTTTGACAATTTCGTCCTTGGTACAATTAAATCTCTGCTTCTTCAACTACCTCCGATTCCCTGGCAGTCATCGGGTACGAATAATTTGTAGAGAGCGAGAAATCTACGACGCTCCACAAAATATGTGTGGTTACCTACGCGGCATTTGTCTGGTGAACCTCGTGGACCAACGCCGTATCGAGATACTCTCGAATCTCAATGATCTTTCCCGTCTCTTCCGAGAAAATAAGGAACCACGCGTATCTAGTCCGCGCAGAGATGAGATTCAACGAGTGGGGATGGAACATATATGGCACCGATTATTATAGGGTTGCCCGTTCAGCTGCGTCGCCTCGCCGTATGCCTCCACAACTGCCTTGTTTCCAATGACCTGCAGTTGGATAAATATGTGAGTATAGGTTATCCGATTAGCTTCATCTGACCACCGACGTCAAGGGACGACACGGTCATCTTGATGCCCTCTTCCGTTAGGCTCGCGCGTAGCGGCTTGTTCACTTCTTCTATCCAGCTGGCAACGTTCTGTGCACATCACGCAGCTATTAGTTCACTTATCGATGAAAAATAAGGGAGACGCACGTAGATTCCGGTCTTGCGTGCTGCGTCCTTCTTCTCAGATGCAATGACCCACCGCACATCGGGAGCAATGGCGTCGACGAACGGCGCCCAGTTGGACTCGCGGCTCACGGGATCGAGGAGAGCAGTGACGTGCGCGTGGGTGAGGGTGAATTTGGCCATGCTGGGAGGAAAGGCAGGGAGAGAGCTGGAGGCAATGGCTGACTAAATTGTTTGGATTGGTAAGGTGTGGCAAGGCGCTTGGTAAGACAATTCAGTGGAAGAACGTTTCTCCGCGTTTTCCCGGGGCACCGAAGTTGAACACCCTTGTTGCGATTCACTAAATGGCTCATCATTGCGCCAAGTGATACATCACACGATCTCTGAAGAGCATCGGGAAAGCTGACCATCTTATTTTCGCCCAGGTGGGCCAAATAACTGAGGGAGCATCGGAAAAGCACGTCCAAAATCACCCAACTATTCCGCTCGCCGTCCGCACACTACTTCCAGTCCACCCGGACGAGCGGTTGGTTATATATGTCGCCTCCCGCTGACGGCGAGGTCTTCGTCCACGTCTACGCCCTCTTCGATGAGAATCCCGCATATTCATGTCAGAAGAAGAGACCCACGATAAATATATAGTTGCCCGTGCCGTCCGTCAGGCTTGGATGCGCCACCGCTGAGTAGGCGGGAAGACTGCCCGTCCCAACTGCGCCGCTGTAGAATTGCTGAAGAGTGTACTGTCGGTATTTGCGAGGCGTTACAGACTGCCGACTGACCTGCGGAGCGGTCCATGGGCCCTCAGGGTTTGGAGCAGTGGAGATGCGGAAGTTGGCGTCGGGGAACCCGTCTCCTCCGATCCAGACGTACGACTTCAAGAGAAAACACATCCCGCTGAGAGTGAATACCTTGACGCATATGAATATTGGGACCCACCTGCCACTTCGGTGACCAGTAAATTGTTCCTTGGGCGGAGCTCGTATTCGCAAGAGGTATCCCCGGATTGCTGGAGACAGGCACAGTCCTGGTCCATGCTATCGGAGGTGAAACATGTCGTGTTGAGGTTCAGGGCGCGGTAATGCAGATGGGGACACGTACCACCGTTAACGTAGTATTCGTAGATGCTGTGATCCTCCAAGGAGCCGAGGAAACCAGTGAGGGCTGCTCGTGCGAGGGCCAACTTTCCGTTCGAAGTGGCTCCGTACAAGTAAGCCTTTCTTCACGTTAATACCAGTGTATTCCAGAACGTCAAACTCACAAAGCCATTGTTCACAACGCTGGCAGCGGATCCATACCCGATTTGAGTTGTCGACCAGAAGGAGGAGATGGCCAGGCTTGAGGCGGGGATGGCAGTCCCGGGACTCTGCGAAATGACGTGATACAGCGAATAACTCGGCGTATTCTCAACTGCTAAACCACTGAGATGCTGCCTCGCTATGAAAGCGTACGCGTTTGCGGTTCCGTTGGGGCCCCGGAAGGTGACCACTGGACCGGTGTCGGGCCAGCCCACCCAGCGAGTACCGTCGCTGCATGCTCCGTTCTGAGGACATTCGTCGCCTTCGAGCTGGTAGAAGAGGGAGCCGAAGCCTTGCGGGGAAGACAAGACCAGTGGTTGCGGGTTACTGCGGTCGCTTGGCAGAGCTGAGTAGGAGGCGGTATTGGCGATAACTGGGAGTCCTGGCTGACCATTTGAGGAAAATGGCTGGGTATCACGGCACACCCAGAGCTATAATGGATCATTTTAGCTGGCAATAATGCTCGATGAGTACCAAGGGTAATTACCACTTTATTTGACCAGAGACTGGAGCTACACGAATCGCGATTCAATCCTTGATTGTTCAGGGAACCATAGCTCGTAGTCGAAGCCACAACAGGCGTTACCGCCCTCCGGACATTCGAAGATCCAGCAAGAGTTGTAACGCAGAAAAGCAGAGTAGCGACAGAGTAATGAAGGAGGCGAGCCATGTTCCGCTGGAAAATGAGAATCGAGGACACGGAGGATCACTGCACGCGGGGGACTTATATACTTCGAATGTACAGCCTGGGGGAGCGATGAGTATGTCTGCAACCGGTACAAAACCAGTACATAACCAATTAATGTAGCCTGACGTTGTCACGTTGATGGTCCCATGCGCAGCAACCGCCTGTACATGAAACTGCTGAACATATTGGTAATGCGATGGAACCGTAAGCTGGTCACCAGGGGTGGGTCCGTGGAAAGTGATTTTGAAACCTTTTAACCTTGTGTTAACCCCAAGGTTAACCCGCATTTTCTGTGGAGGCCGATGCCGAGTCGTGAGCGCCGGTGCATAAATCCAGCTAAAAGATATATCCATCATTGATAAATCTACAGTTTGGAGAGACCTGCACCGTCTCCAGGAGCACTGATTTATATTTATTGATCCTGGGAAATCCTTTGGCAAAATCAGGTGCAATTTGCAAGTCAGGTGCTTCAATCATCGAGTTCGACGCCAGACAGTCAAGATGTGTGAAGGCTCTAGACCGATTGAAAAGAACGTCGAGGACGACGCTCGACCGTCAAGCTTCACTGGATGTGGCGCGCACACGTCCATATTCCCGTTCGAGGTCCTCAGTGGTCCTGGACCCCTGCTGAGCGAGGGACAGATCAGTACCTAATGCATAGATAGGAAGATCGATTTTATTACGTAAACGTGAGGAGAAAAGAAAGCAGGAAGGAGGAGCAACGCAACTGCAAGAGGAAAGAGCAGCCCGGGAGGCCGGGACAAATAGCGGCAGACAACGCACAATCTTGCCAACCCCCACAAAAAGAAGGCGCTTAGTAAAAAGGTCTTGTGTTCGATCCCGGGCTGTGCACTTTTTTAAATTTGGTGTAGCCAGCTCCTCCAGTTTAAATACATAGCTCATGTTATATCCTCAATTCAATTCAATTCATTCTGCTGAACACAGGGTAGTAAGGGAACTTGAAGAGAAGACATCGAGGCTATGAATCTGTGCGCGCTTTCACCGAAGGCGGCCGCCGCTACGCTGTGAGGGACACGCACACGCGGAGCAGTGGCGGCACGTGAGCCACCTGATGTCAATACGCTGGGTTTGAACTTGTCGAGAGGTTACCGACACTTGCCGAAGTGTAGGAACACTCTCCTGCTTGCTTCCTGGTTCAAAAAATCCTAGCCCTAGGCTTTCAAACATGCTCCTTTTTAGCTCCTGGTTAAGTTCCTACTTTGTCCCTTTTTGCCCATTTTACTGCCAAAAGTACAAAAAGGAAGCAATCAGGGAAGTCAAACAGGACCAACTTTGAACAGCACCAATGTACCTGAACCCTAACACTAACTGGTAACCCAAACCACTAACCTGTAACCCAAACCCCTAACCTAACCTGATAACCTCTAACGCGAAACAGCACGAAACACTAAGTATATTGTTTGGGATTCTCAGCAAAATATCGGCTGCTCTTCTTGCAAGTAAGTGGTTGTCCTTCGCTGGTGGGACCTGATTCCTGATTAAATTCTAGTTCCCAACCCCGTCCTTGGGGGTGTAACCACGTTCCTGTTTGCTACTGTCACTGTGGAATCTGCAACTTTAGCAGCATTTTTGTGTCTGCCCCAGATTTTCCTAGGTTTTTGGCCTACGTGTATTATCATTCAACAAATACGCGCGTCGTGATCGATTCGTCGTTGCCACAGCAATGTCATTCGGAATTGGGGACCTCCTCGTGCCTCAGCTATTTACACCTGTTCGATGGTGTGAATCACCTAAAGAGTGCTTGCAAGGATTCTTCAATTCAATTATGATCATTCTTAGCACACCTTGTGAGTTGGTTTGATTTCCGGCCGGTCTTTTCTGGCCATATTTGCATAGTTCTCGTTGCCGGAATCATCGGGGTACTCTTGAACTTCATCCTTCCTTTTGATGACACAGAGAGGTCCGACGATTCCGATGTCGATGCCGAAAAAGAGTTGGAATCTCCTGGAAACGGCGACATATGTAGTATGCAGTTTACTCGGATGTAACGTCTTTGGGTCCAGTTTTTTGGTTGAAAAAGTGCCTAGAACGGTGATCCTACAGTCAGACGTGGATCCAGAGAGAGCGCCTGGCAATTGGCCGTGAACCTGAACCGGATTAATTTGAGACCATTTCACTGGCAGCGCCATGGTCCATTGGTCATCGAATCTTGACAGGCGATTTAAAAAAAATGGAGATCGACGTTCAGTGCTACTCTCTCTAGATAGACGCTATAACAATCCTTCCTAGTTATAGCTCAGAGCACAGGCTCGGAAATTAATTTTTGTAAGCTGTTGGAGCAGAAGAATTATGCGACACTAGGGGCTACTGGTGATGGTCCAGAATTGTCCATAAATGTAGAACTTGAACGCAGTTTTGATGGAGTATGAGTTTCAGGAAGAACTACGGGAATAAATCCCAAGCTGTCGTTTTTGGAGAAGAGGCATGTGAAGCTGAAGCGGAGGCTCGAGCCAGCTCGCGGGTGCCTCTTGCGGCTCCGGGATCATCGGCTCGGCGGGCCGATATAAATAGCTGTAAGTAACAACAAGCAGCGCCCAATGGAATTTTTGGATCTTCCCATCGAGCTGCTCTCTGACATCCTCCCTCAACTCGCGAAGCCCCAACACATCGCAGCAGCATGCCGCGTGAACAAATCGTTCTATCAAGTCCTTGTCCCCAGACTGTACGAACGAGCGGCCATCTATTCGTGGCACAAGCACGCAAAGGCGAAGGTGCGAGCTTTTCGGGTCCCAATACACAGGCTTATCGAAAATTCCAGGTGGTATGTCTCTTCACCACCCTCGACCGCTATCCGCACCTCGCGAAATACGTCCAGAGACTTGGTGGGGCTTATATCACCGCCATGAAATCCCGTGCTGAGTCTGTCCCGATGCAGAGATCCGCGACTTCCCAAAGTCTATGGGAGCCGACAATCTCCACGAACTCGTCCTATCTGGTCTCAGGAACTGCGTGAACCTGCGGGCTTGCACATGGACCCGCGACGGCTCGCTCAACTCTGGGATCCTCGCTGTACTCCAAGCGTCGGATTCTCTTGTGGAGCTCGAGATCAACGGGCACAGCGACGGCCAGTACGACGCGGGGATCCTCGCAGGCTTCTCCCACCTCCGCAAGCTATCGCTGATCATGCCTAGTGCTGACGTTGTGGCTCGATTGAATTCCTGGATGGCACGCACTGGAGCGACGCTGCGCAGCTTGACGCTGATCTGCAAGGTTAGCTCTTCAGCCGGGGCAGCCCAATCCGATCTCTGACACATCCAGATGTCCCCCCTCGTCACCGACAGCGTCTTGGAGGCGCTTGCACCGAACCTCGCGCACCTGGAGCAGTTCTCCATCACCGGCTGCCCACGCGTCACCCACCTAGGGATCTGGGCCGTCATCTCACAAAACAGTGAGGGCCTCCGCGCCCTCGGTCTCGAGGGCCTCGCTGTGAAATTCGTGCGTCCAGCCCGTGCCTATGGGCCTTCTCTCATCGGCCCCAGAACCTCCCGCACCTCGCCGTGCTCTCTGCCGCGAGCCCCGCGCTCGCACGTCTGACGTCCGCCACGATAAGCGTGCACTCGGAGGCGTGGCTCGCGAGCGTCGCCTCCCTGCTCGCGTCCTCGCCACTCGAGGCGTTCCAGATCTACGCCACGCGCGCGTTCCCGCAGACCGCCGTGACAGACGCGTTCTGGCGCGCCATCGTCACGGCGCACGGCGCGCGCCTCACGCGCTTCTCCGTGCACCGCATGCGCGTCGGCCTCCCCGCCATCGCGGACGTCTGCGCGCGCTGTCCCGCGCTGCAGCAGCTCTTCGTCGTCGTCGACCCCGCCGCGCTGGTGCGTTTATCCTTCCGCTTTCCGCTCAATGAATCTCATTCCTTTGCGCAGGGCCCGCTCGCCGATTGTCTGGCGCGCGCGCGCAGCCTTGCGACCGTGCACGTGAACTTCGAGCACGGTGCGACGGACGCGGACGAGGCACCGAGCGTCCTCACGGCGCCTGCGGCGCTCGCGATCGTGCGCCGCTGCCCCGAGACCATCGCGCTCTTTGGCTGCAACGCGCGCGTCTGGAAGGTGCACTGTCTCCGATTTCCTGTCCTGTGTTAATTCACTTTTCTTTTTTGCGCAGGTGGAGCGGCAGATCCGGCGCAACGGCGACGGGGAGCTCGTCGCGGAGCGCTTCTTGGCCAAATACGACAGCCCGGATGTGCCGGAGCAGTTCTTGGTGGTTCGGACGTGAAGAGGTGTGGGTGGTGGTTGGTTGGATGTCGTTGATGAGGAATGTAGCGCCGGACGTAATGTGCACCGCGCACGGTACACAACTCTGATGATGTCGCCCATCCTTGATCTCTGTCCGATGCTTCACTCCCGCAATCCCCGGCATGTAGCTAGTATTGGCGCAGAGCGACTTTTCGGCGCGGTCGCGTGGATTCACGAAAGTGAGACCTCTCGCGCTTTTTAAAAAGGATTCCGACTTATCAAATCTTCTTAATTCTCTGTTTCAGGTTCCACGTTGAATCAAGCCTACGCAAGGCATACAGTTCTGCTGTCGGTCGCACCGATTTATGGCAGTGGGGTGTTTCCTTCTTCGTCTGTTTCTGGTTTCTTTCTTCTCCCTCTTGATGCTTGAGTTCGTTCGACCATTTCAGGCCGTTCCGAGGGCCTGCGAAACAGAGAAGTCCAAAGAGCGGAGAGGGGCTACACTCGCGTGCGCTTTTCCTATCAGAAGGAACGGCAGGCCCGCCTGCGACAAGGTGCACTCGCAACAATTCACTAATTCAGCTTCTCTCTTTATGCTAAGCGAGTTGAGCCCGCGCAAGGTACACAACTCTGATGATGTGGTCCATCTTTGATGGCCATCATATGCTTCACTCCTACGGTCCCCGTTGGCATGTAGTTAGTTGACGGTCTCGTCTACATCCACGCGCATGGATGTAGACGAGACCAATTCCGGCGCGGTCGCTCTGATCCCAGGGAGTGATCATCGCCCTAGCGGCCACGGGCTGCAGCAGACCACTGAATATGACCATAGAATTCGCACCTGTTCCACTTCCAACGACCGCAGACGCGTCCAAATTGGCCAACCTGGGGCGGGAAGTCAAAGGCGTCGATCCTGGAAACCTCACAGATGCTCAGTTCAAAGAAGTCCACAATGCATTGTACAAAGTAAGTTATCCTACAGAAAGTGTACCAGAGGTCTGAAGCGCCCAGTACGACTTGTTGTTGTTCCGAAATAGCAGCCTTTCTCCAGAGCAGCAGTACGCGCTGGCGCAGGCGTTCGATCCGCCGTGCGCTCCAAGGTAAATACGTGCCGCACCCATACACCTGGATGGCGCCTGCGCGAGCGAAATCTACTGGCCTCGGTCTCGAGTCGGAGGGGCGCGAGATACCGCTCAGCGAGCTGCCACCGTGGGAGGAGTCACGCTGCAAGTTGTACCCAGTGGTGCGTGCTCTCCCGGGAGTGCAGCTGCTAACACTTAAAGTTCCATATAGTTGTGGAAGAATCCACACACGGGGGAGCTGGCGTTCCAAGTTCATCCCTGCGGTGCGGCTGAGCTGTTGATTGACGCTCTACCAGAGGGTGCAAAGCGGGACGGAGCGCTGTTCCCAGACGGCGCACACCTCACTGAGCTGACAGAGGTCCGCAATTTGTTGTACAGGATGCAGCGGCCCGGTATTTCGCCTAGCGTGAGTATTTGTTCTCGCAGCCTCTCATTTGCTCACCGGTCGTCCAGTTGGTATACCCACATGACTGGTCAGTATTTCAGAAATATTACATGCATGAATCCGCACTGACGATGTGAGCACAGGCAGGAAAACGACCTCGTGCTTTTCCACAACCGCGGCATCCTCCATAGCGTCGTAGGCGCTTCGCCCCGGATGCGGTGCGAGCATTTCACCAGTGTAACCTAGCCACGTCAGAGTTTTCCTCTCATAACTTTTGATGAAATGATAAGGATGCCCGTTTTTGGAAAGGGCCGGCCCAGACCTATGAGGCATGTGTTATTATGTGTGGGAAAAGACATGCAGAAACGGAGGAGAATTTGCGGGAATCAAGCAAGAAGCAAGCAGTGATCAAGGATCTTGTGATTGGTCTGGGCCAGCCCTTTCCAAAAATGAGCATCCTTATCATTTTATCAAAATTGTGAGAAGGGAAAAAAAAATGCGCGTCTCAAGGTTTTCGGAAACGGTTGTAATGAGCCCAGCTTCAACCTACAATCTTCATTCAAAAGTCCCCTTTCATCTCTATGTACCCTCATGAATCATCTCACCGCGTCTTCCCGGGTTATCCTGTTTCACAATTGTTCTATTGTTCAAAATTCAAGCTGACTCACTCTGCTCATGGTAAAATTCCGCCCTACTTCCCATGAATATGATTTTTTTCATATAGATTTACCCGCCTTCATGCTTCCTAGGTAAGCAGATGTGGCTCTCAATGTGAGGCTGCGAATCTTCCATGTTATTTATTTTACTTATCCTTTGTGTTCAGGATCCTCTTTTTGAATTGCCCACGCCGGCCCTCCTTCATGTTACCCAGTTTCTCTTGTTCAAATCGCCTTGATCGGGGCTTTCGGCCTCCCGGAGTTCTTCGACCGTAATCGCGACAACGGCGGAATTTTACCATGAGCAGAGTGAGACAACTTTGAATAAATATTGGGTTTACATAGATGGTCGCTCTGTTTTGAAACACGAAACGGCAGCTTCACATCGCGGTGAAGCTGGATGCAAGAATTCAACATCGCGGCAAATTGTTGAGCACGCCTTTATCTATACAGATTTCTCTGACCCCCACCCTCATTTGCATCTGTGTTTACCTTCATCCCATCATGGATTCAATGTCGCCACAGTGTTCAAAGGCAAGATTAACATTCAACATCACAGTGGAGCCGGAAGCAAGAGTTCAACATCGGGGCAAACCGACAGCCGGAGTTCAACCGGACGAACCCGGGTGCTCCACCCGGCTCCACTCTGACGTTTGTCTAAGACATCCACGCCTTTTCTTATATAGACTAGCAGTTTGCCCGTGCTACGCTACGGGAACAGAGAATTTGACAGAATTTGAGATTTTAATCATGCCGCTCGTGACCAACCTTCGGTTGGTTCCTCGCGGCCTCATAGGCAGGTACCCATCCTTAGCTCTCATATTTATTGGTGTTCTTCCCTCCCTGGACACTGCACTTGCTGCAGTTTGCCTCCAATCATTCTACCTCTAGCCATCCTCTCCATTTTCATTTTATTTGATCAATCACCAACAAATAATTGCAGTTTATGACACATGAATCAGAGTGGTTGAGATCGTGGTGTTTGAGTTACTATGCTATTTCATTGAATTCAATCCTAAATCCTGTGGCGCTATTAGAAACTTTTGATCCCAGTGCCTCTGCTGCAGTCTGAGATGGGAGCAGAAGCTAAACTCCATTTTGTGTGGGTTAATAGACCGCTTGGGCAACAGCCATCCAAGGCATCAGATGGCTATCTTTTCGTGTGCAAACTGATGGCCGATGGCTGGAATGGCTCAGATACCCTACTAATAATTGCCCGAGTGGTGTGTGTGCTCTGAGAGCTTTCGACCCTTCTGGTGGTCCGTTAGACAGCCACAGTGATTTGTTTCACGGGAACCAGAGCCCTGTTGGGGTCAGATGGTAATGGTTGAGGTAGATTCTTGAGCTCCCTTTCTATCAGATTTCCACCTCAAAACACATGGCTCACACTGTGTCTATCAGCCGGCAGCCGGCCATTAGGCATTTGGTCGCGCAACATAAAACAGCCATTTGATGGCTCGAATGGCAATTTTGCAAGATATCTACTATTCAGGCAAGATGAGCTCAAGCGTAAAGTAGTTCAAGCCGAAAGTCAGCATCTCAACATTTTAAAAATAGAAAGCCAACATCGCATCGCGGTGGAATTCATCTAATGGCACGATGCCGAGGCCTTCATGTTTATATAGATGTCTTCTGTGCCTTCTTCCAGCTTGTATCCAACATCCCAACAATTTATAAAAAGCAATCGAACACCGCGGTGGAGAATCCAGCAACAAGGTGGAGCAGTGGCCAAATGACCTCATTGGGAGCCTCGACAGCCAAAGAACTGTATTCCGTGATGCCACCAGAGCACTGCGTGACTTTAAGCTCTCCATGGGAGTGCTTTTCAGCAAAAAAGCACTATGACTGAGTACTTTCGGGGCTCTTTATCTTTATTTTTACACTGGACAAAATTCATAACCCCCGAATTTGAGCTTATTTTCCCCGGCGAAGTATTCAACAGTCTTGCAGGTTATAAATAGCAGTGCAACAGTCAGGTGGAGAAAGGTGGAGAATCGGTGGAGAATGACATCATTCGGAGATTACCGTTGGAGCTGGTGGCCGGTTTGTCTCGAGACAACGTGTTCCTTTCTTATATAGATGTGGATACAGTAGATGGATAGGTTAATTGCTCCTTCCTCTTGGTTCCTGGTAAGCTACACAAATTCACTGGCCCGTAATGGGAGGCGAGAACTCGGAAAACCAGCAAATTGTGGAGCAGATGACATCAGTTCCCACAGGCGCCCATCTGAAATCGAACTGTGGGGCAGATGACATCGAGCGTTCCCACAGGCGCCACTTTTGTCTAGACAAACCACGGCCTTTCTTATATAGATTATCCGCACGCCGTTAATTGTTAATCGCGATTAATATCCCCACCATTCTGGTATACTAACCGTATAGACTGGCCAAATTGCACCAGATCTGCACGAAGTGATGGCTGCCGATGTTTTTTAATCGGAGTGCCCAAATTATCCCCGTGAAGATCTGGAGCCGTACGCAAGGCAGCTAAGTGTTAAATTTAGCATGATACAAGTACGCCGAGCACCCGGGTGGGTCTGTCCATGTCCGTCTTGTTAATTTTTCTCCTCGCTCTCTGCGTTGCTGCCTTTCTGAAGAAGGTAGGAACTCGGGAAAAGGGACTGCCTCCTGGACCGCCGACCGTGCCCGTTCTCGGAAATGTGCACATATTCCCCACCGAATTCGCCCACTTCAAGTATGTGCTGTGCGCCTTTCCCACCACTTACTCACCATTGCTGCCACCCAGATTCACGGAGTGGGCACGGAAATACGGAGGGCTATTTTCTGTACGTCCCTCCATTCCTCACGATTATAGAGGCAATCATCGATTTTCTAGCTGAAAGTGGGCCCGAATACAATCGTCGTCCTCACCGATATCGCGGCAGTCAAAGAATTGTTGGATAAACGGAGCGCGACCACATCGGACAGACCTCCCATTCATCTTGCCGACCGCATGACAGGAGGATTGCACATGGTGCTTGCGCGTTCCAGTTCGTATACAATTTTGACATTATGAGCTCAGCTGACTGGATATATCTTTTCAGCTTCGACTTGGAAGATTCTACGCAAAACATCTGGGGCTATTTTGACAGCTCAAGCGACCGCCCAGCATCTGCCCATTCAACGGGCCGAGGCAACGCAGTTGCTTTACGACATTCTCCGGTCGCCGCAGGTAAGTCTCCTTCTGTCAATGTGCGAACCAATCCGCATTGAACCTGTTATCAGTCTTTTTATACCGACATCTCCCGTTACTCGTATTCAGTCATCCTGTCAGTGCTTTACGGAAAGCGTGCCCCGCGATATGATACCCCGGAAATTCGGGGATTCTTCAACGTCATGCAAGAGTTCAATGCCATTCTTGCGCCCGGCGCCGCACCGCCCGTTGACGCATTGCCGATCTTGAAATTTGTTCCTGAACGATGGGCGAAGTGGAAGCCCCAGTGCAAGCGTATCAGAAATTTGCAGCGCGCATTGTACTTCAGGATGATGGAGGAAACAAGGGAGAGATTGAGGCGCGGGGAGGGAAGCGGGAGCTACATGGAGGAAGTCGTGAGACGAGCAAAAGAGTTGGGGATGGACGACGAGATGACTTCGTGACGTGACCTTATTCTCAAACCTAAAGATCAAACTGACTTAAATACCAGGTATTTTGGTAGCGCGCTTCAGGAGACGGGCTCAGAAACAACTTCATCCTATCTGCAATCTTTGATTTTGGCTTTGGTTGCTTATCCTGAAGCACAAAAGAAAGCACATGAAGAAATCGATCGTGTAGTCGGTGGGGATCGCTTGCCAGCTCTACACGACCTCGAGCACATGCCGTATATTCGTGCGATGATATTGGAGGCGGGTTAACACTCATTTAATAGTTCTTGACTAACACATCTGTTTTCAGACGCATAGATTCCGCCCGGTCACGCCATTAGGTATACCCCACGCAACATTAGCTGTAGAGGAGGTAAGTTCGGTATATTGCGGTAGTTGAGGATTATTTTGCTCACCGTTCATTGAAGTACCGCGGCTACATCATTCCAAAAGGCGCCACTATTTTTGTCAACGTTTGTGAGTTGTCAATTCACTTGCGCAGGCCAGCCCTCATCGTTGTGCCAGGGGGTATTTTCCACGATCCCGGTAAGTCTCGTCTTCTGTTCCGCATTTTGTTGAACCAACCTGGTTGCTTTCAGCGCTTTTCGACGACCCTGAAAATTTTATTCCGGAGCGATATCTGCTCACCGAGAATGGCACCAAACCCGGGGTTGATGGCAGCGACTTGAAGCCTACCTTCCCGTTTGGGTTCGGTCGAGTGAGTTGTCTAATGTTTCAGCTCGGATGCTCGCATTTAGTCGTCTCTTAGCGAATCTGCCCGGGAATGCATCTAGCATTTAATTCTATAGTGCGCCCTCTCCCTTCATTTCTTTGGCCAATTGGTGATTTTCCCACAGGACATCAACGCGATGAACCTGCTGTGGGCATTCGACTTCAAACCGGACATCAACGCGGACGGTAACCCCATCGTGGTGGACACCGCTGCCTTCAAGACGGTAGTAGATATTTTTCCAAGTCGAAGGTTCGCGCTGATCATCTTATGTAGGGAGCTGCAACCGCGCCACTACCATTCAAGTGTCGCATCACTCCTCGCTCTACAGAGAAGGCAAAAATAATCGAGCGTGAGTTCCTTGACGCCGCGGATACGTTTGCGAAGTTCGAGGTCGGGCTGAGCCAGGAAGATAAGGAGTTTGTGGCCAAATCCCGGGCATACACTGACTGAAACACACGGAGACTGTGTTAGATTTAACTCATTCCTATTGCCTAAGTTACTGTGAAACACATCTAATTCTGTGCTTCTCTACTCCGCGAAACAGATAGTTGCTGAAAAAAACACCCATTTCTCATGAAGCAATTGGAGAAAAAAAAGGTGAATGGGAAATCAGCCAAAGTGAAGAACTTCGAGCGACTCGACAGTTCTATTCTCGAGCTAAAAGCCAAAACACCCGTCGTTAGTGAGACTGAAATCGCCGCCAAAATACATCCTCCCGTGCGCCGATTATGTTGTCGTCGTTGATCAGAACCGCACCGTAATCGAACAGCTGCTTCGACTCAATCTCCACCCATGGCAGTTGCGAGATGACGGGGTGCACGAAGGGCTCAAGGTGCTGCGTTGATGCCTCCACAACTCGCACTGTAGCAAGCGATCCTTACACAGGCCCCCGTATGCGCTGGGCCTCCACGCTCATGGCGTTGAAGTCAAGCACGCGGATCGGCCGGTGCGCTCTGACGCATCATGCGCGGTGGTCACCATGCGCTGGCCCGCGATGGTCGTGATATACTGTGTTGAGAGGTCCGCTGCATCGAGCCAGCGGGTGCACTGCGGGACCCAGTCCTCCCATACGACGTCGATGTTGGCGTCTTCGTCCGTAGAGAGGTTGATCGCATCGGTGAAGAGGCCGCGGTGCACGACGAACATGTGGTCCGTCGCACCGGTTGGGTTGCCGATTTGGAGGGAGAAGAGGAGGATGGCGTCGCAGGCCCGGGGGAGGAAGGTCGCGGGCTGGGTTGGAGGATCGACGAGCGAGGATGCGGCGAGCCTCGCGATATAAAGAATAATAGGGTCGTTCACAGTAGCCTTTTCTCCTCCCTTTTGGTATTACCTTGGTTTTTCTCCCGATCTTTTTGGCCTTCTCAATTTAGACATGCAAAAAGGGTGGAAAAAAAAAAAAAAAAAGAGGTGTCCTACTATCACGCGCTGGGAACATGGGCACCTTAAGGGTTTTGACCCGTTAACAACTCCCTCAAGAGACTTTTTGAACATCTGAAAGTGTTAGATGGTAGGCGTGCATTCTGGGAACAAGTTGAGCCTATTTGGGGCGTATTTGGGGACATTTTGAAGGTGTGGTGAATTTAGTTCGGGCGAAACTCCCGAAAGGGCAATTATGGGGAACCTGGGCACCCATGCAAATTCATTGTTGCCAGCTCATTTAATGCCATTATGCTGCTTTATGATGTTCAGGGGATAAAACTGCAGTATCGCAGATGCCAAAAGGGTATGTTGGACCTACAAAAATGGTAGAACTGAGTGCTTACAATGCCAAGCGTGTGCGACGGGATCCATACCGCTGATCAAACGACTGCCGCGCAACAGTGAGAGGACATAGTCGCCCAAAATAAGCTTCAAACAGCTTCATAATAAGTAGATGGACATACTTGGCCCAGGGATCCACTCCTGAGTTGAACTGTCGAGAACCCGGCATTTAGACATTGGTACTAGAGAAAATCGGCTGATTTGATACATGGTCGATGCTGAGAGAGACATAAAACAGATAGAGTAGTAGTCGAACTTCGAAACTGAAGCCTTATACATCATAATAGACTATGTGAAGCTCTAGATCGATAGGGTCAAAAGGTTGTTTGATATGGAGGTCGCGGCGGTGAGGTATTTGAGGGCACATCATGTTTATCCTGGAGGTTTTATAAGGGGGAAAGCGAATTTCCGGAAGCCCTTGATGTAGGTGATGAGCGCGAGATTTTTGCGGTTAGAACGAGCCCCAAAACTTGTGGATCGACCTAGGAATGGTGGAGAAACAGTCGGCATTAAGAAAATGATGTTCTCACCCTCCGGCCCGCGATCAAACGAGGCACAGCTTTCGATCAACGCAACATTCTGCCTCAAAATTTGGCATAGATGGGCGTCAGGGGTCGTAGTCCCTCCCCCAAGTCAAAGTTGTTAACATTTGGTACTATTTATGCATATATTTGGCAAGTGCCCAGGTTCCTAGTCAGAGATAGTACATGCAATTCTGGACGAAATAGAAAAAAAAGGGGAGCAGAAAAGGGTCAAAAAAAAAGCTACTGTGAACGCTCCAGTTTGCAGCTCCCTTTTTCATCCCTTTTCTTCACAGTTGCCTAAGAACTGTTGATGGAAGACCAGATACCATCCATACCCTTTTCGCAACGTTTTGGAGGCGTGGAAAGTTCAGCAGTGATGTGACTACATAAGACTGATCTCTCTCGAACAAGGCAGCACAAAAGCAAAAAAGGGAGCAAAAGAGGGAGCGAAAAAGGGAGAGACAAAGGCCAACTGTGAACAACCTTAATATAAGGGATCCAAGCTTGATTTATCGTAGACTGCTTACTTATACTGACTACGTGGCATTTACCCTGACGGTTCTAGTGGCCTTCACCGTTTTCACTGCCTTACCAAAATATCTCTGCGTTTCGAAAGACCAGTATAGGGTTCCTGAAATCCAGTCCGCTAACCCTTGAATATACCTTGCGACGTCCCGATCTATCTTGGGTCCCCATGAAGGCAACTCCTTTTTCAGACTAGCAAAACGCGCCAAAGCTTGCTCGCACATCTCGCCAACAAATTCCAACACCGCTGGGAGATCGAGGGCATTGTGATGCATAACAAAAGCAACCATGTTGTATGTTACACCCTTGTTTTTCTCAACAGCGTACGAGAATATCTCCTTAAATACCGGTTGTGATATTTCTTTTGGATAAGTTTGGTTGCATTGGACGACTCACGTTCGACCATGCCACGAAATCGTTCGCGGCCTCATGGAAGCCACCCACAACGGGGTGGTCCATAACATCGTCTGGGATATCGAGATCGTTTGCGTCTACTAAGGTATGCGAAGGAGACCGTTAGAAATGGGGTACGGAATCAGCAGAGGCAAAGGCAGACTGACACTCAATGAGCGAGAAGCAAATCTTGCATCCGCAATCGTCTCTACGCAAACGGATATACTCTTCAAGTGTTGGAATTACGCCTGACGTTCGATGGGTCGCTTGGTCATTGACAGCCTGCAGATACAGATCGAAACCCTCCACGAAACGATCATGAACGCTGGGTGCAGAATCCTGCTGAATCCGCTTGGAAATGCTGAGATGACGAATAAGCATGTGATATCCTGAAGATTGTTTCACGCACTCCTTTGTCATAGTGGCGATGCGCTTAGTCGAAGGGAATGTGCGCGGATGATACAACGAAAGGGTTCCTCTCGTTGCCCTCCGCCCGTATTAACGGCCCCTTTCTTCATTTGAACTGGCTCGAGGTCTTTTCAACACCGCCTTTCCGTCACTGCGATCTGCGCAAACCACGCCGCAATCGGGCCAAGCGAATGTGCTGTGCACCTATACCAGTTTAGACCGCAATTTCTGATTCTGCGGACTTACAGTGATCCACCGGTCACTGACACACCACCGGTCACTGAAACACTTTTTTTCAAGCTCTCTGCTGGTCATACTGGGCTCAAACCTAGTTCATATTGCAGCACCATACATAAAAACACTTCCCCTCAAGTCTGATAACTCATAACTAGTGAGAGGAAAGAGGAATAGCCCCAGATCATTTCCTGATTTGGCGGGGCAGGCAATCCACCACTCACTGAAACAAGTGGATTTCAGCTGTTGAGCACTCAATTCCTCTTCAATAAATCTAAGAAAATTCAAGGACCAAGGTATAGCACATATAATACATTTGGGTGCTTCAGAATCCCAGAAGATATAGTAACACTATAGATATCAGCTCGATGCCTCAATTTGTTTCAGTGACCGGTGGATCACTGTACCGAAGACTGCGACTGACTGCGAGCTGCCCATAATTTAACCCATTGGATGGTTCGCGCTTAAAATCCCAATTCTCTTGAATTGCCTGTGCGCACAAACCGCTTCTTTGGTGTTCAATTCCCACTGCGCCGCAGGAAGAGAGATCTTTGTCAAAACTGCGGCCATGTATGGTTTTTGGAATCTAAAGAGATACGGTTCACCATATTCCTGTCAACACCCGCGTTCCGTTTTATTTCTTTCCTTCATTTTCTGCTCTCAACCCTTTTGCCGACCTGACTCGGTCAATGCTCTTTGGTTATGTCGGTCTTTGGCTCTCAATCAACATCAATATCAATTATCCACTGGTCAGAAATCTGGGCTTATGTATTCTGTGCTCATTGTGGCGTGCAAATGCCCGACCCTTGATTTGTTGCGAATTTATGACCGCTTCTCGGTTCTGACACGCCATTGAATATTACTTTTAACCGAAATTTTCAGGCATACTATCCTCAATGCGCTGGGAATTTTGACTGTAGGATACTCTTCATTTTCAGGCCAGTGTTTCATCCCAAGCCCCCCAAACATCTTCTCTTTTTTTGTATCGCGTTCTTGAATGAACAACCCACCCAATCGCGAAAACCCGCCGGCATTGTCAAAGCTCAGGTAAATTCTCACCCTCATTTCGGCTTTTTCATCATGTTGTATCTCTGTAATGTTCGCCTTTTTTAAGCTGCCTGAGTGAAGTGGCGGCACATCTTGTTGTTCATTAGCGGATACATGCACCAGTCTGAATAATCCGACAGCAGCGGCGACGAATACCAACACCGACTCCCTCTCCCTCCGCCGGCGACTTTGTGCTCGGCAGGACCGTGATTTCATTTTTCTCCGAGCTGTGCGCGCCGCTGCTGACAATTGACCGGACCTGGTGGTTCTAGTAGTGTCGCATTCTTCGCTCGGCAAGCGGTGGGCCGCACCTCCGCAGTATCAATACGCATGGTGCGCCACTGTGCTGAGCACATCACCGAGATCACCGAAGCCGCTCCCACACTTCCTCTCTTGCTTCTTACCGCCGCCGCGTCGAGCCGCTCATTCAGCTCGCTCCGCATCGTTTGCACTTACGTCTAGTTGACTTCCGATGTTATCGGCCCCTCTAGCGTACCCAATCTTAGTTTCTTTCACATGTACCGCCATTTTGTGTCAGACTTGGTATCATTCCATTCTTACTCCTTTCTACTTACTGTATATTCTGTATCTCTAGTACTTCTCCTACTATCTGCGACCACCTACTTGACCACCCTACCTAGTTGGCCACTTGGGAGCCAGAGGGTTCAATGCTTGATAATCACAACTGGGCATAATAGAGGATCGGAATACGACCCTATAAAGAAGGTCTGGGCGAAATTTGAAGCCTAGTTATGTGTTACTCGGTGCTTGTGCTTCGCCAAGCTATAAAAATTCCTTGTGGGGACCTTTAAAGCCTATGCACAATAGATAACAGCCTTAAATACATGACGTGGTATAGGCTGTAACGGATGTGCCCGCAATCACGTGATCGCGATACGGGAAGTCGCAACTGCGGACCTTGTTCCGTTTACAAAGGAAGTAGTGTTTTTAGATATTAGTACAGTAAAGGATAAGAACATCAGTATATTATTTAGGTAGCTAGTGTGTAGGTAGTTCTTTAGTTTTTCTGAATTCAACACCTCACCCACTCAGCTTCGTGTGAATTACTTGATTTCTGGACGACTCACGCGGGGTCCCTACCCTCCGAAATATCGGGACCTCACATCTAGCCATCACAGCTCTTCTGGATGTCCTTGATTTTTTTCCAACAGAATCATTCCGAACCTGGGGCTCTGGACATCGACATCATTTTCTGTCCCACCACTCGAGCGAGCAAGATTCGATATTAAATACTGTATCCTCATTCCTCGTTAGCCTCCTGGCACAATATTTGAGGTCTGTTTTCTTTCGTGCGACGTCGTTTGCCGGTATGTATTTTATTATACACAATAGACATCGCATTGACTTTCCTGGGACTATGTGCCATCCAAGGCCGAAGCGGAGCGCGGCAGAACCCCTCGACGTCCCTGATTCGTACAGCGCTATGTATTGATGACGGTGGCACAGATGGTGGCACTATATGAGAATAAGCGCCGCCTTATATAAGAAGCCGCTGTAGACCCATTCTACGTATACGCTGCTTAACCCACCCGCCAACATGTCCCTCGCCTTTCTTATCATACCCTTCGTGGGCGTCCTCATCCGTTATCGAGCGAACTACAGTCCGAAGACCGGAGAGGTGCATCTAGGCGGTGAAGATGGACCGGCTTCTTCCAGCTCCGACTCCATTTCGTATTTCGGGATGATGAAGCGCGTCCATCGCGTCGAGGGATGGGCCGGTTTTTGCAAGGGCATCCGTGCGCATATTGGCTTATTTCTCGATGTCTGCGCATCTCCACTGACTTGGTGTCCAGTGCCGTCGATCATCACGACTGGCCTCGTCTTCTTCTTAGCTGAGGCGATCTTCACGGTCTTCTTTTCTCACCCCATTCGCCTGCTCGTCGATCCTGGCCGTATCCTGATATTTAGTAGGCTCCTTGCGCTGATTCTGCTCGTACCGCAGCTAATGAACCACGCTACCGATAGTCGGCTTCGCGATGCGCATCATCCCCGCCCTCCTCCTCGTCCCCATGACCATAATTACCAACCGGTCCGTCGTCCTTGCTCCATCCTGTCCATCCTACTTACTTAATTTCCCCAGCGCAATCGTTACCCCGCACAAACTCGCCGCCCTCGACGCGCGCGCCGCGCTCCGGGTTCTACTCTCCCCCGTGGAGCGCGCGCATCCGCTTCGTCTCTACCGCGCTCCAGGCGTTGCCCTTACCCTCGTCCTCGAGGCGCTCGTCGGTCCCACCCTCGGCCACCTCTGCCTCGCCGCGCTGCGTCTCCCCCTCGGACTCGTCATCGGCGCGGCGCTCCCTGTGATCGTGCTCGCCACCGCATTACTCACGCCGCTGCAGGTCATTCTCGTGCGCCTCACGCTGCAGCGCCTTGGTCCCGATGGGCTCGTGCCGGACGACGCGCCCCCCGTGTACGCGGGGCAGACCGTGGACATTCGCACCCAGTCCACGCCCTACAAGGGCCTCTTCGACTGCGGGTGCAAGATCGTAGACGAGGAGGGCGCGCACGTGCTCTTCCGTGCATGGTGGTTCACTCTCCTCGCCATGGTCATCCCGCTGCTCGTGACGCTGTTGCTCCTACCGACGGACTGATTTTTTCAAGGGGGTTTCGGCATTAAAATTTCGGATATAGGGGGGGGGGGGGGGGGGGGGGGGGGGGTCCCGAGGGCGGCTGAAAAAAACTTCTATCATGTAGTATGAGGGAGGTTCAAAATGCCTCCCAGAGCATAATAAGATGTCATGGGAGGGTAGGAGAGTGAAATCTGGGACCTAGACGACGTACATGGTGTTGCGCTACTTCGTTGTCCCGATTTGGACTACTGATCACCCTCACGTGCACAGATCAGTTCTCAGAAACACTTGCGTGCCGGCTCTAAGGGTGAAGAAATATATTCATTGGTGTCCAGAATACATATGAGAAATTAGCACTACTGTACACACTATCAGTGTAATTTTTGGGACAGTGCAGACATGCCTTCACGGCTGGAAATTTCCGAAACACTGCCAGTTCATGCCCTCAGTTCTTGCTCAGTTCAGCATTGAACTGCTCAAAGAGAGCTCACCCATTGGGAATTGAGTATGAAATAGGAATCATTGAACTAGGAGACCTCAGAGTACAGTAGAGTGCCAGACAGGTGAGTAGTAGCATAGTTGGTTGGGTTAGGAAGCTGTCAATACAGTGGCGGTGGCCCGCACATGACCCGGAGAGACGGCCCGCCGCTAGGGGTGGGAACCTCCTTCCTTATATAGGGGGGGAGGGGGGGGGGGGGTCTGGCCGAGGGTCGAAAAAAACTTTTCGACCCTATATCCGTTTTTCGAATCCCGAGTCCCCCTTGGATTTTTTCGTCGGACACTCGGAATCGATTCACAAGGCCTCTTTACTCTTGTGTAATGTCATACTGGTAGGTAAATGATAAATCACACGATTATTTGAATCCCCGCGATTCTACTTAGGAGCTCCGGGTAGACAAACGAATTTGATTATACTGATCTTCCTGAAAGTCTGCATCCATATCTACTTTTTACCAATTTACCCCGCCTAATTCTCCGCTTCCGTCGCGGGGGGGACAACACCTCAAGACTTTGCGGTTCAATTCCCCAATGTAATCATTGCTTGATCTCTGCTGGATCTGGTCCCAATCTGGTCCTATTGATAAGTCTCACGAATGGCGGCGGCACCGCCCGACTTGAAGAAATAGGCGCTGGACTTATATAGAAGCCGCCGCGGCACTTACACGCTGCACCTCACCACCATGCTCTTCAAATTCATCATCATGCCCTTCGTGGGCGTTCTGATCCGTTACCGAGCAAACTATACGCCTAAGACTGGGGGAGTGCATCTGGATGGTGAAGACGGGCTCGCTCCTTCCACCCCCGACTCCACTTCGTATTTCGGCATGATGAAGCGTGTCCATCGCATCGAGGGATGGGCTGGACTTTACAAGGGAATCAGTTGCGTATTTCTTGGTGCTGTCTATGCATTCGCGCTGACTGGCTGCCCAGTGCCTTCTATCATCACGGATCTCATCCTTCTCGTCGTAATTGCGCCTATCAGCGTTTTATTCAATTACGGTCACATTCGCCTGCCCATTTACAGCAACATCGTTGTGTGGAGTGCGCCGCTCCGTCTACATATTCTAGCCACCGCTAACCTTTATCCGACAGCAATCGGCTTTGCCGTCTCGCTCATCCCTGTCCTGCTCCTCATCCCCATGTACATAATCACCAACCGGTTCGTCCGCCTGCTTCCCACCATATCCGTCTTGAATGGTGAATTTTCACAGCGCGATCACAACCCCGCACAAGCTCGCCGCTTTCGACGCACCCGCCGCGCTCCGTGTTCTCCTCTCCCCCGCGGAGCGCGCGCAGCCGCTGCGCCTCTACCTCGTCCCGGGCGTCGCGCTCGTCATCCTGCTCGAGGCGCTCGTGGGCCCCGCGATCAGCCTCCTCCGCCTCGTCACCCTCCAGGATCGCTCCCTCGGCCCCACACTCGGCGCGGGGCTCCCCATGATTGCGCTCGCCACCGTGCTGCTCACACCGCTGTAGGTCATGCTCGCGCGCCTCACGCTCCAGCGCCTCGGCCCCGATTCACCCGTGCCGATCGACGTGGCGCCCCTGTTGCAGAACGTGCCCCCCGTCCCGGTCGACGCGCCCCCCGTGTACACAGAGGATGTAATGGACGTTCGCACGAGTGAGGCGCCGTACACGGGGCTCCTCGACTGCGGGCGGAAGATCATGGACGAGGAAGGCGCGCGCGTGCTCTTCCGCGCGTGGTGGTTCATCCCGCTCGTGATACTCCTCCCGATCCTCACGCCGGCGTTGGTACCCCCGATCCTCTGATCTCTGGGCGCTTTCAACTCACCTGTACTCTTTGTAAATGGAACGACGACTTGACCTCAGATTGTTCGACCGTCTTGAGCTGCATGAATTTGGACCGGTTTTAGGAAGCTGTTGAAAAAGAAGATATGGCGAGCGCTGATCGTGCTGGGTCTCCCGTAACCCAGCTTCCCCCTGATGTGCCGCCCCCGGACGAATCACTCAAAATGTGTACCTGCCAAAGGGCCTGGCTCCGCCCGCGCCAACTGCCGTCCTCGATTTTGAGCGCCCTGGCTATCTCGATTTGTGGGAGGCTGTGGAAGGTTCCTCAGTACGCGGCCTGGAAGCTCGGCTAGTTAATGAATCCGACGCTGGAACATCTGCAAATTCTCCCGTTCTCGTCGTTCTCATTCTCGAACTAGCTCTATATCAGTGGCCCTCCCAGCGGCAATCTCGCGATGCCGACAAACCTGCGCCGCATCAAGTGGTACATATCTGTATGACGACACCCTTAAATCAGGGACGTCCTTGCTACCCTGGTGCCCGGCAATCGCATGTCGCGAAGCTGCGCAATCGTGTTTGAGATTAGCGCGCATCGAGATGCTGGCGCATTCCGGAACTGCGATGCGTGGTTCATCTTTGGTTCATTCGGAAGCATTCCCTTCGTACGTGGAATCTGGTCCATGCAAAGTAGCAATCGACATCTCTTCGTTTCCGCAAAGAAGAGACATCACAGTGGACTGCATTATTGATCCTGGTCGCTGAAGTTGGGTTTGGGAGAGAAGTGCACAGCCACGCGGCTAACAATCAAAAAGCGAGCGACACTGCTCTCACATCTCTCCCTGGAGGTTCCCTCTTCATAACAGATCTTTCGTTCTCTCCATTAATTTTCCGGTGGGAGAGGAACCTGCAAGCATTGGCAGCTCTATTCAAGATTTCAAGGCTGAAACCAAAATAAGCTGCATAGCCTCATAGCCCCATCGCGGATGTTGCCATAGCTAGCTGGCACCGCTATTATGATAACGTCCAACCCCATACTTATAAGCCGCCGGACTTGCAGCCTCCCCCATTCCCTCGCAACACTCGCAACATGTTTGAAATTTTCCTTTCCTTTATCGCTGTTATCCCCATGATTCTGTGAGTTCGGGTCGGTTGTCCGACGATCTTTCTCATCAACCTAATGCAGACCGTTCGGTCTGTACTTAGGGATCTCGATGCCCTTCGTGGGTGCACTGGTTCGTTATAGAACGAATTATACTCCAAAATCGGGAGCAGTTCACCTGGATCGCGAGGACGGGCTGGCTGCGACTCCGAGCTCCCATTCCATATCATATCTCGGGATGATGAAACGCGTCCACCGCATCGAAGGCTGGGCAGGGCTTTACAAGGGAACCAGTAAAATTTCTCTCGCTGTCCTCCATCAACTTTTGCTCAGTTGCTTATCCAGTGCCATCCATTATCACGAGCCTAATCGTCGTGGTTGTGATCTTCCCTATAAACATCCTGATTACGTTGGGGTATAGAATCCTGCCCGACGGGGACATCAGCTTGTGGGGTAAGCTAGTCTGAGTCCCCCGAGGATCTTGTGTATATGCCCAACCTACCTATAGTGATTAGCTTCGCGCTCTCCACCATTCACGTCCTAGTCCTCATTCCCATGCAGATAATCACCAACCGGTCTGTCTCCTCCCATCCCACATCTCCTACATGCCGACTCCCCCGCAGGGCAATCACCACGCCCCACAGGCTTGCCACATTCAACGCGCCCGCCGGGCTACGCATTCTGCTCTCCCCCGCCGAGCGCACACAGCCCTCAAGCCTTTACCTCGCTCCAGGCGTCGCTCTCGCCGCCGTCTTGGAAGGACTCGTCGGGCCCGCACTAGCCCTTCTCTATGTTCTCGCGGTGCCGCATCTCCCGCGCTTCCCTGGGGTCGTCTCCACGGCCCTCGTTATCGCGCTCGCCATCGCCATCGTCACGCCACTGCAGGTCATCCGTGCGCGCCTTACGCTGCAGCGCCTGGGACCCGAGACGAACGACGAGCCGCCCGCGTACGCCGCAGAGGAAGTGATGGATTTCCGCGCTCACGCCGCGCCGTACACGGGGCTCGTAGACTGTGCGCGAACGATTGTGCGCGAGGAGGGCGCGCGCTCCCTCTTCCGCGCGTGGTGGCTCACCGCATTCCTGATCCTCCTACCGATGATCCCGGCTAACGGTCTGTTCTTTTCGCGGGGAATGAACCTTGTGTAGAATGTATTCAATTACGAGAAAAAAAACATGACCAGAAGGCAATATGTATTATAAATAATCCGAACGTCTTACAAGACACATAGGCATTCGAAAGGCGTCAGATATTAGCCTGTTTGCGCTGCAGCCATCAGAGCCAACAGATGGCATTTTTGCAGTGCGCAAACAGATGGCTGATGGCTGAGTCCACCAATTAAATAAATGCATCCTCTGAGTCAGGGAGACATCTATGCCAGTCAATAGCAATGTCTGCCTCATCATCATCAAAGGCCATAGTAACATGCTCTGCCCATTTAAATTCTCCGGAATACTAAAACTGATGCCTAAATTTGGTGTTGTGACAGAGGAAAACCCTGAATGAGCCCCCCCAATTATGTATCGTCCTTGTGCGCCCCCAAGCGACATAAGCATGTATAAATTAATCTCAGTTATCAGAGCCATCCAAGCCACGAGCCATCAATTTGCGCACTGCAAAATTCCAACTTATGGCTTGGATGGCTGTAGCGGAAACTCTCTATTAGCTCGTCAAATCATGGATAGACCGCCGGACTGGTGTGAGCCCCGACCTGGTCCATCAATAATACTAGGCGCTCTTCGGCTTCCGAGGCTTATGGCAGACTGCGAGGCATGAGGGGTGCGGGCGGTCTAAATGGGATTAAGATTTATATGCATGTCGAGGTTGCAACTGTTCATTCTAAGATACAGCTCTGCCCCCACAGCTGAATTGTATGAAAAGCGAGAGCACCACGCTCTGAAACAATTGGTGTCATCAATCTTCGTGCGATGGTCGGCATCATGCGGTTGAAGTGAAATTTAATATTCCTTGACGTCCACCGTCATCGTTCTATCTGGAGCCATTGCTGAAACCCAATATTATGATACATCCCCTGGCACAAAAGTCAGCCAAATGAATGGCTTAAAATGCTGGAAACGGAGAATTCAACATGCCTTACCGCCGTTTCCGAGGTTTACAACGACTATGCGAAGCATAGAACCACTTCCCATAGAACTAAAGTATAATTCACCGAACTAACTGACTAGACTGATCGGGACCTCCGTGATCATTTCTCCTCCGCTGCCTCCTCTTGCACTCGATTGGTTAAGCATGTCACCCTTTGTGCTTCCAAAATCAAGCGGGAACTATTTTTACAGCTCTTTACAGAACTTAGGGCGCGGGCAGTTTTTCTGCAGTTTTGCGCGATTTTTGATCGTTTTCAGCAGAATCGCTGTTCTGCCCTCAATTCCCATCCGTTTCGCTCGGAGATAAGACCAATCGAACGGCCTCGGGACTCCGCAAGTTAACGCTGTCCTCAGAATCCCATTACGATCCCTGCGACGAGTATCTACACCCGGGTACTGCTTTCGGCGATAACTTTCATGAGAACCGGCTTCGTGGGCCCGATGTAGCCGTGGCCAGTGGGTATGAATGGTGCCCACGTGAAGAAACGAAGTCTCTGAGCGAAGTAATTTAATTATGGTTATGAAGGATCGGTGATGACCCTTAGACTTGCACCAGAGGTTTACTTCTTGGGTGTTTCGGTCGTCCCCATTTGTGGAGGGGAGACGATAAATCCGCGGCCGCAGGGGCTCACTAAGAAACAATTCTCGCCCATAAATATGCATGCATCTATCCAATGGAGAAATATAGTAGTGCAGATCTAAAGGTGTATGATAGTGGCCAGTTGAGTGGAAGCTCAAACGGTCGATTGGCTGTCGGATCACTAGGAGAGCCGATTCAACGGCTATGCCGCAGTGAGTTCATACGCGGAGTCTTCTAATAAAATGTACTCCTCACCTAGGATGTCTGTCCGGTTGGTACGAGAAATCAGTTAAACCGAAGTGGGCGAAATATTGCTGATAGTCGGAAGGGTAGCCTGACGAGCCAGGCTGCTGGTTCTGCACTCCCGAGCTCGCATGCGGTGGAGCGTGCGGAGTATGAGATGCTTGGCTCTCCATCCCGCTGTAGTTATATGGATTGCTGGATCCACTGGGAGGAAAGCTCGCTGGTGGGGGTCGATGTCCGTGGTAGCTAGGTAGCGGTTTGCTCGACCCATTAAACTGTGATGGGTGGTATGAAGGGTGGTAAGTAGGCCCATAAGTTGGGGTGCTCCCTCTGTTCGATCCCCCGTAGCTTTGAGGGAACGGAGGCATGTACGGGGTCGGCGTTGAGGAGTGAGTCGGCGTAGAGTATGCCGGACCTGATCCTCGTCCCGAGTGAAGTGGGGAGCTGGACCTGGCCTGTACTTCAGAGACAGCCACGTATTCACATACGACCCCCTTCCTGGCGCAGCGCTGACACGGCGTGTCTTCGTCGGCTGAAATGCACTGAGGGCCATGTCACACAGTATCCGGGCCGCATGATAAAGCAGATGCTGACCTTGATCTTTCGTCCACGGCAATTTAGACAGGCTAGATATTTCCTTCTCGGCTGCTTGAACATTGTTGCAATTGTTGGGTCCGGCATAGTGTGAGCAGACATGGACGAGTATTGGCTAAAACGCGTGAGGGAGGCTGCTCTTATATGGAGGGCTTACAGTTGTTGAACTGCTGCGTTGACGAAACCATATATTCTAGACTTAAGATGGGGTAGGCACTGCTGTGAGACTCGGTCACGTGCCGTCTCCCAAAGGAGAACATCAAGGAATTGCGAGCGACTTCCGTGTTGATTCCGTAACAGTCCTGCTGAATCTGGGACACAGCACAGTTACTGCCACTGCTCTGGAGCTGTGATACGTTTCCCGCCCTCACGCGAGGGAGTTTGAGCCATTCAACAGCACCAGTTGATGGACCCCTTGCTTGATCGGGATGTTGAAAGACGGTGAAGTGATGTGAGTCATTGTGGGCTGCGTCACTGTAAATTACTAATGGGATTTTCCCAAAACACGAGGAGTCTATATGGAGCGCTCCGCTTAGTCACCACCTCTTTATGACAAGCGCCAAATCGGCCGGAGGCAACTTTCTAAATATTGTGCACCCCTGTTATGTTGGGAACACTATATAGTCTGGTGGACGGAGGCATACCACAGATGAATGGAGACCCAGGGTTCTCTCAGCCATGTCACCGTCAAGAAATTTAAGTCCCGCAGACACATCCCTGAGGGCGTTGCGAGGACTTTCAACCAGCGATAGTTATGTTTTGTACCCCTGCGCCAAATCGGCCCTCACAAAAGTTTATATTCACTCAATTTTTTACTAACGGGAAATCCCTCTTGTGGATCTCTTGCCCGCATCAAAAGGTGTCGTTCAGCAAGAGGGAATAAAAACCCCATTTTTTCTGACTGAGTTATTCCACTTGTCACAAAGAGGTAGTGACTAAGCGGAGCGCTCCATAGGCGCGATGGATCGGCCTTGGAATTCCTCAGTTAATGGCCTCCTCAGATAGCTCATACGACCCATCCGGCGCTTTACTGGTAAAGGTATTTAGTTTGCACCGATTATTTTGGGGAAAACCGCTCTTCTGGCCTCAATTCCCAACCCTTTGTCTCGGGAGTACCACTATTGTCTTCGCCGTGAAAATGACGAGTAAACACCGTCCTTGGATTATGGATCCACACCTCCCGACAGTTTGCTGGTACAGGTATTTAGCTGTGGCATACGTGTTGCACAGAGTCATTTTAGCTTTGTTTTATGAGCTCGGAGATACCTAAACTTTTGAGATACTGAACTCCTTGGCAGTCTCTAGAGCACTGCGTACTCTGTTTGGGACATAACCCAAAATTGGATGGTCAGCATACATTTGCGCCGGCTGAACATGGCTTACAAACAATATGGCTGCTGTGGAGAGCGACCCGCAGTAAGGCATCTGTCCAGCGACAAGGACCTGGGCTTATACCCAAAAATGATATCTGGAGGCTTGCTTCCACCAAATAACACCCTTGTCGCGCGGCGCGACGCTTCCTTCACCAACCCTTTGGACCATCAGTCACATTTCACAATCGGTCATTGGTGACTATTGAGACTGATGGCAGGTGAGAGTCTGCGAGACCTTGGCGAGACCCATCGCGCGGCGCGACAGGGCGCATTTTTAGCGGATATGAAGATTCAGATATGGAGATATGCACCACAGCACAGATCAATAGCCTCTAAGAATGTGTCACAGTAGTGGGGTGCTATTTCTGCATGTTCGGCCACACTGCCAGTGACTGAGAAATCTAATATTTTCGGACAATCCAAGTGCGCAGTGCCCTCTCAATACATCGGGTCAGGTTTGATCAAAATTCTATTGAGGGAGGGGCCGCAGACACAGCGCTATGGTGGTTTTGCACAGACACACGGCGAATTTGCAATATGTCGCTGGCATAATCGCCTCTAGACTTAGTTAGGACTCCGTGGGCCAGGGATCTCTTACGTGAGGAGAATAACCCTATTCCCGAGGGGAAAGGCGCAGAAGCTCATTTATCATTCGAGGAACTCGACAAGCTCACAGTTGTCGAGTTCACAATTGCTGTATCGAGTTTACCTCGCTCAAACGCCTTTCAACTTCTCCGCGGAGATGAACAAATGAACCCAGCCATCCCCTTTTAGCCAACGCGACACGATGTTTATGCTTACAGCTCTATTCAGAGCTATGCGGAAAATGGAAAATTTTCTCCGCTTGTTTGGCTCTGCTTGTAAGGGACCCCAGGGGCCAGAACCGCTCAGTTTCGCACAATGGCTCCTCTTCGACGCACAATTGCAAGATACTTCGCTTTCATTATATACATCTGTTCAGTAGTTACTGGCAATCAGCTATAGCAACAAATATTGGCCATTATCTCAAAATCAGGCCCCATTGCGAAAGCCTGTCAAGATCTCTGCAGCAGCGGCCTCCTGCTCGCCACGTTGAGCACCAACACCCGGAGCACTCCAAAGATCCAGCTCTATCTGGTCGTCATCTGAGTCCGGCATCTCAGCCTCCTCGGTAGCACGGTATCCAAGAGGAACAGGAACAAATTCCTCGCAAACGGGGCACCGGTAAAACACATTTCTCTCGCCATCTCCCTCCACAATCCGGGGGCCGTAAAACCGCTCTGCCCCCCCATCATCCCAGTGGCGCTCGAAAGATACCTTCTTGGACGGCGGAGTTGCCAGAATGTCGGATGGGCGGGTGAATGTTCGCCCAAAACTCGATCCCGCACTGTCGGCTTCCGACATCTCGCCATACGAGCGCTTCTTGTTCGCTTCTGGCCCGTTCCACCAGGCCTGGGCCCCTGCCTTGAGACGAATGGCATCTCCCGTCGTCATTCTTATATCCATCAGATCACGGTCTTCGACGAGATGAAGGATGTCTGGACCATAGCCATTGCGCCGCATTGGAGTCGCGAAACTGGGAGCTGATGTCACTCCCAAGTTCGTGGAGGCATGCTCGAGAAATCGGGGGAGTTTGGATGGGGTAGGGATGACGGGAGAGATCGGTTTCCTTTGCTCATTTCGTTTTGGTGGGGTACGCGGAAACAAGCACTGCGTTGAGGCCCCCCGTAGACACAGGTGTGCAGTGGTTCGTCTACGTGTGTCTACATGTGTCTACATATGTCTACCCGCGTAGACAGGGGGGGTCTACACCAGATCGACGCACCCTTTGCAGCGGTTCGTTTACGTTAGGTCTACGTCATGTAGACACGGCATTCCCACATTGGGCTACGTTCGGCTACGTTCGGCTACCTTTGTCTACTTCCGTTATCGCTGGTAGACACATGGTAGACGCCCTGGCCACAGGTACCCCGATGTAAGGACGGGAAAATAGCAATCTTTAAATAGCAGGAAGATTCCTGGATTGGGTCGGAGGATGGTTCAATGTTGGTTGAACGTTCAGTTAGGCCGAGTTTGGTGCGTCTGATGCCGGAAGCCCGGACTTGCCAAACAAACCACGCAGCCAGTGCCGAGTGTGCCGAAACGTGAGAACACAAGAATAGAAGTGCGAGGAAATGTTCAATTCACAATTCACGGTCAGTGGGAGCCAGAAGATGTCTAGAGCATATGTCTACATTGGGCCAGATGAGTCTACATGAGTCTACCTTAGGTAGACACACTGTTGCACACGTAAACACAGGTAGACAAACATTGATGCTCTGTGTCTACTCCATGTAGCCATACCTAGACATAGATCTGTGTCCACCCATGGGTCTACGTGGGTAGACATAGCCTGTGTCTACGGGGGGCCTCAACGCAGTGAAGGGCTGTTCAGGAACGCCGGCGGCGCCACGTGGACCCATAAAAGCAGTCAAAATAGTCGCGAGGTGCCCAATATCGCTCGTTGCTTGCGGCTGATTGACACCGGCTGCAATGCGAGCGGGGTGAAGGGCAACTTGTCTGTTGGCCATGGAAAAAAGATTCATGTGTTCGGGCGCTGTGTGGCAGTTCGCCAATCCATCGTGCTGTCATCATATGTGAGTAACATCCTGATTGAAACCACAATGTCCGCACCATCGCACGAGCCCACTCTTTCATCATCTGCGGTGTGAGAGGATACGACTTCGCGCTGTTGGAATCAATGTAGGTGTATCCGGCATCATGGTCGTTCTGCCACTTCTTCTCGAGGATGCCACGGAACCGAGCAAGTGATCTGTCGAGATCCGAGAGCCCGTTCGAGTCGTGTAAAGCCGAATCGTCGCCATTGATGTCCTCATTGTCACTTCCCTCGTCAAAGCCTTTCGTCTGCACAACAATCAGCCCAAGATTTCAGAGACATCAAGTATTCATACCTGATTCCAACGCTTCTGGATATCTGCCATGTCGACAAAAATGGTCAATTTCGAAGGTTTTGCATCAAGAATATGTTCAGAAACAAGATCTTTGTACTCGTCACAAGTATCAATGTCCAAGGCCTCGGCTTTTCTGGAGGAATATCGGATCTGGGTCAGTCTGGGTCTCTATTTGATAGAGACTGCTGGAACGCACTTTGTACCCGGAAGCTGAACCTTCATGGAATAGATCATTTTCATGCTGATGTTGTACTTCTCCTCTCCGTGTCTCAAGAGAAGAGTCTTGAGTAACTCAAGGTAATTGTCTGCGGAGGCTTCGAAGCAGTACAAAAATTCCTTCGTTTTGATATCTTTCTTGTCCTTCGGCTTTGACTTGCTTTTCGCGCCGGTTGCACCTCCTGGAGCCAGGACAAGTGTATGGTGGGTGACAGTGGAGACAATTTTGGCAGAGTGAGATGTATCTGGCTCTGTTTCAGAGCTGGCCATGGTGCGACAAAGGAATTCCAATCTAGGAAAAAGACGCAACACAGGACAAACAAACTTCCCATGTACTTCGACGAGCTGAAGCACCTTTTGCATGAGCATGGGGTCGACATATCTTCTGCACAGCTCGTTGTCTGGCTGCGACTCAATTCACAGATTCAATTGAAATTCAACAATGTTTGTTGTCGCAAATTCCTTCTCTTTGCGGTTTTTGACACTCGGATGGATGCAGATAGCTACACAGATGGAGAACAGAAAAGACTTCCACTGGTTGAGCATTTCAAGTTTTTCAGACCAACTATCAGTGAAAAACTTCCTTTATTTTTCACACATTTTTCACTGAGAAAGCATCTGAAAATTTCAAATTCTT
The DNA here is from genome assembly GCA_029204335.1 of Mycena vulgaris. Taxonomy (NCBI): domain Eukaryota; kingdom Fungi; phylum Basidiomycota; class Agaricomycetes; order Agaricales; family Mycenaceae; genus Mycena; species Mycena vulgaris. Next base: position 90,913 of record JARGYA010000236.1, read on the forward strand.
TTCAGCACTTTTGTGACTGAGAATCAAGGTGAAAAATTGGAACCAAAATTTGTGACTTTTCTTCCAAGAGTACTACCAGTTTCTGCAGTATTTTTTTCAGGTCTTTTTCACTGAAAAAGAAAGTGAAAAATTTAAAATTCTTTTCACCACTTATGGGAGTGAGAATCAAGATGAAAAATTTGAAATAAAATTCATGTCTTTTCTTGCAAGGCTGACACCAGTAATCCAAACATATTTACGGCCGAAAATGGTGGTGAAAAAGTTTAAACTCTTTTCACCATAATTGTCACCTGTAAAAAACAAAGAAAAAACCTGAAAAATCTTGAGTAAAAAACAGTGAATAATTTGAAATAAATAATCAATGTTTTCACACATTCTTCATGATCTTTCATATAGGTTTTTTCACTGAAAAACATAATCAAAAAGGTATGTTACTTATTACCCTGATTTCCTGTGTAAATACAGGTGAAAACATCAAAATAGTTTCCTCACATTTTCCACTGAAAATCAAAGTGAAAAATTGGAAATAATGTTAAAGCATTTTCTTCAGACATTCATATGAAAAGATTATGCTTCTGTAAGCAGGCCAGAGACATGTTCATGACAGCTACACCAAAAGGGAGATAATTGATAAGATAGCTCTTAGCAATCACGCAACTATATAAGGACTTGGGACTGTGATAAGCTGGCAGGCTTACATCTTCTTGAATCTGCAGCTCACCAACTTCCATCTCCAGTCACACACTGTGATCAAAGGCAGTACATCACTGGGTCTATTGGTGCTTTATTCACCTCACCGGATGGAAGAAGGAACACCTAAGTAGTAGCCTGGTGTCAGTCAGTGGATGCAAGAGTAGTTGGAAGAGGTTGGTTGCTGGCTTTGCATTGCCGGTTGGTGGGCCTGGACCCATGAGCTGCTCATGTACATGGGAAATGATGGGTGGTTGAAAATGAAGTTACAGCCAATAACAGTACCGACGGGGCGACAAAGAAATTACTGTTTTCGGTCATTTTCGATCCCGTGACATAATCCTCCATAAGTCAGTCGGTTCTGCATGGATCAGGCTGGGAATTAGTTAGATCTGCTCTGCTAATTGATGCACAATTATTGATAGAGTCAGAATTGAGATTTGTGTTTTAATATGGCAAGTCAAAAAATCAGTCTATCTACCTCAGTTTTGATGCAAAATGAGTGATGAAGTAGGCTGTGCCCCCGTATTCTGCTCCCAGATCCTGGAAACGCGACCACTTGATGAGAAATGCACATTGAGAAATGCTAATTACAATGCTTTGACACGTCAATGTTACCATCAAGTCACCACAATCAAATCACCACATAATGCCACCACACCCACAACAGACACACATCACCACTTGCTCTCTCTCCCAGGCGGTGAATGGCCAGCTCCTCGAGCTCTTTAGCATTGAGAAAACACAAGAGGAACCTTGCAGCAGCTGTGAAGAGAGCTCAGGCTGTTGCAACGCTGCAAGCATCCCTCTGAACCTCCAGTCCGAGTCCTCCCTCCGATAATCCCAGTGAACGGCCTCTTGATTTCCCCAGCCCGTGTAGTCCTATGGGAAAACCCTCTGATGGTCTGTGGTGTTAAAATCGGTGGAAGAACACATCATAGAGACATCTTGCCACTGTCACACAGTCCTGAACTTGTTCAATGCTCCCAGCCACAATAGCGCAAAGTATTTGCTATCTCCCTGCGAAATTTGTTGATGGGTGATCTGATTGAGAATGCATAGTCCGCAGCGTTGAAATCAGTGGAAACATGTGCTCTGACCATCGTTGTGAGGGCTGAATACGCTCTGTGTATGCCCTCGCACAGGAGCAACGTTACACTGGCGATTCCCCAATCCGGAACCACTAGGAAACCCGATTCAGCAAAACGCCGCAATTCACCAAACACATCATACCCACTTTGCACACACCACTGACAAGACCTTTCGAGGTCCTGATACTCCTTCAATGGGGATGCAGACCTACAGGAGGCAACCCTACATCGACACGGCACTCGCACCAAACAACTCCTACCACTGGCTAGAAGGCAATTCCCCGAAGAGAGTGGTCACATCCTCAAATTCCACAATCACCATGCACCAGGACACTCGCGAGCATAGCACCGCCAGTTGCAGGAGAACTCTGGTCAAACATCGCATTCCCACCACTTTGTACCCCCGAAACAAGGGCACCGATGCATCGCGGGAGCCTACACCCCATATACAGCTGAATCATGAAACAGGGTGTCCACTCCTTACGGTCTAGACCCTCGCGTTTGATCAAGTTGACCTTCAAATTCAAATTGGCAGCTCGCGTTTGTGCAATTCTTCGGTTTTGCTCTCGCATTTGCCCAGACGCCAACACTGACCACATGGACGAGCCTGCCGCGAGGCAAGGAGCACATGTAGCGGGCGCCTTGAGGCTGTGTAGCGAGAAATGGTATAAAAGGGAACATATTTTAGACACAGTAGTCATTGGATCTTTGGGTTTCTAGTTCTCCCCCACTTCTACACCAAGTGTACTAGACCCACCAATACAGAAGTTTATCCCACCTCAGTTCACACTTGCTTTCGGGCATTATTCTACCTTCCTCCCCACCGCAGCTCTCCCCCAGAAGCTTGCGCTCACCACCATTGGACATCCTACTCGCACCACCTTCCTACGCAGACACACCGTCGTGCAGTAGTGGGAGCCTTGTAAAGACGTCAACTTAGGCAAATCGTCTGCGACCATATGGATGTACCAAGTGATGCCCCTCGCCGTATTCCAACCCTTGACGACGTTAAAGTCACCTACGGAGCCCCCATTTGGCAGATTCCTACATCTCAGCTCACGCCTCGCGTGTTTGGGGAAAAGGCGTTGACCTAGAGAGAAGTAGAAGGCTTTAGGAGTTCAGGAAGCTGGAAGACAGCTAGCCTGATGAGTATATTTCACCTTTGACCCCATTTTGCACTGACCGTCTCGCGATTTCCCAAACGCCAACCAACAGGAACCACCAGAACATGTTGTATCACCCCCTAGAGGACGACCGAGCTACCAACTGAATACCATCCCATTCACACCCGTAGCACCGCGGTCCTTATCACACCATCACATAGTCCTGAGCTTGTACAACACTCTCAACTGCAAGGGCACAAATTATTCACAATCCCCCTGCAAAATTTGCTGATGGGTGATCTGAGCGAGATCGGTTGGTCTGCAGCATCCCAATCGGTGCAAGCATGCATCATAGAGCCCTCTGGCCGCCGTCACACAGTCTTGAACTTGTACAACACTCTCAACCAATACCACCAATTATTTGGTGCCATGAAAAGTAACTTATGAAAATTAACTTACCCAGCGAAATTTTACTTTACTTTACTTATGGCGGGGCAAGTTAATTTCATAAGTAAAGTAAAGTAAAGTAAACTACAGGCACAAGTTAAAGTACGTGCACAAGTTAAGTTCCGTGGGATTGATACCATCTGATGGCATAAGTTACTTGATTTGATCTAACTTGGCCGGTCAAGTAACTTGTAATAACTTGCAAGTAACTGTAAGCAAAGTGAAGCTCTGTTTGCTTGAGGCCACCAAATCTTTTACTTACTGTGACTGAACTCTGTCTAAATGTCGAGTGACTCAAGTCATTTAGTGTGCCAGGCTTGAAGTTTGAACAACGGGACGTTGAAAGGAATGTACAGGAAAAGACGCAAGCTACATGCCCTCCGTTCGTCTCCGTCTTTCGTGAGTGCACTCCGGTCCTTGCGCTCATCCTGGCTTGCACGCGCTCCTTCCCGCACCCACCTCGACGACTCCATCGTCGGCAAACTTCGCGCATATGTCAAACCCGCGCTCCCTAGACGCCACTCCTTGTTCCGCCCATATTCACCGATGCACTCTCCCCAATCTCCCTGCCTCCCCTACAATCCTGCCCCTGTCTTGACGCCCACCCATGTGTACATTCATCTGCGGGTCTTCACATTTCGTGTCCTCACCGTGCCACCCTTCGTGCGCGCGAGTGTACCTTGCTTCTGCCCCACTGGCAGCCATCTTTCCGCACCACCGGGACTGCACAAGGTGTTTCGCCACAGATCCTGCATGCCGCCTAAGTATGTAGTGTGTTTGCCCATAAATTCATCATCATTCATTGAACAACGGACCTCCACTGATCAATGTAAGAAAAGGGTGAAGTTCACAGCCCGAACGGCCGAACCCGAATGGAACGGAAGCCCTGCTGAAGATATTCGCGAAACAATAGGGGAGTTCAAAGCTGTCCGGCGCCGGACACTTGTGCGCTTTTCGTCAGGTAACTTTCTTTTGTCACATCACTCAAACCAAACAAATGCCGAGCACATCCCGTCACCGCTGTCGAGCATAATATGAAGGAGGACCAAGTCAGTACTTCAGGATATGTTCAATCTGCTAGTCTTGCGAGTGTTCTCATGTATATTTGCGTTTCTTGAGCACCCGGGGGATAGTCGGACGTAGATGGATATTTCATGGGTACAGTCAGATCCCCAACTGCCTTCGGCATCAACGGCAAGGTCAACATTGTCGGCAACTTAGCTGCAACAGGCTCATTCACTGCGGAGAAAAACTCTTGGTCTCATGGAACATTCACCATGACTCCTACTCCTACTCTCCCAGACGTACCAGACCTGTACTGTGAGCACAAGTTGGAATGTCAGCTCACCCAAAAGCAGGAAACGAGATGAAACAATGGGCACTCTCCCAAAATCATATTCTACTTGTATCGGACAGCGCCACAACCACTCGGCCACACCTTGTTTACTTGCACCGCTCACTCTTTGAGCCTCCATAGACACAGGCTCCCTGAATCCTGTAATCAATACTGGTAAGGGAGCAAAGTACAACAATGTATTAGACCTACTGGGTCCCCTACATTGGATACAGAACTGACAGGGTGATCCTGTAGCAAGTCGCCCCATAACCGTATAAGCGGAGTTTGAAATAAGTTAAATTCGAGATGCGTGGGAAAACTTAAGCTAACTTGCGGCACGTCTGCCGAGGCCCGTAAGTAAAGTTAAAGTTAGTTCAGATAAGTTACTTTTTACGGACTCCAATTATTTGCAATCTCCCTGCAACATTTGCTGATGGGTGATCTGAGCGAGACCGGATGCTCTGTAGCACTTCAATCAATGGAAGAACACATCATAGAAATCTTTGACCACGGTCACACAGTCCGGAACTTCTTCAATGCTCTCAACTGCAATAGCGCAAATTATTTGCAATGTCCCTGCGAAATTTGCTGCTGTGTGATCTAAGTGAGACTGGATGGTCTGGTCTGTAGCATTTCAATCAGTGGATGAAGACATCATAGAGACCTCTGACCACCGTCACACAGTCCTGAGCTTGTGCAACACTCTCAACCACAATAGTGCAAATTATTCGCAATGTCCCTATGAAATTCATCAATGTGGGATCTGAGCGAGAATAGATGGTCTGTAGCATTTTAATTGGTGGAAGAACACATCATAGAGATCTCTGACCAGCGTCGCACAGTCCTGAGGTTGTACAATGCACTCAACTGCAATAGCGCAAATTATTCACAATCTCCTCGCAAAATTTGCTGATGGGTGATATGAGCAAGAATGGATGGTCTGTGGCATTGAAATGGGCGGAAGCATGTATTTGGAAGCCTGACTACTGTCGCACAGTCCTGAACTTGTACAACACTCTCCACTGCAATAGCGCAAATTATTGGCAATCTCCCTGTGAAATTTGGAGTTGGGGGACCAAATTATTTGCCATCTCCCTCCGAAATTCATCAATGGGTGATCTGAGAGAGAATGGATAGGTGATCTGAGCGAGGATGGATGGTCCACAGCATGGAAATCAGTGGGAGCATGTATATGGATGCCCTCTGACCACCATCACACAGTTCCGAGCTTGTACAGAGCTCTCAACTGCAAGAGCACACTTTATTCGCAATCTCCCTGCAAAATTTGCCAATCAGTGATCTGAGTGGGAATGGATGGTCTGCTGCATTGAAATCGATGGAAGCATCCATCTGGAAGTTCTCCGACCACCGTCGCACAGTCCTGAACTTGTACGTAGCTCTCAACCACAACAGCACAAATTATTCGCAATCACCCTGCAAAATTTGCCGATGGGTGATCTGAGTGAGAATGGATCATCCGCAGCGTTCAACTCGGTGGCACCATGCATCATACAACTCTCTGACCACTTTCCCACGGTCCTGAGCTTGTACAACACTCTCAACCGCAGGAGCCCAAATTATTCACAATCTTCCTTCGAAATTTGCTGACAGGGGAGCTGAGTGCAAATGGACGGTTCACGGTGCTCGAATCGGTGGCACCATGCATGATAGAGCCCTCTTCCCCGTCATACAGTCAAAATTTGCCGTTGGGGGATGTGAGGGAGAATAGATGGTCCGCAGTGTTCAAATCGACCGAAGCATGCATGTGGAAGCCCTCTCTCCATGTGAAATTTGCCCTTGGGTGATGTAAGCGAGAATGAATGGTTCACGGTGTTCAAATCGGCAGAAGCATGCATCTGGAAGCGCTCGGACCACCTTCACACAGGCCTGAGCTTGTACAACTCTCTCAACCACAATGGTACAAATTGTTCACAATCTTCCTGCGAAATTTACTGTTGGGGGATCTGAGTGAGAATGGATGGTCCATGGGTTTCAACCACTCGAGTGCCTCAGCATCCTTATGTCGAGGCACTAACTTGGGTGTTCAGTCAAAATCTTCCTGCGTAGGTGTGGCTGAACCAGTGAATGAAAAGGCAAGAACCTCGCTAATTTCATCTCTGCTTAGCGGTAAGTTCATATACACCTTCAATGCTGGTTGTGCTCGCTCAGATCACCCACCCACAAATCCCATGGGGAGATTGCAAATAATTTGTGCTATTGTGGTCGGGAGCATTGAGAAAATTCAGGACTGTGTGATGGGCGTCAGAGGGTTTTATGATGCATGCTTCCCCCGATTTCAATGGCGCGGACCATCCAGTCTCTCTCAGATCACCCAACAGCAAATTTTGCAGGGAGATTGCGAAAAATTTGTGCTATTGCAGTTGGAAGTCTTGTACAAGTTCAGGACTGTGTGACAGTGGTCAGAGGGCTGTATGATGCATGTGTCCACCGATTTGAACACCAGGGACCATCCATTCTCACTCAGATCACCCAACGGCAAATTTCGGAGGGTGATTGCGAATAATTTGGGTGATTGCGGTTGAGAGTCTTGTTCAAGTTCAGGACTGTAGGACAGTGGTTAGAGGGCTTCCAGAACCATGCTTCCACCGATTTCACCCCTGTGAACCATTCATTCTCACTCAGTTCACCCAACAGTAAATTTCGCGGGGAGATTGCGAATAATTTACGTGATTGCGGTTGAGAGCTCTGTACAAGCTCATGATTGTGTAACAGTGGTCAGAGGGCTCTATGATGGATGCTTCTGCCGATTTCAACACCGCAGACTATCCATTCTCACTCAGATCACCCATCAGTAGATTCTGTGGGGAGGTTGCGAACAATTTTCGCTCTTGCAGTTGGGAGTGTTTTACAAGCTCAGGACTGTGTGACGGTGGTCAGAGGGCTTTATGATGTATGCTCCCGCCCATTTCAACGTTGCAGACCATCCATTATCGCTCAGATCACCCATCACCACATTTCAAATCAGTTCCTACCTTTCACTGATGTTGTCCTAGTCACCCGATTTGTTTATGGAATATTTCCGCAACAATTTCTTGGGTATTCAGATTAATCCCTGCCCATGGTCTATGTTTGTTGACATGTAATTGTTTCACAGGCTGAGTGATCTTTTTATGTCGTCTGCCCCATGCTTGACTCAAATGGCGGCCTCAATCATGCGTACAGAATCAAACCTGGGTCCAACATATGACTGGCTGCTGTTCGAGCCAGTTCACGGCGGATTCGGCATGGTCAAGAATGGGAATAAAATATTGACTAATACATGCCAGTGACTACTCTTCGCCATGGTTTTTCTCCCAATTTACTAGGAACGGGTATAGGACCTTTGCTCCTTTCGGTTTGTCCACCTCTCAGGAAATCTGGTCCATCACAGCCTGCACAAGCCTCGAGCCACCCTCTCCATAGCGCTTGAGAATGCACACAGCATTTTCTGCCTCGGCAACGGATGTCGAGCCCACCCCAAGGGCCTGTTGTATGCTCTGCTTCTGATTTTTTTTTGCTCCGATGCCCCTGGTCTCGTCAACCTGAATATTCATGCTGGCAAATAAATGACTAACCGCAATATGCCTGTCCGAAGTATGTCTCCGAAACCACGGCCACAAAATTCCATGACACAACAACACCGGTATTCTGCTGGACCTTTCTACGCTGCTCCAGGAGCTCTGCGTATCCTGGGAGCTTTTCTATCTCTGCAGCTACTCACTGGACATCACCATTTGTCTCGCCCAACTGCTTCCTGGCTGCATTGCCAACTGCGCGAAGCTGTGCATGCCCAAGATGTTTAGCACTTGGATCTGTTACATCAAATGCTCCATGAGAATTGACGTCCCCTTCAGGCTGGCTCTGATCCAGGAAACATGTTGGATTGACGTGAAAATATGTGTCTTCCACCTGCCATAAATATTAGCCAAGGGAAGAATGATTGGAGTGAAGGTACCTGACATGGCCGACAAAGATTTCCAGGATATCTGTACCTGGGATCATTGCAAATTGGGGGGCTGGTTGGACTTCATCCAAAAGTGCATCATCAGTGACCTTCACAAAGTACACCCGATTGTTGGGATGGTCAGGATCCCAAATCACTAATTTCACGGAGCATGCTCGTAATGCAGCATTTCAGCAACCTAGACATGAAATACTAGCCCTTGATTGCAGCATTCGTGGATTGCAGTTCTGCTAAAAGGTCATGCCGGTCCACTCGCCATTCGCCGGGCCCACAGTGCAAGGTGTCAATGACGTAGAGAAGGACCTGCTGCAATATCTTAAATGGTTTGGGGGAGTCACAATAATCTTCCATAAGTAATTTGACCCAATGTGAGTCGAATTCTGGATTCTAGAATCATAGTTAATGAAAAAATTGACAGGAAAGCTCCCTGGTAACTTGTGTCTGGCTTGGTAGGGGCACGATTGGAACCTGTATCTTTGGGGTCTTTATTTCCAGGCATCTCAGGACCCAACTGTGGTCACAAACATAGTCAGACAGTCGAGTCATTCACTGCTCACTGTGTTCGCTTGAAACAGAATCCGATAGCGGTGACTCCGGAGCCTCCATCACAAGAATTTCTTTTGTAAATCCGTACTGAGCCTCCATCAATACCTCGCAAATTTGCACTGCAGTTTCAGCCTTTTGTTGAAAATGTCCACCTGGCCATTTCTCAACTTGGTGTTGCACCAGGACGATCAAGGCCAGTTTCAATACAGTGCTAGAACTCTGTTAAATAATTGAATTAAACCATGAGTTGAACATACACATCACCTGCCTCGTATGGCAGCTCTGTTGTCGATAGAGACATTGGAAGGACAAGTTATGCACCCTGACTCCGCGAGACATTGCTGCTCGATCACGAGTCCATATCAGGAACGAATGAAACAGATAAATTCTATGTGCCGAATGGACAAAAGGAAGATAATGATAGGCTCTGTTCAATTGGAGAAACAAAACGTCCAGATTATTCGCAATCTCCCTGCAAAATTTGCGGTTGGGTGATCTGAGTGAGAATAGAGGGTCCACGGCGTTCAAATTGATGGAAGCATGCATCATAGAGCCCTCTGGCCACCGTCACACAGTCCTGTGCTTGTGAAACGCTCCCAACCACAATGGCACAAATTACTCACAATCTCCCTACAAATTTGCGGTTGGGTGATCTGAGCGAGAATGGATGGTCCACGGTGCTGAAATCCATGGAAGGATGCATCATGGAGATCTCTGATCACCGTCGCACAGACCTGAGCTTGTAAAATGCTCCCAACCGCAATGGCACAAGTTATTCGCAATCTCCCTGCAAAATTTGCGGTTGGGTGATCTGAGTGAGAATGGATGGTCCACGGTGTTGAAATCCGTGGAAGGATGCACCATGGAGACCTCTGACCACCGTCGAACAGTCCTGAGTTTGTAAAATGCTCCCAACCGCAATGGCACAAATTATTCGCAATCTCCCTGCAAAAGTTGCGGTTGGGTGATCTGACTGAGAATAGACGGTCCACAATGTTGAAATCTGTGGAAGGATGCATCATGGAGACCTCTGACCACCGTCGAAAAGTCCTGTGCTTGTAAAACGCCCCCAACCACAATGGCACAAATTATTCGCAATCTCCCTGTGAATTTGCGGTTGGGTGATCTGAGCGAGAATGGATGGTCCACGGTGTTGAAATCCATGGAAGGATGCACCATGGAGACCTCTGACCACTGTCGAACAGTCCTGAATTTGTTCAATGCTCCCAACCACAATAGCACAAATTATTCACACTCTCCCCACCAAATTTGCCGATGGGTGGTCTGAGTAAGAATAGATGGTCCACGGCATTGAAATTTTCGGTCATTTTTGATCCCCATAACATAATCCTCCATAAGTCAGTTGGTTCTACATGGATCGGGCTGGGACATAGTTAGATCTCTTCTGCTAATACATGCACAATTATTGATACACTCAGAATTGAGATTTTCATTTTAATATGGCAAGTCAAGAAATCAGTTTATCTACCTCAGTTTTGATGCAGAATGAGTGATGAAGTAGGCTGTACCCCTGTATTCTGCTCCCACATCCTGAAAACACACCCGCTTAATCAGAAACACATGTCGGGAAATACTTCAACATGTTGATGTTACCGTCATGTCACCGCATATTGCCACCGCGCCCACGACAGACACACATCACCACTTGTTCTCTCTCCCAGGCGGTGGATGGCCAGCTCCTCAAGCTCTTTAGCATCGAGAAAACACAAAAGGAACCTCGCAGCAGCGGCGAAGAGAGCTCAGGCTGTCACCATGCTGCAAGCACCCCTCTGAACTTCCAGTCCGAGTCCTCCCTCCGATAATCCTAGTGAACGGCCTCTTCATTTCCCTTGCTCATATACTCCTATGGAAACACCCTCTGAGGGAGAGTCCCCTGACAATGTCTCAGATGCCTGTGAGACATGATCATCGGCGAAGGCAAGACGGGTGTGACTTAGGAAGCAGATGGTTTTGATCCACCTGCTAAACTTGTCAGGAAGAAGCATGGTGTGAGGGTAGCAGATGTGGTCCCCATGTCTGTAAGGAATCTCATTGTCTAACACTACATTTTCTTTTTCTCTTATTACTCTCCATACGCACCGACGATTCAACTCTTCGGGTCTTGTATTATGTAACATGGCTGTTCACGTGCTCCATGACAGCTAACGAATGATTATCTACACTTTACCTCAAACCACGTCCCCTGAAACCTCAGCGCTTTTCCCTTGTAGAGTGAGCTCCAAGATAGAGGCTAGCGGCAAGAGTGCAAACAATTTGCGCTCTTGTGGTTGGGAGTGTGTTACAAGCTCAGGACTGTGTGACAGTTGTCGAGGGCTCTATGATGTGTGCTTCCACCGATTTCAACACCGTGGATCATCCAGTCTCACTTAGATCACCCAACAGGAAATTTCGCAGGGAGAGTGCGAACAATTTGCGCTCTTGCAGTTGGGAGTATGTTACAAGGTCAGGAGTGCGCGACGTTGGTCAGAGAGCTCTATCATGCATGATTCCACCGATTTGAACACCGCGAACCATCCATTCTCACTCAGCTCACCCATGGTACACTTCGCAGGGAGATTGCAAATAATTTGCGCTATCACGGTTGAGAGTGTTGTACAAGCTCAGGACTGTGTGACGGTGGCCAGAGAGCTCTATGATGCATGGGTCCGCCGATTTCAATGCCGTGGACCATCCGTTCTCGCTCAAATCACCCACCAGCAAATTTGGCAGGGAGATTATGAATAATTTGTGCTATTGTGGTTGGGAGCATTGTACAAGCTCAGGACTTTGCGATGGTGGTCAGAGTACTTCCAGATATATGGTTCCACCGATTTCAATGCTGCGGACAATCCATTCTCGCTCAGATCACCCACCGGCAAATTGGCAGGGAGATGGTGAATAATTTGCGCGATTGCGGTTTTGACTACATGACTTGCGATGTATGTGCACCATCGATTCCTCTGCTCCTTCATCCAGGTAGCAGGTATTTGGGGCATAAATTAGCTATGTAGTGCTGCTGTGCTCCAATGCTAATAAATACCCTTTTACCCTCAACCCGAGTGAAATGCATAATCAGCCCGAGTGCTATTTCTGCCAAAAGTCAATCAGCCCCAATCCTCGACTGAACAAAATTAACCTTCAATCGGTAGAAACAGAAGGATCTGTGGATTTCATCCGGCTGGAAATTCTGTCTTTTCCGACTGGATGAACCGAAGATGTTCTTTAATTCCTTCAGTCAGACAAATCTAACGCACCTGTTGGAAACAGAAGCTTCTGGTCATAAAAAAATTTAAATGTCTGGCAGGGGAAAAAGAAAGGATTGGGACGTCCAACTGACTAAATCTGTACAAGAGTAGAAGCCAATTGATAAACAAGTTTCTACGAGCAATGCCAACTACAGTTACATGCGGCACATGCATTGCCTACCATCCAATTAGGATTAAGGTAGTTCTCTCGTTCCAGAAGGGGTGTATCAGTCTAGGCCAGCAGGTATTTGAGTAGAGTTCCAGGGTTATCAAAATTCTCAGCCCACCCACCCCAGGAGCAGATATTACAGAACGACCAGCGGAGAACCATTGCAAGGTATTGACAACCCCTGTGACAAAAAGAGTGGGTCCTGTATGGGTGGAGATCAATCTGAATGCCCAAGAGATTGTTGCAGAAATATTCCATAAACTGATGTGAAATGTGGTGATGAGTGATCTGAGCAAGAATGGATGGTCCACGGCGTTGAAATGGGTGGAGCCCTGTATCTGGAAGCCCTCTGACCACTGTCACAGTCTTGAACCTGTACAGCGCTCCCAATCGAATAGCGCAAATTATTCGCAATCTCCCTGCGAAATTTGCTGATGGGTGATCTGAGTGAGAATAGACAATCTGTGGTGTTCAAAAGGTGGAAGCATGCATCATACAGCCCTCTGATCACCGTTGCACAGTCCTGAGCTTGTACACCACTCTCAATCGCAATAACGCAAATTATTCACAATCTCCCTGCAAAATTTGCCGATGCGTGATCTGAGTGAGAATGAAAGGTCTGCAGCATTTTAATCAGTGGAAGGACACATTATAGAGCTCTCTGCCCATTGCTTCCCAGTCCTGAGCTTGTACAACACTCTCACCTGCAAGAGTACAAATTCTTTGCAATCTCCCCGCAAAATTTGCCATTGGGGGATGTGAGCGAGAATGGATGGTTCGCGCCATTCACACCGGTGGGAGCATGCATGATGGCCCTCTCTGACCACCGTTGCACAGTCCCGAACTTATACAATGCTCTCAACCCCAACAGTGCAAATTATTTGCAATCTCCATGCGCAGCGTTGAAATCATCGGAAGCATGCATCTGGATGGCCTCTGATCACCGTTGCACAGTCCTGAGCTTGCACAACACTCAACCGCAATAGCACAAATTATTTGTAATCTCCCTGCAAAATTTACCGATGGGCGAGCTAAGCGAGAATAAATGATCCGCGGTGTTCAAATTGGTAGAATCATGCATCATAGAGCCCTCTGATCCCCGTCCCACAGTCCTGATCTTGCACAGAGCCCTCAACCGCAATAGCACAAATCATTTGCACTCTCACTGCGAACTTTACTGATGGGACATCCAAGCAAGAATGAATGGTCTGCAGCATTCACATCTGAGGCGGAGTCCTCTGGCAACATCTCAGACACCCTTGAGACACGGTCATCAGCAAAGGCAAGTCGGGTGTGACTTCAGACGCGGATATTTCTGATTCACCTGCTCAACCCATCAGGAAGAAGCATGGTCGGAAACTGAAAGCGAAAGCAACCAGTGGCGAGGGAAAGTCCCCAAAACCACCAAAGGGAAGCAACAGGTGAAACCCAAGGCAAAACCGAAGAGCAAGTCCTCGGTATTGTGTGGGGGCCGGAGTCTGACCCTGTGCAAATTGTGGAGAAGAGTCCTCAAACAAGTGCATGTTTATACATGGCCAGATATTGTCTTCAGTGTTCCCGAAGGAGCTTCCACAGGCAACCAACAGGTTTTCATCATGTCTTCACCATCTTTTGATGACACCCTCAAGAAGTTCTATGGAACTATTGGCTGTGTTAGTGCAACGCTCATGGCTGTATAAATTCTCTAGCGCCAAGGTCAGAGACCCGACCATCAACCTCAGTGATTCAGAATACTCGACAGGGTTGATAACTGATGTGAAGGCAAGGATCAGAACCGAGGTAGATGAACTGAATTCCTGTGTTACCAATTTGAGAAGCATTGGAGTGAAATAGGGAGCCGAAAAAAGATGAATGCGCAGATTCCACGCTATGGAATGCATCATAAGTCATATTAGTTCCCTCTCCAAAAAATCCAGCTCACCTGGACCCCATCTGGGCATGCTAGGCGAGATTGTGGCACAGGGGGCCGTGGTTGCCAGGTCCCAACAATGGAACGAAAATCACAATTCTGACTGTATCATTAATTGCACATAGATCGGTAGGCCAGATCTAGCTAATCACTAACCCAATTCCATCCAGAAGTGAGTGAGGTACGGAGGAGTCTTTCGTGGGAATCAAAAACAACCGAAAAAAATAATTTCCGTTTATGCCTTCAGTTCTGTTATCGGCTCTAACCAAATGCTGGACAGTTTATATGTCCCCAAGTACCGGTGTAGGAAAGGTAGAAAGTGATGGCCATGGCCAGGAAGGTGGGCAGGCCATATGTGTAATACGAGGCAAGGTAGCACATGGTGAGAGGGAGGAAGGGAAGAGTGTTGATATATATTACTCAATCCAGGCATCACGGCGCTCATGTGAGTGGCCACAAACTGCTTCTATTCATTCACAGAGACTCCTGTAGAGGATCAAGACCCTCTCTCTACAATGAAACCCCAGGGCTCACTCCAGAGAAGATAGGGCACAGTCGGCCGAGGCAGTTATCTGATGTCTTGCTCTTTCGCACTCAAATTATTTGGTGACCAGCAGGGACCAGCATTCACCGGAGTACCATGCTCCGCTTCTGGGACCTCTACAGCATGCTTCCCCCAATTTCAACGCAGCAGTCCATCTCGTCTCGCTCAGATCATCTATCAGCAAATTTTGCGGGGAGATTGCGAACAATTTGCGCTATTGAGGTTGAGAGCAGTGTACAGGTTCGGGACTGTGTGACGGTGGTCAGAGCGAGGGCACTATCATGCATGCTTCCACCGATTTCAATGGCGCGGACCATCCATTCTCACTTAGATCACCCACCGGCATATTTGGCAGGGAGATTGCAAATAATTTGTGCAATTGTGGTTGAGAGCACTGCACAAGTTCAGGACTGTGTGACGGAAGTCAGAGGGCTTCCAGATCCATGCTTCCACCGATTGCAATGCCGCAGACCATCCATTCTCACTCAGATCCCACATCAGCAAATTTTGCAGGAAGATTACGAATAATTTTTGCTATTGCAGCTGAGAGCTCAATAGAAGTTCAGGACTGTCTGACAGTGGTCAGAGGACTTCCAGAACCATGCTCCCACCGATTTCAATGCCGCAGACCATCCATTCTCACTCAGATCACCCAACCACAAATTTCGCAGGAAGATTGTGAATAATTGTGCTATTGCAATTGGGAGCATTGTACAAGTTCAGGAATGTGCGATGGTGGTCAGAGAACTTCCAGATGGATGCTTCCATCAATTTCAATGCTGCAGACCATCCATTCCTGCTCAGATCACCCATTGGCAATTTTTTCAGGGAGATTGCAAATAAATTGTGCTCTTGCAGTTGAGAGCGTTGTTCAAGCTCAGAACTGTGTGACAGTGGTCAGAGGGCTTCTGGAAGCATGCATCCACTGATTTAAATGCTGCAGACTATCCATCTTCGCTCAGATCACCAATCAGCAAATTTCGCGGGAAGATTGCATTTAATTTGTGTTATTGCGGGTGAGAGTGTTGTACAAGTTCAGGACTGTACGACGGTGGTCACAGGGCTCCCGGATACATGCTTCCACTGATTTCAGCGCCACGGACCATCCATTACCAATTAGATCACCCAACACCAAATTTCGCAGGGAGATTGCAAATAATTTGCGCTATTGTGGTTGGGAGCATTGAACAAGTTCAGGTGGCGAGAGGTCTCTTTGATGTGTTCTTCCACCGATTTTAACACCACAGACCATCAGAGGGTGTCCCCATAGGACTATATGAGCTGGGGCAAATCAAGAGGCTATTCACTGGGATTATCGGAGGGAGGACTCGGACTGGAGGTTCAGAGGGATGCTTGCAGCCTTGCAACAGCCTGAGCTCTCTTCACAGCTGCTGCAAGGTTCCTCTTGCATCTTCTCAACGCTAAAGAGCTCGAGGAGCTGGCCATCCACCACCTGGGAGAGAGCGCAAGTGGTGAGGAGTGTCTGTTGTGGGTGCGTGGCACGGTGGCGATATGTGGTGATGGGATCGTGGTGACTTGATGGTAACATCGACACGTTGAAGCATCATAATTAGCATTTCCCGATGCACGTTTCTCATTACAGCTGCTTGCGGAACTTAGGGCGCGGCCCACAAAATTCCTGTTTTGAGACATTTTTGATCATTTTCAGCAGATTGTCCGCTGCGGGCTCATTTCTCACTCTAGGTGTCTAAAAAACCAGATAGGTGCGTCCGCGCTGCGATTCCGGAGGGCTCTGTGCCTTCAGACTTTTCGTAGCGCGTCTTTTGCCAGTGTAATTATATATCATGTTGTTTTTCAACAGAGCTTGTACTGCGGGCGAGGAGGGCATTATAAATTCTTGTATAAATGCTCGAAATTGCCCCTTCATCTATACGGAGTGCACCTGGTCTCCAGATTGTGAATATACACCCCCTATCTCACATATCACCCCAGTGAACCCTCGGAAGTGCAATTTTCTGAGTTGCAGCGCAGACTCGCTACAGATTTCTGCTCTCTGAAGCGGGAGGCATAGGGGTCGACCTGCACACACCCCAATATGCTCTCAAGGGTTTCCACAGTTAATTTTTACTCTCTGTGCCCTCGTTCTGCGACGCGATGCGCCCCCGCCGGAAGTGTTACCGAGTGACACCACACCACGTGCCTGTGACTGGCGACATTGGGGGCGCATCGCGTCGCGGAACGAGGGCACAGAGAGTGAAACTGAACCGTGGAAGCCCTCGAGAGCATATTGGGGTGTGTGCAGGTCGACCCCTATGCCTCCCGCTTCAGAGAGCAGAAATCTGTAGCGAGTCTGCGCTGCAACTCAGAAAATTGCACTTCCGAGGGTTCACTGGGGTGATATGTGAGATAGGGGTTGTATATTCACAATCTGGAGACCAGGTGCACTCCGTATAGATGAAGGGGCAATTTCGAGCATTTATACAAGAATTTATAATGCCCTCCTCGCCCGCAGTACAAGCTCTGTTGAAAAACAACATAATATATAATTACACTGGCAAAAGACGCACTACGAAAAGTCTGAGGGCACAGAGCCCTCCGGAATCGCAGCGCGGACGCACCTATCTGGTTTTTAGACACCTAGAGTGAGAAATGAGCCCGCAGCGGACAATCTGCTGAAAATGATCAAAAATGTCTCAAAACAGCAATTTTTGGGCCGCGCCCTAAGTTCCGCAAGCAGCTGTAAGTGGTCGCGTTTCTAGGATCTGGGAGCAGAATACCGGGGCACAGCCTACTTCATCACTCATTCTGCATCAAAACTGCGGTAGATAGACTGATTTTTTGACTTGCCATATTCAGACAAAAATCTCAATTCTGACACTATCAATAATTGTGCATGATTACCAGAGC
Organism: Mycena vulgaris; assembly: GCA_029204335.1. Lineage (NCBI taxonomy): Eukaryota > Fungi > Basidiomycota > Agaricomycetes > Agaricales > Mycenaceae > Mycena > Mycena vulgaris. The sequence goes on from JARGYA010000236.1 coordinate 108,825, forward strand.
AGATCTAACTAATTCCCAGCCTGATTCCTGTGGAACAGACTGACTTATGGAGGATTATGTCGCGGGATCGAAAACAACCGAAAACGGTAATTTCTTTGCTGTGCCTTCGGTACTGTTATTGGCTGTAACTCGATTTTCAACCACCCATCGTTTCCCATGCACAAGAGCAGCTCATGGGTTCAGGCCCACCGACAGGCAATGCAAAGCTAGCGACCAGCTTCTTACAATTACTCTTGTATCCACTGACTGACAACCAAGCTACTACTTAGGTGTTCCTTCTCCTATCCGGTGAGATAAATAAAACACCAATGGACTTAGTGATGTACTGCCTTTGATCACCACCTCGAGCGCCTCGTATCACACAGACCGCCTGCCCAGCTTCCTGGTCATTGCCATTGCTCTCTACCTTCTCTACACTGGTACTTGCGGACATATAAACTGTCCAGAATTTGGTTATTGCTGATAACAGACCCAAAGACGTGAACGAAAGTTTTGTCTCGAGGGTGTCATCGAAAGATGTCGATGACATAATGGAGACCCATCGGTTGGCTGTGGAAACTCTCTTGAGAACACTGAAGACAATATCTGGCCATGTTTTAGATGAATAGACAGGTACGACCAGTATAAACACACACCTGTCGGAGGAGTCTTCTCCACAATTTGCACAGTGTCAGAATCCAAGTCCAAAACAACCGAAATTTGCACTATTGCGGTTGAGAACATTGTACAAGTTCAGGACTGTGTGAAGGTGGTCAGATGACTGTATGGTGCATGCTTCCACCGGTTTGAACACCGCAAACCTTCCATTCTTGCTCAGTTCACCCAATGGTAAATTTGGCAGGGAGATTGCGACTAATTTGTGCTATAGCGGTTGAGAGTGTTGTACACGTTCAGGACTGTGCAATGGTGGTCAGAGGGCTTCCAGATACATGCTTCTGCTGATTGCAATGCCGTGGACCGTTGTGGTAAAGACTGTGGTGCTACGGGTGTGAATGGGATGGTATTCAGTTGGTAGCTCAGTCGTCCTCTAGGGTGTGATACAGATGAAATCTGGTTGGAGGAGGTGGCAGATACGCGTTCTGGTGGTTCCTGTTGGTTGGCGTTTGGGAAATCGCGGGACGGTCAGTGCAAAATGGGGTCAAAGGTGAAATATACTGGTCAGGCTAGCTGTCTTCTAGCTTCCTGAACTCCTAAAGCCTTCTACTTCTCTCTAGGTCAACACCTTTTCCTCAAATGCGCGAGGCGTGAGCTGAGATGTAGGAATCCGCCAAATGGGGGCTCCGTAGGTGACTTTAATGTTGTCGAGGGTCGGAGTATGGCGAGGGGCGTCACTTGGTATGTCCGTATGGTCGCAGACAATTTGCCTAAGTTGATGTCTTTACAGGGCTCCCACTACTGCACAATGGGATGTCTGCGTAGGAAGGTGGCGTGGGTAGGATGTCCGATGGTGGTGAGCACAAGCTTCTGGGGGAGAGCTGCAATGGGGAGATGGGGAGGAAGGTAGAATGTCTGAAGACAAGCGTTGTGAGGGTTCCATACGCTCTGCGTATGCCCTCGCGCCCCAACGCGGCTGTGATGGACTTGACATGACACAATCACCCGATTTGGACTACAAGAATCCGCATTTGGACATTCCTCCAGGAATCTCACTCACTGCGCCCCTTCCCGAGGGAATCCACCTTGTACAACACCAACCGCACCCCCAGTGACCTCTTCCCTCAGGATCTCACATACTCCAACGCTACAAGCATCCTCACAAACTCAATCCCACGGGATTTCGCACACATCTGTCACCACGGCGCGATACGACCAAGATCCCACGGGATTACACCTTAGCTCGCGCACCACGAACCCCCCAGACGTCTTGAATACCACCTACAGTTCGGACTTGACAAGATACAGGCTCTACCCATGAGAATCCTCCGGGATACGCCCTGAGAGAGGCCTGTATCCTCGCACTCCGCCCACAAAGTGACAACCACCGAGCTCCCGCCGGATAGAGGACGGACACCAACAGCACGCGGGACGATTCATTCATGTTGGGACGTGTTCGACGCCCGAAACACGACCCAATGAGTCCACATCCCAAATCTCGCTGGTCTGTCAGCGAATCCTGCCGGAATCGATTGTTACGACGAGGTTTTGACACCAAATCCCGCCGGATTTGCTGACGCAGCGATTCTATAAGCTGAATCCTCGGGGATTGGCGCTCTCCATCCGCTGGGATCGTTCTCTAGGGAAGGTCTATGGTGCGACGGGGGCCGAAGGCTGTGTAGAGTCGGAAAAGGTACAAAAGGACCACCCATTTTAGACAGTAGTTAGTCAATTCTTGGGCAAGAGTTGTCCCCCACTCTTCACCCAGTGTACCTTGTCCCCCAATACAAGAGTTAATCACACACACACACACACCAGTTCACGCTTGCTCTAGGGCACTCTACTCTCCTCCCACACTTGCAACTTCTCTTCAAAGAGCTCGCGCTTCGTCATCCTCGAAAGCCTTACCTGTACACACCTTCCTACGCAGACACATCGTTGTGCAGTAGGGGGAACCTTGTAAAGGTCTACATAGCAAATTGTCTACGACCGCAAGGACGTACCAAGCAACACCATCGCCGTACGACCAACTCTTGTCGATGTTAAAGCCACCATGGAACCCCTGACTTGGAGGATTCACGCATTCAGTCTCTCGCCCAGTGCCTAGGGGAAAGGTGTTAAACCGAATCGAAGAGGAGACTTTAGGAGTTTCAGACCGCTCACCACTGACCTATCTAAACAAGTATTTCTATATTCTAAACCGTCCATCTTGTTAATCACACAGTTCCAACCGAGTACACCATCCAGACCAACATACCTGTTTCTCCACTGCCACCCTCTCTAAACTAGGAACCATCTGATATAACCCCTAGAGGACGAACGCAGCTACACCGCAAATACCATCACCATTTCACACTGTAGCACCGCGGTCCTTATCACAGCGTGAACTGAGGTGGGGTAAACTCTGTATTGGGTGGGCAAGGTACACAGGAGGGGAAGAGGGGGGGGAAAACCACTGCCCAAGAATTGACTGACTCTTGTGTCTAAAATATGTCCTCTTTTATACCCTTTCTCGCTACACAGCCTCAAGGCGCCTGCTACATGTGCTACTTGCCTCGAGGCAGGCTCATCAATGTGGTCGGTATTGGTGTCTGGGCGAACGCGAGAGCAAAACCGAAGATTTGCACAAATGCGAGCTGCCAATTTGAATTTGGAGGTCAACTTGGTCAAGCGCGAGGGTCTAGACCGTAAGGAGTGTATGGCGGTCCAAGTGCACTTTTAATAATGCGCTATACACTTTCATGTTTTTCACTTTTGCGCTACTTATATCATGAAACTGACACCTTTGCGCTACTTATCGGAGTTAAAAAAGGACCGAAGTATGTAGCGCGAAAAGTGCGATTCTGCGCTACATACATTCACCCGGTTAGATTTCGCGCTATTTTATTGACAGGTTTCTGATTGCGCTACTTGCAAGCTTTCGGCAATCTCGCAACATATACATAATCACTTTTTTTTCAGCTCCAAGAAATCTTCCGCTAGATATATTTCGAAGATACACGGTAGCTATAAGGCCCAGTTCCATCCATTTTCCTACAGCTAAATGGTCACAGATTGTCACACGTCATGGGATAAGGCCCGATGGTCCGATCACTCAAACACCGAGCTCCGCACATTGTTTTCAGTCGTTGCCGCAACACCATCGCTCGCCGTTGACAGCGACGAACTCCAATGATCTCACCATCCTCTCTCATTCTGAGAGGAGGGCTTTCTTTAAATGTATCCTCTAGTCTATAATACCCGTTCTACACCTATGAATCACTTCAATGACTTCGTCAAACTCTGTGGAACGATGGGGCGGGAGAGGGCGGGAACGGCGGGGTAATGCCGACGAAGTGGCGACGATGCCAAGCGCCGGTACTTCGGAAAGATCCGGCGGACCGGGTCTAGACTTGAGTGACTGATGGTGACTTCCCAATTGAGCCCTGTATGTGGCGTTAGCTGTACAGGTAATTTTTGGCTGGGCACAGCTCTGAGCTAACTACCTGGGGATCCCGAACAGGGCCTAAGGCTAATGGCTATGATACAGCGCCCATGCTACAGCATGCAGTCCGCCTCTGTGGCCCTCGTGCATCGGTCCTCGCTTCCGAGGCTACGTACGATGCTGTAGCCATTACCGTGTATCTTGGAAATATATATATGGTGGAAGATTTCTTGGAGCCAAAAAAAAAAAAAGTGATTATGTATATGTTGCGAGATTGCCGAAAGTTTGTAAGTAGCGCAATCAGAAACCTGTCAATAAAGTAGCGCGAAATCTAACCGGGTGAATGTATGTAGCGCAGAATCGCACTTTTCGCACTACATACTTCGGTCCTTTTTTAACTCTGATAAGTAGCGCAAAGGTGTCAGTTTCATGATATAAGTAGCGCAAAAGTGAAAAACATGAAAATGTATAGCGCATTATTAAAAGTGCACTTGGACCGCCATAGGAGTGGACACCCTGTTTCATGGTTCAACTGTATACGGGGTGTGGGCTCCCACGATGCGTCGATGCCCTTGTTTCGGGGGTACAAAGTGATGGTGGTGCGGTGTTTGACCAGAGTTCTCCTGCAATTGGCAGTGCTACGCTCACGAGTGTCCTGGTGCATGGCGATTGTGGAGTTTGAGGATGTGACCACTCTCTTTGGGGAATCACCTTCTAACCAGTGGTCGGAGACATTTGGTGCGAGTGCCATGTCGATGTAGGGCTACCTCTTGTTGGTCTGCGTCGCCGTTGAAGGAGTTTCAGGACCTCGAAAGGTCTTGTTTATGGTGTATGCGAAGTGGGTATGATGTGTTTGGTGAATTGCGGTGTTTTGCCGAATCGGGTTTCCTAGTGGTTCCGGATTGGGGAATCGCCGGTGTAACGTTGCTCCTGCACGAGGGCATACACAGAGCGTATTCAGCCCTCACACCGTCCAGTCTCGCTCAGACCACCCACCAGCAAATTCGGCAGGGAGATTGTGAATAATTTGTGCTATTGGAGTTGGGAGTGTTGTACACATTCAGGACTGTGTGACGGTGGCCAGAAGACTGTGCAATGGTGGTCAGATGACTTCCACATACATGGTTTCGCCAATTTCAATGCTGTGCACTCTCCATTCTCAATCAGATCACCTACAGGCAAATTTCGCAGGGAGATGGTGAATAGTTTGCGCTATTGCAGATGAGAACATTGTACAAGCTCAGGACTGTGTGACAGTGATCAGAGCGCTTCCAGCTACATTGCTTCCGCCGATTTGAATGCTGCAGACAGTTCATTCTCGTTTAGATGTCCCATCGGGAAATTTCACGGGGAGATTGCGAATAATTTGTGCACTTATGGTTGGGGGGTTGTACAGGTTCGGGACTGTGTGACGGTGGTCAGAGGGCTTCCAGCTACATGCTTCTGCCGATTTGAATGCCGCAGACCATTCATTCTCGCTTAGATGTCCTATCGGTAAATTAGGCGGGGAGATTGTGAATAATTTGTGCTATTGCAGTTGAGAGCGTTGTACACATTCAGGACTGTGCGACAGTGGTCAGATGGCTCTATGATGCATGCTTCCACCAATTTCAATTCCGTGGACCATCCTATTGCGCTCGCATCACCCACCGGCAAATTTGGCAGGGGGATTGCGAATAATTTGCGCTCCTGCGGTTGTGAGTGTTGTACAAGTCCAGGACTGTGTAATGGTGGTTAGAGGACTGTATGATGCATGCTCCCGCCCATTTCAACGCTGTGGACCATAAATTTTCGCTAAGATCACCCATCACCACATTTTCCGGGGTCTATGGATTTTCGTGTCGTCGACGTTCTGGCCCGGATTCGGGGCAGCGAGAGGCCTCGGATCTCTGGATCGGCCCCATCATCAACAGCCCGCGCTTGGCCGATTACCGATAGCTTCCCCTTTGGGACTTCACCCTCACGACAATAAACCGATGCTAAGTAACTCGAGAGCTGCCATTTTGAAGGCTCATACTCTCAGTAGTTGTGCCTGACACTCCGAGGGATAACAAAGGATGTCAGAATATTTATTTGCCATTAATTACAGGGGTAATCAATCCAACCGGTTAGTTTTCGACACTTGAGTATTGTTTGGGTTGTGGTTTTCTTTGTTGCAGCCATGCTAAATCGGAAAGTTTTGAACACTTGAAATGGATTGCTTGCGGCCAGGTCAGAGGGTTGCCGCCCACGGCCTGGTTGTTGCGGTGGGTGCTATGCAAATATTCACTAATATTTGGCCCCCTTGGCTTCACGTGTTGTTGATGGTGGGCTCGATCCAGAGATCTGAGGCCTCTTGCGGGGCAGCTTCGCTTGGTTAACCCGAAGATACGAGGACTTGCGGAGGCCTCCATACAGCAACACTTGTAAGTGTGGAGCCTTCACGGGACCATCATCATTCGTTGTCCTCCCTGGGAGGCAAGTCCATCTGATAACCTCCATCTGTAGCACACCACTGACAATGCCGTTTGTGCATCCTCATGGGTGTCGGCTTTGATTCTTCGCACCGTGCGCTTCCGTTACGCCGCCCACTGGTGGTAGCACAGTCAATGCGGTCCTGGGCCGAGATGGCAGTGGAATTGGTTGGTCCCTATCACACACCTAACAAGGAGTCTCGCCCAAGTCTCGCCTGCGTTCGGTCATCCTTTCCTGCGCAACAGGGCATTTATACCTCCCCGCTGTTGTGCAACACTGTTGTAATCCTCCGTACAATACATCTCTGGTCTGACCACTGCCCTAGCTCCCCGCAGGAATCGAGATCTCAGCCTTAGTTGTATCTGGAAGTCCTCTTATCACTGTTGCACAGTCCTGAGCTTGCACAACACTCTCAACCGCAAAAGCGCAAATTATTCACAAGCTCCCAGATCCTGGAAACGCGACCACTTAATGAGAAACGTGCATCGGGAAATGCTAATTATGATGCTTCAACGTGTCGATGTTACCATCAAGTCACCACGATCCCATCACCACATATCGCCACCGTGCCACGCACCCACAACAGACACTCCTCACCACTTGCGCTCTCTCCCAGGTGGTGGATGGCCAGCTCCTCGAGCTCTTTAGCGTTGAGAAGATGCAAGAGGAACCTTGCAGCAGCTGTGAAGAGAGCTCAGGCTGTTGCAAGGCTGCAAGCATCCCTCTGAACCTCCAGTCCGAGTCCTCCCTCCGATAATCCCAGTGAATAGCCTCTTGATTTGCCCCAGCTCATATAGTCCTATGGGGACACCCTCTGATGGTCTGTGGTGTTAAAATCGGTGGAAGAACACATCAAAGAGACCTCTCGCCACCTGAACTTGTTCAATGCTCCCAACCACAATAGCGCAAATTATTTGCAATCTCCCTGCGAAATTTGGTGTTGGGTGATCTAATTGGTAATGGATGGTCCGTGGCGCTGAAATCAGTGGAAGCATGTATCCGGGAGCCCTGTGACCACCGTCGTACAGTCCTGAACTTGTACAACACTCTCACCCGCAATAACACAAATTAAATGCAATCTTCCCGCGAAATTTGCTGATTGGTGATCTGAGCGAAGATGGATAGTCTGCAGCATTTAAATCAGTGGATGCATGCTTCCAGAAGCCCTCTGACCACTGTCACACAGTTCTGAGCTTGAACAACGCTCTCAACTGCAAGAGCACAATTTATTTGCAATCTCCCTGAAAAAATTGCCAATGGGTGATCTGAGCAGGAATGGATGGTCTGCAGCATTGAAATTGATGGAAGCATCCATCTGGAAGTTCTCTGACCACCATCGCACATTCCTGAACTTGTACAATGCTCCCAATTGCAATAGCACAATTATTCACAATCTTCCTGCGAAATTTGTGGTTGGGTGATCTGAGTGAGAATGGATGGTCTGCGGCATTGAAATCGGTGGGAGCATGGTTCTGGAAGTCCTCTGACCACTGTCAGACAGTCCTGAACTTCTATTGAGCTCTCAGCTGCAATAGCAAAAATTATTCGTAATCTTCCTGCAAAATTTGCTGATGTGGGATCTGAGTGAGAATGGATGGTCTGCGGCATTGCAATCGGTGGAAGCATGGATCTGGAAGCCCTCTGACTTCCGTCACACAGTCCTGAACTTGTGCAGTGCTCTCAACCACAATTGCACAAATTATTTGCAATCTCCCTGCCAAATATGCCGGTGGGTGATCTAAGTGAGAATGGATGGTCCGCGCCATTGAAATCGGTGGAAGCATGCATGATAGTGCCCTCGCTCTGACCACCGTCACACAGTCCCGAACCTGTACACTGCTCTCAACCTCAATAGCGCAAATTGTTCGCAATCTCCCCGCAAAATTTGCTGATAGATGATCTGAGCGAGACGAGATGGACTGCTGCGTTGAAATTGGGGGAAGCATGCTGTAGAGGTCCCAGAAGCGGAGCATGGTACTCCGGTGAATGCTGGTCCCTGCTGGTCACCAAATAATTTGAGTGCGAAAGAGCAAGACATCAGATAACTGCCTCGGCCGACTGTGCCCTATCTTCTCTGGAGTGAGCCCTGGGGTTTCATTGTAGAGAGAGGGTCTTGATCCTCTACAGGAGTCTCTGTGAATGAATAGAAGCAGTTTGTGGCCACTCACATGAGCGCCGTGATGCCTGGATTGAGTAATATATATCAACACTCTTCCCTTCCTCCCTCTCACCATGTGCTACCTTGCCTCGTATTACACATATGGCCTGCCCACCTTCCTGGCCATGGCCATCACTTTCTACCTTTCCTACACCGGTACTTGGGGACATATAAACTGTCCAGCATTTGGTTAGAGCCGATAACAGAACTGAAGGCATAAACGGAAATTATTTTTTTCGGTTGTTTTTGATTCCCACGAAAGACTCCTCCGTACCTCACTCACTTCTGGATGGAATTGGGTTAGTGATTAGCTAGATCTGGCCTACCGATCTATGTGCAATTAATGATACAGTCAGAATTGTGATTTTCGTTCCATTGTTGGGACCTGGCAACCACGGCCCCCTGTGCCACAATCTCGCCTAGCATGCCCAGATGGGGTCCAGGTGAGCTGGATTTTTTGGAGAGGGAACTAATATGACTTATGATGCATTCCATAGCGTGGAATCTGCGCATTCATCTTTTTTCGGCTCCCTATTTCACTCCAATGCTTCTCAAATTGGTAACACAGGAATTCAGTTCATCTACCTCGGTTCTGATCCTTGCCTTCACATCAGTTATCAACCCTGTCGAGTATTCTGAATCACTGAGGTTGATGGTCGGGTCTCTGACCTTGGCGCTAGAGAATTTATACAGCCATGAGCGTTGCACTAACACAGCCAATAGTTCCATAGAACTTCTTGAGGGTGTCATCAAAAGATGGTGAAGACATGATGAAAACCTGTTGGTTGCCTGTGGAAGCTCCTTCGGGAACACTGAAGACAATATCTGGCCATGTATAAACATGCACTTGTTTGAGGACTCTTCTCCACAATTTGCACAGGGTCAGACTCCGGCCCCCACACAATACCGAGGACTTGCTCTTCGGTTTTGCCTTGGGTTTCACCTGTTGCTTCCCTTTGGTGGTTTTGGGGACTTTCCCTCGCCACTGGTTGCTTTCGCTTTCAGTTTCCGACCATGCTTCTTCCTGATGGGTTGAGCAGGTGAATCAGAAATATCCGCGTCTGAAGTCACACCCGACTTGCCTTTGCTGATGACCGTGTCTCAAGGGTGTCTGAGATGTTGCCAGAGGACTCCGCCTCAGATGTGAATGCTGCAGACCATTCATTCTTGCTTGGATGTCCCATCAGTAAAGTTCGCAGTGAGAGTGCAAATGATTTGTGCTATTGCGGTTGAGGGCTCTGTGCAAGATCAGGACTGTGGGACGGGGATCAGAGGGCTCTATGATGCATGATTCTACCAATTTGAACACCGCGGATCATTTATTCTCGCTTAGCTCGCCCATCGGTAAATTTTGCAGGGAGATTACAAATAATTTGTGCTATTGCGGTTGAGTGTTGTGCAAGCTCAGGACTGTGCAACGGTGATCAGAGGCCATCCAGATGCATGCTTCCGATGATTTCAACGCTGCGCATGGAGATTGCAAATAATTTGCACTGTTGGGGTTGAGAGCATTGTATAAGTTCGGGACTGTGCAACGGTGGTCAGAGAGGGCCATCATGCATGCTCCCACCGGTGTGAATGGCGCGAACCATCCATTCTCGCTCACATCCCCCAATGGCAAATTTTGCGGGGAGATTGCAAAGAATTTGTACTCTTGCAGGTGAGAGTGTTGTACAAGCTCAGGACTGGGAAGCAATGGGCAGAGAGCTCTATAATGTGTCCTTCCACTGATTAAAATGCTGCAGACCTTTCATTCTCACTCAGATCACGCATCGGCAAATTTTGCAGGGAGATTGTGAATAATTTGCGTTATTGCGATTGAGAGTGGTGTACAAGCTCAGGACTGTGCAACGGTGATCAGAGGGCTGTATGATGCATGCTTCCACCTTTTGAACACCACAGATTGTCTATTCTCACTCAGATCACCCATCAGCAAATTTCGCAGGGAGATTGCGAATAATTTGCGCTATTCGATTGGGAGCGCTGTACAGGTTCAAGACTGTGACAGTGGTCAGAGGGCTTCCAGATACAGGGCTCCACCCATTTCAACGCCGTGGACCATCCATTCTTGCTCAGATCACTCATCACCACATTTCACATCAGTTTATGGAATATTTCTGCAACAATCTCTTGGGCATTCAGATTGATCTCCACCCATACAGGACCCACTCTTTTTGTCACAGGGGTTGTCAATACCTTGCAATGGTTCTCCGCTGGTCGTTCTGTAATATCTGCTCCTGGGGTGGGTGGGCTGAGAATTTTGATAACCCTGGAACTCTACTCAAATACCTGCTGGCCTAGACTGATACACCCCTTCTGGAACGAGAGAACTACCTTAATCCTAATTGGATGGTAGGCAATGCATGTGCCGCATGTAACTGTAGTTGGCATTGCTCGTAGAAACTTGTTTATCAATTGGCTTCTACTCTTGTACAGATTTAGTCAGTTGGACGTCCCAATCCTTTCTTTTTCCCCTGCCAGACATTTAAATTTTTTTATGACCAGAAGCTTCTGTTTCCAACAGGTGCGTTAGATTTGTCTGACTGAAGGAATTAAAGAACATCTTCGGTTCATCCAGTCGGAAAAGACAGAATTTCCAGCCGGATGAAATCCACAGATCCTTCTGTTTCTACCGATTGAAGGTTAATTTTGTTCAGTCGAGGATTGGGGCTGATTGACTTTTGGCAGAAATAGCACTCGGGCTGATTATGCATTTCACTCGGGTTGAGGGTAAAAGGGTATTTATTAGCATTGGAGCACAGCAGCACTACATAGCTAATTTATGCCCCAAATACCTGCTACCTGGATGAAGGAGCAGAGGAATCGATGGTGCACATACATCGCAAGTCATGTAGTCAAAACCGCAATCGCGCAAATTATTCACCATCTCCCTGCCAATTTGCCGGTGGGTGATCTGAGCGAGAATGGATTGTCCGCAGCATTGAAATCGGTGGAACCATATATCTGGAAGTACTCTGACCACCATCGCAAAGTCCTGAGCTTGTACAATGCTCCCAACCACAATAGCACAAATTATTCATAATCTCCCTGCCAAATTTGCTGGTGGGTGATTTGAGCGAGAACGGATGGTCCACGGCATTGAAATCGGCGGACCCATGCATCATAGAGCTCTCTGGCCACCGTCACACAGTCCTGAGCTTGTACAACACTCTCAACCGTGATAGCGCAAATTATTTGCAATCTCCCTGCGAAGTGTACCATGGGTGAGCTGAGTGAGAATGGATGGTTCGCGGTGTTCAAATCGGTGGAATCATGCATGATAGAGCTCTCTGACCAACGTCGCGCACTCCTGACCTTGTAACATACTCCCAACTGCAAGAGCGCAAATTGTTCGCACTCTCCCTGCGAAATTTCCTGTTGGGTGATCTAAGTGAGACTGGATGATCCACGGTGTTGAAATCGGTGGAAGCACACATCATAGAGCCCTCGACAACTGTCACACAGTCCTGAGCTTGTAACACACTCCCAACCACAAGAGCGCAAATTGTTTGCACTCTTGCCGCTAGCCTCTATCTTGGAGCTCACTCTACAAGGGAAAAGCGCTGAGGTTTCAGGGGACGTGGTTTGAGGTAAAGTGTAGATAATCATTCGTTAGCTGTCATGGAGCACGTGAACAGCCATGTTACATAATACAAGACCCGAAGAGTTGAATCGTCGGTGCGTATGGAGAGTAATAAGAGAAAAAGAAAATGTAGTGTTAGACAATGAGATTCCTTACAGACATGGGGACCACATCTGCTACCCTCACACCATGCTTCTTCCTGACAAGTTTAGCAGGTGGATCAAAACCATCTGCTTCCTAAGTCACACCCGTCTTGCCTTCGCCGATGATCATGTCTCACAGGCATCTGAGACATTGTCAGGGGACTCTCCCTCAGAGGGTGTTTCCATAGGAGTATATGAGCAAGGGAAATGAAGAGGCCGTTCACTAGGATTATCGGAGGGAGGACTCGGACTGGAAGTTCAGAGGGGTGCTTGCAGCATGGTGACAGCCTGAGCTCTCTTCGCCGCTGCTGCGAGGTTCCTTTTGTGTTTTCTCGATGCTAAAGAGCTTGAGGAGCTGGCCATCCACCGCCTGGGAGAGAGAACAAGTGGTGATGTGTGTCTGTCGTGGGCGCGGTGGCAATATGCGGTGACATGACGGTAACATCAACATGTTGAAGTATTTCCCGACATGTGTTTCTGATTAAGCGGGTGTGTTTTCAGGATGTGGGAGCAGAATACAGGGGTACAGCCTACTTCATCACTCATTCTGCATCAAAACTGAGGTAGATAAACTGATTTCTTGACTTGCCATATTAAAATGAAAATCTCAATTCTGAGTGTATCAATAATTGTGCATGTATTAGCAGAAGAGATCTAACTATGTCCCAGCCCGATCCATGTAGAACCAACTGACTTATGGAGGATTATGTTATGGGGATCAAAAATGACCGAAAATTTCAATGCCGTGGACCATCTATTCTTACTCAGACCACCCATCGGCAAATTTGGTGGGGAGAGTGTGAATAATTTGTGCTATTGTGGTTGGGAGCATTGAACAAATTCAGGACTGTTCGACAGTGGTCAGAGGTCTCCATGGTGCATCCTTCCATGGATTTCAACACCGTGGACCATCCATTCTCGCTCAGATCACCCAACCGCAAATTCACAGGGAGATTGCGAATAATTTGTGCCATTGTGGTTGGGGGCGTTTTACAAGCACAGGACTTTTCGACGGTGGTCAGAGGTCTCCATGATGCATCCTTCCACAGATTTCAACATTGTGGACCGTCTATTCTCAGTCAGATCACCCAACCGCAACTTTTGCAGGGAGATTGCGAATAATTTGTGCCATTGCGGTTGGGAGCATTTTACAAACTCAGGACTGTTCGACGGTGGTCAGAGGTCTCCATGGTGCATCCTTCCACGGATTTCAACACCGTGGACCATCCATTCTCACTCAGATCACCCAACCGCAAATTTTGCAGGGAGATTGCGAATAACTTGTGCCATTGCGGTTGGGAGCATTTTACAAGCTCAGGTCTGTGCGACGGTGATCAGAGATCTCCATGATGCATCCTTCCATGGATTTCAGCACCGTGGACCATCCATTCTCGCTCAGATCACCCAACCGCAAATTTGTAGGGAGATTGTGAGTAATTTGTGCCATTGTGGTTGGGAGCGTTTCACAAGCACAGGACTGTGTGACGGTGGCCAGAGGGCTCTATGATGCATGCTTCCATCAATTTGAACGCCGTGGACCCTCTATTCTCACTCAGATCACCCAACCGCAAATTTTGCAGGGAGATTGCGAATAATCTGGACGTTTTGTTTCTCCAATTGAACAGAGCCTATCATTATCTTCCTTTTGTCCATTCGGCACATAGAATTTATCTGTTTCATTCGTTCCTGATATGGACTCGTGATCGAGCAGCAATGTCTCGCGGAGTCAGGGTGCATAACTTGTCCTTCCAATGTCTCTATCGACAACAGAGCTGCCATACGAGGCAGGTGATGTGTATGTTCAACTCATGGTTTAATTCAATTATTTAACAGAGTTCTAGCACTGTATTGAAACTGGCCTTGATCGTCCTGGTGCAACACCAAGTTGAGAAATGGCCAGGTGGACATTTTCAACAAAAGGCTGAAACTGCAGTGCAAATTTGCGAGGTATTGATGGAGGCTCAGTACGGATTTACAAAAGAAATTCTTGTGATGGAGGCTCCGGAGTCACCGCTATCGGATTCTGTTTCAAGCGAACACAGTGAGCAGTGAATGACTCGACTGTCTGACTATGTTTGTGACCACAGTTGGGTCCTGAGATGCCTGGAAATAAAGACCCCAAAGATACAGGTTCCAATCGTGCCCCTACCAAGCCAGACACAAGTTACCAGGGAGCTTTCCTGTCAATTTTTTCATTAACTATGATTCTAGAATCCAGAATTCGACTCACATTGGGTCAAATTACTTATGGAAGATTATTGTGACTCCCCCAAACCATTTAAGATATTGCAGCAGGTCCTTCTCTACGTCATTGACACCTTGCACTGTGGGCCCGGCGAATGGCGAGTGGACCGGCATGACCTTTTAGCAGAACTGCAATCCACGAATGCTGCAATCAAGGGCTAGTATTTCATGTCTAGGTTGCTGAAATGCTGCATTACGAGCATGCTCCGTGAAATTAGTGATTTGGGATCCTGACCATCCCAACAATCGGGTGTACTTTGTGAAGGTCACTGATGATGCACTTTTGGATGAAGTCCAACCAGCCCCCCAATTTGCAATGATCCCAGGTACAGATATCCTGGAAATCTTTGTCGGCCATGTCAGGTACCTTCACTCCAATCATTCTTCCCTTGGCTAATATTTATGGCAGGTGGAAGACACATATTTTCACGTCAATCCAACATGTTTCCTGGATCAGAGCCAGCCTGAAGGGGACGTCAATTCTCATGGAGCATTTGATGTAACAGATCCAAGTGCTAAACATCTTGGGCATGCACAGCTTCGCGCAGTTGGCAATGCAGCCAGGAAGCAGTTGGGCGAGACAAATGGTGATGTCCAGTGAGTAGCTGCAGAGATAGAAAAGCTCCCAGGATACGCAGAGCTCCTGGAGCAGCGTAGAAAGGTCCAGCAGAATACCGGTGTTGTTGTGTCATGGAATTTTGTGGCCGTGGTTTCGGAGACATACTTCGGACAGGCATATTGCGGTTAGTCATTTATTTGCCAGCATGAATATTCAGGTTGACGAGACCAGGGGCATCGGAGCAAAAAAAAATCAGAAGCAGAGCATACAACAGGCCCTTGGGGTGGGCTCGACATCCGTTGCCGAGGCAGAAAATGCTGTGTGCATTCTCAAGCGCTATGGAGAGGGTGGCTCGAGGCTTGTGCAGGCTGTGATGGACCAGATTTCCTGAGAGGTGGACAAACCGAAAGGAGCAAAGGTCCTATACCCGTTCCTAGTAAATTGGGAGAAAAACCATGGCGAAGAGTAGTCACTGGCATGTATTAGTCAATATTTTATTCCCATTCTTGACCATGCCGAATCCGCCGTGAACTGGCTCGAACAGCAGCCAGTCATATGTTGGACCCAGGTTTGATTCTGTACGCATGATTGAGGCCGCCATTTGAGTCAAGCATGGGGCAGACGACATAAAAAGATCACTCAGCCTGTGAAACAATTACATGTCAACAAACATAGACCATGGGCAGGGATTAATCTGAATACCCAAGAAATTGTTGCGGAAATATTCCATAAACAAATCGGGTGACTAGGACAACATCAGTGAAAGGTAGGAACTGATTTGAAATGTGGTGATGGGTGATCTGAGCGATAATGGATGGTCTGCAACGTTGAAATGGGCGGGAGCATACATCATAAAGCCCTCTGACCACCGTCACACAGTCCTGAGCTTGTAAAACACTCCCAACTGCAAGAGCGAAAATTGTTCGCAACCTCCCCACAGAATCTACTGATGGGTGATCTGAGTGAGAATGGATAGTCTGCGGTGTTGAAATCGGCAGAAGCATCCATCATAGAGCCCTCTGACCACTGTTACACAATCATGAGCTTGTACAGAGCTCTCAACCGCAATCACGTAAATTATTCGCAATCTCCCCGCGAAATTTACTGTTGGGTGAACTGAGTGAGAATGAATGGTTCACAGGGGTGAAATCGGTGGAAGCATGGTTCTGGAAGCCCTCTAACCACTGTCCTACAGTCCTGAACTTGAACAAGACTCTCAACCGCAATCACCCAAATTATTCGCAATCACCCTCCGAAATTTGCCGTTGGGTGATCTGAGTGAGAATGGATGGTCCCTGGTGTTCAAATCGGTGGACACATGCATCATACAGCCCTCTGACCACTGTCACACAGTCCTGAACTTGTACAAGACTTCCAACTGCAATAGCACAAATTTTTCGCAATCTCCCTGCAAAATTTGCTGTTGGGTGATCTGAGAGAGACTGGATGGTCCGCGCCATTGAAATCGGGGGAAGCATGCATCATAAAACCCTCTGACGCCCATCACACAGTCCTGAATTTTCTCAATGCTCCCGACCACAATAGCACAAATTATTTGCAATCTCCCCATGGGATTTGTGGGTGGGTGATCTGAGCGAGCACAACCAGCATTGAAGGTGTATATGAACTTACCGCTAAGCAGAGATGAAATTAGCGAGGTTCTTGCCTTTTCATTCACTGGTTCAGCCACACCTACGCAGGAAGATTTTGACTGAACACCCAAGTTAGTGCCTCGACATAAGGATGCTGAGGCACTCGAGTGGTTGAAACCCATGGACCATCCATTCTCACTCAGATCCCCCAACAGTAAATTTCGCAGGAAGATTGTGAACAATTTGTACCATTGTGGTTGAGAGAGTTGTACAAGCTCAGGCCTGTGTGAAGGTGGTCCGAGCGCTTCCAGATGCATGCTTCTGCCGATTTGAACACCGTGAACCATTCATTCTCGCTTACATCACCCAAGGGCAAATTTCACATGGAGAGAGGGCTTCCACATGCATGCTTCGGTCGATTTGAACACTGCGGACCATCTATTCTCCCTCACATCCCCCAACGGCAAATTTTGACTGTATGACGGGGAAGAGGGCTCTATCATGCATGGTGCCACCGATTCGAGCACCGTGAACCGTCCATTTGCACTCAGCTCCCCTGTCAGCAAATTTCGAAGGAAGATTGTGAATAATTTGGGCTCCTGCGGTTGAGAGTGTTGTACAAGCTCAGGACCGTGGGAAAGTGGTCAGAGAGTTGTATGATGCATGGTGCCACCGAGTTGAACGCTGCGGATGATCCATTCTCACTCAGATCACCCATCGGCAAATTTTGCAGGGTGATTGCGAATAATTTGTGCTGTTGTGGTTGAGAGCTACGTACAAGTTCAGGACTGTGCGACGGTGGTCGGAGAACTTCCAGATGGATGCTTCCATCGATTTCAATGCAGCAGACCATCCATTCCCACTCAGATCACTGATTGGCAAATTTTGCAGGGAGATTGCGAATAAAGTGTGCTCTTGCAGTTGAGAGCTCTGTACAAGCTCGGAACTGTGTGATGGTGGTCAGAGGGCATCCATATACATGCTCCCACTGATTTCCATGCTGTGGACCATCCATCCTCGCTCAGATCACCTATCCATTCTCTCTCAGATCACCCATTGATGAATTTCGGAGGGAGATGGCAAATAATTTGGTCCCCCAACTCCAAATTTCACAGGGAGATTGCCAATAATTTGCGCTATTGCAGTGGAGAGTGTTGTACAAGTTCAGGACTGTGCGACAGTAGTCAGGCTTCCAAATACATGCTTCCGCCCATTTCAATGCCACAGACCATCCATTCTTGCTCATATCACCCATCAGCAAATTTTGCGAGGAGATTGTGAATAATTTGCGCTATTGCAGTTGAGTGCATTGTACAACCTCAGGACTGTGCGACGCTGGTCAGAGATCTCTATGATGTGTTCTTCCACCAATTAAAATGCTACAGACCATCTATTCTCGCTCAGATCCCACATTGATGAATTTCATAGGGACATTGCGAATAATTTGCACTATTGTGGTTGAGAGTGTTGCACAAGCTCAGGACTGTGTGACGGTGGTCAGAGGTCTCTATGATGTCTTCATCCACTGATTGAAATGCTACAGACCAGACCATCCAGTCTCACTTAGATCACACAGCAGCAAATTTCGCAGGGACATTGCAAATAATTTGCGCTATTGCAGTTGAGAGCATTGAAGAAGTTCCGGACTGTGTGACCGTGGTCAAAGATTTCTATGATGTGTTCTTCCATTGATTGAAGTGCTACAGAGCATCCGGTCTCGCTCAGATCACCCATCAGCAAATGTTGCAGGGAGATTGCAAATAATTGGAGTCCGTAAAAAGTAACTTATCTGAACTAACTTTAACTTTACTTACGGGCCTCGGCAGACGTGCCGCAAGTTAGCTTAAGTTTTCCCACGCATCTCGAATTTAACTTATTTCAAACTCCGCTTATACGGTTATGGGGCGACTTGCTACAGGATCACCCTGTCAGTTCTGTATCCAATGTAGGGGACCCAGTAGGTCTAATACATTGTTGTACTTTGCTCC
Source organism: Mycena vulgaris (assembly GCA_029204335.1). Lineage (NCBI taxonomy): Eukaryota > Fungi > Basidiomycota > Agaricomycetes > Agaricales > Mycenaceae > Mycena > Mycena vulgaris. Next base: position 127,564 of record JARGYA010000236.1, read on the forward strand.
CTTACCAGTATTGATTACAGGATTCAGGGAGCCTGTGTCTATGGAGGCTCAAAGAGTGAGCGGTGCAAGTAAACAAGGTGTGGCCGAGTGGTTGTGGCGCTGTCCGATACAAGTAGAATATGATTTTGGGAGAGTGCCCATTGTTTCATCTCGTTTCCTGCTTTTGGGTGAGCTGACATTCCAACTTGTGCTCACAGTACAGGTCTGGTACGTCTGGGAGAGTAGGAGTAGGAGTCATGGTGAATGTTCCATGAGACCAAGAGTTTTTCTCCGCAGTGAATGAGCCTGTTGCAGCTAAGTTGCCGACAATGTTGACCTTGCCGTTGATGCCGAAGGCAGTTGGGGATCTGACTGTACCCATGAAATATCCATCTACGTCCGACTATCCCCCGGGTGCTCAAGAAACGCAAATATACATGAGAACACTCGCAAGACTAGCAGATTGAACATATCCTGAAGTACTGACTTGGTCCTCCTTCATATTATGCTCGACAGCGGTGACGGGATGTGCTCGGCATTTGTTTGGTTTGAGTGATGTGACAAAAGAAAAGTTACCTGACGAAAAGCGCACAAGTGTCCGGCGCCGGACAGCTTTGAACTCCCCTATTGTTTCGCGAATATCTTCAGCAGGGCTTCCGTTCCATTCGGGTTCGGCCGTTCGGGCTGTGAACTTCACCCTTTTCTTACATTGATCAGTGGAGGTCCGTTGTTCAATGAATGATGATGAATTTATGGGCAAACACACTACATACTTAGGCGGCATGCAGGATCTGTGGCGAAACACCTTGTGCAGTCCCGGTGGTGCGGAAAGATGGCTGCCAGTGGGGCAGAAGCAAGGTACACTCGCGCGCACGAAGGGTGGCACGGTGAGGACACGAAATGTGAAGACCCGCAGATGAATGTACACATGGGTGGGCGTCAAGACAGGGGCAGGATTGTAGGGGAGGCAGGGAGATTGGGGAGAGTGCATCGGTGAATATGGGCGGAACAAGGAGTGGCGTCTAGGGAGCGCGGGTTTGACATATGCGCGAAGTTTGCCGACGATGGAGTCGTCGAGGTGGGTGCGGGAAGGAGCGCGTGCAAGCCAGGATGAGCGCAAGGACCGGAGTGCACTCACGAAAGACGGAGACGAACGGAGGGCATGTAGCTTGCGTCTTTTCCTGTACATTCCTTTCAACGTCCCGTTGTTCAAACTTCAAGCCTGGCACACTAAATGACTTGAGTCACTCGACATTTAGACAGAGTTCAGTCACAGTAAGTAAAAGATTTGGTGGCCTCAAGCAAACAGAGCTTCACTTTGCTTACAGTTACTTGCAAGTTATTACAAGTTACTTGACCGGCCAAGTTAGATCAAATCAAGTAACTTATGCCATCAGATGGTATCAATCCCACGGAACTTAACTTGTGCACGTACTTTAACTTGTGCCTGTAGTTTACTTTACTTTACTTTACTTATGAAATTAACTTGCCCCGCCATAAGTAAAGTAAAGTAAAATTTCGCTGGGTAAGTTAATTTTCATAAGTTACTTTTCATGGCACCAAATAATTGGTGGTATTGGTTGAGAGTGTTGTACAAGTTCAAGACTGTGTGACGGCGGCCAGAGGGCTCTATGATGCATGCTTGCACCGATTGGGATGCTGCAGACCAACCGATCTCGCTCAGATCACCCATCAGCAAATTTTGCAGGGGGATTGTGAATAATTTGTGCCCTTGCAGTTGAGAGTGTTGTACAAGCTCAGGACTATGTGATGGTGTGATAAGGACCGCGGTGCTACGGGTGTGAATGGGATGGTATTCAGTTGGTAGCTCGGTCGTCCTCTAGGGGGTGATACAACATGTTCTGGTGGTTCCTGTTGGTTGGCGTTTGGGAAATCGCGAGACGGTCAGTGCAAAATGGGGTCAAAGGTGAAATATACTCATCAGGCTAGCTGTCTTCCAGCTTCCTGAACTCCTAAAGCCTTCTACTTCTCTCTAGGTCAACGCCTTTTCCCCAAACACGCGAGGCGTGAGCTGAGATGTAGGAATCTGCCAAATGGGGGCTCCGTAGGTGACTTTAACGTCGTCAAGGGTTGGAATACGGCGAGGGGCATCACTTGGTACATCCATATGGTCGCAGACGATTTGCCTAAGTTGACGTCTTTACAAGGCTCCCACTACTGCACGACGGTGTGTCTGCGTAGGAAGGTGGTGCGAGTAGGATGTCCAATGGTGGTGAGCGCAAGCTTCTGGGGGAGAGCTGCGGTGGGGAGGAAGGTAGAATAATGCCCGAAAGCAAGTGTGAACTGAGGTGGGATAAACTTCTGTATTGGTGGGTCTAGTACACTTGGTGTAGAAGTGGGGGAGAACTAGAAACCCAAAGATCCAATGACTACTGTGTCTAAAATATGTTCCCTTTTATACCATTTCTCGCTACACAGCCTCAAGGCGCCCGCTACATGTGCTCCTTGCCTCGCGGCAGGCTCGTCCATGTGGTCAGTGTTGGCGTCTGGGCAAATGCGAGAGCAAAACCGAAGAATTGCACAAACGCGAGCTGCCAATTTGAATTTGAAGGTCAACTTGATCAAACGCGAGGGTCTAGACCGTAAGGAGTGGACACCCTGTTTCATGATTCAGCTGTATATGGGGTGTAGGCTCCCGCGATGCATCGGTGCCCTTGTTTCGGGGGTACAAAGTGGTGGGAATGCGGTGTTTGACCAGAGTTCTCCTGCAACTGGCGGTGCTATGCTCGCGAGTGTCCTGGTGCATGGTGATTGTGGAATTTGAGGATGTGACCACTCTCTTCGGGGAATTGCCTTCTAGCCAGTGGTAGGAGTTGTTTGGTGCGAGTGCCGTGTCGATGTAGGGTTGCCTCCTGTAGGTCTGCATCCCCATTGAAGGAGTATCAGGACCTCGAAAGGTCTTGTCAGTGGTGTGTGCAAAGTGGGTATGATGTGTTTGGTGAATTGCGGCGTTTTGCTGAATCGGGTTTCCTAGTGGTTCCGGATTGGGGAATCGCCAGTGTAACGTTGCTCCTGTGCGAGGGCATACACAGAGCGTATTCAGCCCTCACAACGATGGTCAGAGCACATGTTTCCACTGATTTCAACGCTGCGGACTATGCATTCTCAATCAGATCACCCATCAACAAATTTCGCAGGGAGATAGCAAATACTTTGCGCTATTGTGGCTGGGAGCATTGAACAAGTTCAGGACTGTGTGACAGTGGCAAGATGTCTCTATGATGTGTTCTTCCACCGATTTTAACACCACAGACCATCAGAGGGTTTTCCCATAGGACTACACGGGCTGGGGAAATCAAGAGGCCGTTCACTGGGATTATCGGAGGGAGGACTCGGACTGGAGGTTCAGAGGGATGCTTGCAGCGTTGCAACAGCCTGAGCTCTCTTCACAGCTGCTGCAAGGTTCCTCTTGTGTTTTCTCAATGCTAAAGAGCTCGAGGAGCTGGCCATTCACCGCCTGGGAGAGAGAGCAAGTGGTGATGTGTGTCTGTTGTGGGTGTGGTGGCATTATGTGGTGATTTGATTGTGGTGACTTGATGGTAACATTGACGTGTCAAAGCATTGTAATTAGCATTTCTCAATGTGCATTTCTCATCAAGTGGTCGCGTTTCCAGGATCTGGGAGCAGAATACGGGGGCACAGCCTACTTCATCACTCATTTTGCATCAAAACTGAGGTAGATAGACTGATTTTTTGACTTGCCATATTAAAACACAAATCTCAATTCTGACTCTATCAATAATTGTGCATCAATTAGCAGAGCAGATCTAACTAATTCCCAGCCTGATCCATGCAGAACCGACTGACTTATGGAGGATTATGTCACGGGATCGAAAATGACCGAAAACAGTAATTTCTTTGTCGCCCCGTCGGTACTGTTATTGGCTGTAACTTCATTTTCAACCACCCATCATTTCCCATGTACATGAGCAGCTCATGGGTCCAGGCCCACCAACCGGCAATGCAAAGCCAGCAACCAACCTCTTCCAACTACTCTTGCATCCACTGACTGACACCAGGCTACTACTTAGGTGTTCCTTCTTCCATCCGGTGAGGTGAATAAAGCACCAATAGACCCAGTGATGTACTGCCTTTGATCACAGTGTGTGACTGGAGATGGAAGTTGGTGAGCTGCAGATTCAAGAAGATGTAAGCCTGCCAGCTTATCACAGTCCCAAGTCCTTATATAGTTGCGTGATTGCTAAGAGCTATCTTATCAATTATCTCCCTTTTGGTGTAGCTGTCATGAACATGTCTCTGGCCTGCTTACAGAAGCATAATCTTTTCATATGAATGTCTGAAGAAAATGCTTTAACATTATTTCCAATTTTTCACTTTGATTTTCAGTGGAAAATGTGAGGAAACTATTTTGATGTTTTCACCTGTATTTACACAGGGAATCAGGGTAATAAGTAACATACCTTTTTGATTATGTTTTTCAGTGAAAAAACCTATATGAAAGATCATGAAGAATGTGTGAAAACATTGATTATTTATTTCAAATTATTCACTGTTTTTTACTCAAGATTTTTCAGGTTTTTTCTTTGTTTTTTACAGGTGACAATTATGGTGAAAAGAGTTTAAACTTTTTCACCACCATTTTCGGCCGTAAATATGTTTGGATTACTGGTGTCAGCCTTGCAAGAAAAGACATGAATTTTATTTCAAATTTTTCATCTTGATTCTCACTCCCATAAGTGGTGAAAAGAATTTTAAATTTTTCACTTTCTTTTTCAGTGAAAAAGACCTGAAAAAAATACTGCAGAAACTGGTAGTACTCTTGGAAGAAAAGTCACAAATTTTGGTTCCAATTTTTCACCTTGATTCTCAGTCACAAAAGTGCTGAAAAGAATTTGAAATTTTCAGATGCTTTCTCAGTGAAAAATGTGTGAAAAATAAAGGAAGTTTTTCACTGATAGTTGATCTGAAAAACTTGAAATGCTCAACCAGTGTTCATTGAACTGCTTTCGCAAGAGCCCACTGTTACAATATTTGAACCCGACCTTCACCGAGTCGAGGAAAGACGCAAAAAATGGACCAACATCAGTACATCCGAGTCATTTCTACGTGGTAGCCGCTACAGTAAATGCAGTTGCAGAACCATTGGATGTATCTCATTGCCACATTTTTAAAGCTACACAACATACCCCGACGCCCGAAAGTAACCCCATGCCTTCTCCGGAGTGATATTGTGGCAGGTGCGATCAATCAAACTCAAGCTTGCATCTTTCCAGTGGCGACGGAGAAAGGATTTGATGGAGGAGAAGGCTTGCTCAATAGGATTGAGGTCTGGGGAATACGGTGGAAGGAATACAAGCTTGCATACTATGGACACGTGAATGGATCATCGGATGTGACATAATAAACACGTACATGCTTGATCTTCCACGAGAGCGCGAACCTCCTCCGAGTGATGGATACTGCAATTGTCGAGGACCAAAAGACTTCGTAGCCCAGGGTAAGGGTTTGTGAGAGGGATCTGTATGATTTGTGAACAATGGATCGCTGGGATAGCTGAAAATAAACCACATGTTCTTCAAGGAATTTAACAAACCGTGCCGTGTTCACTGAACCCTCAATGACATCGTGCGCCACAATGCCATCCAACGTGAGGACCGGGAGGATAGAATATCGCTTTCCCCGGATGAAAGCTCTCCGCTGAATGCACCGCTGGCCTTTGAGGGACCAGCCTTTGGGACGTCCGCTGGTACGGTCATTCTTCGCCGCCTCGTCGATAAACATCAGCATGTTTGGATCCGGGATGATGTCCGCTATGTGATTCATGTATGCCGAGCGCGACAGATCGTTGCGCTCTATAGCACGTACAGACACACATTTCCGTGAGAACTCTAACCGGCGCAACGTGCGGAGGAGAGTTGTGGTGGAGACGGAAACACCGCGCTGGCTGAGAAGTTTCTCCTGGATTTCATCGATATAAATGGTATGGCATTGCTCAACCAGAGCTAGTATATATTTGATGTCGGTAGAATTGAGAAGACGTGTGCGCCCCGAGCGATTGGCGAACAGATTGTAAGATGTGCCGTGGAGTGTGAAAGTCGAGGGTTTTGTAGACGAGAGATTTTTTGACACCAAGGACAGTGCAGATTTGGGCCACTGACATGGCCTTGTCAAAGAAAAGGACCGGGATGCGGTCTTTGAGATCGCGCGAGATCGTGCGTGGAGGCATCTCACAACAAGCGGTTCTGGGGAGTTCCGGGGTCCCTTACAAGCAGAACCAAACAAGCGGAGAAAAATTTCCATTTTCCGCATAGCTCTGAATAGAGCTGTAAGAGCAGTAATTGACTGGGTAGTGGCAGCTTTGTGTATTACCCCTATCTTTCACACTCTACAAAGTGCCAATTATGGCTCCTCCACCGGTAGATCTCAAGAGGGTGGGGGCACTGTTTGACGAGACCCTGGCCGCCGTCCGGGATAGCACCCCTGACGTCGAGACACTGGAACCACAGGCTATCTACGCTTGATGTGCCCACTCGTCCTCAATTCCGAAGCCTGGGTGTATCTGCATGCACAAATCACAGTTTCGCCAACCGGCAAAAGATAAATATCCAATTACATTATTTTTCGTACTTCCTTATTATATACAGAGTTGAGGTGAGTTACACTTCCTGCGGCTGCGAGCCTCGAACGACGAGAGCTCAGCGCTCAGGCGGACGGCGGCGTCATCGGCGGCGTGAGCAGCGGCAGGAGCATCACGAACGCGGTGATCCACCACGCGCGCGAGAGCACGGCCCAGCCCTCCTCCGCCACCATCTTGCGCCCGCAGTCGAGCAGCCCCGTGTACGGCGCCTCGCCCGTGCGGAACTCCATCACCTCCTCTGTGTACGCGGGCGGCGCCTCGCTCTCGGGCGCAGGTGGCTCGGGGCCACGGCGCTGGAGGGTGAGGCGCGCGCCCATGACCTGCAGCGGGGTGGCGAGCGCGGTGGTGATGAGGATGAGGGGGAGGGCGCTGCCGAGGGCGGCGCCGAGGGGAAGGCGCGGGGCGACGACGTGGCGGAGGAGGTTGAGGGCGGGGGTGATGAGGGCCTCGAGGAGGGCGGCGAGGGCGACGCCAGGGGCGAGGTAGAGGCGCAGGGGCTGCTCGCGCTCGGCGGGGGAGAGGAGGACGCGCAGGGCGGCGGAGGCGTCGAAGGCGGAGAGCTTGTGCGGGGTGGCGATTGCGCTGTGGAGATGTAAGTTAGTGCGGAAAGATGAGAAGTAGGAGGAAAACATGCCGGTTGGTAATGATCTGGACGGGGACGAGGAGCAAGATGGGGATGGTGGAGAGCAGGAAGCTGACGGCTGTGGGTATGCGGGTCAGCTATAGCTTGGGCAGATGCGAAAGTAGCGTACTCCACATGACAAGGCCCGGCTGGACCGGGATGTGAACGCGCCCGTGGATGACCCGGTGTCCCGACGCAAGGAAGAGGCTGAGGGGTAGCGTCGCCACTACCACGATCAGAGTCATGATAATGGATGGCACTGGACCGACGGTCAGTATAAGTTCCCGGATGCCATACCGACGGAAAACGCACTGATTCCCTTGTAGAGGCCAGCCCATCCCTCGATGCGGTGTACGCGCTTCATCATACCGAAATATGAAGTGACCTGCTCAGAGCGGACACCAACCAACCCAGTCTCGTCATCCAGCCGCACTGCTCCTCCTTTCGGGGTGTAGTTCGCTCGGTAGCGGACCAGCACCCCCACGAAGGGCATGGTGATGCCGAAGATCAGACCGAGCGAGCTGCTGCGAGTTAGAACGGTCGGCGGAGGGAAGCAGAACCAACTCACATCACCATACTCGACATGGCCACAACGAGGCTAATGAAGAACACGAAAATGTCGACCATGGTGGGGATTTGGAGAAACGTGAAGGGCGTCTATATCTGCTGCGCTCGCTTTATATAGTTACGCGCTTATATTGGGCGGTGCCGAAGCTGACGACGTCCGGATCAAGTTTCAGCAACAGGGCTATGCAGGGCGCAGCCAAAGCACAGGAAGACTTGCAGCGAGATGTTCGCCCTAGAAATCTTGAACTTTGACCACGACGATTCCCCGACGCGAGCCTGAGTTTCCTAGGAAATGGTCAGAGAAGGAAGTTGGAATGAGAAAATTTCAGTAAAATTTGGCAGTATTTGTGGGGTATTTGGTCATATGTTGACGTGGCTGTGCGTTGCGGCGTCGCTTCCTTCAATTCAACACTGACAACGATGCCATCCGCAGTGATACTGCTCGCCGATGGAACGGAAGAGATGGAGTTGTGCGCCCATCCACCCCCGCGGTATTTCTGTCCGTTTGACTCCAATTCTCCAGCACAATCACCTACGATACCCTCGTCCGCGCCGGAGTCGGCTGCTGCTCTGCATACATCCCGGATCCCGCGGACGAGCGCGCGGCGGAGCGCAAATATGTGACCGGGTCGCGTGGCATCCGCATCATGTACGACGAGGTCTTTGACCCGCAAAAATTTCGCCCAGTAAGTCTCGAGATTGGATTCAAGAGGAAAGAATCGATACAGGTACATAGACGTCGTACGATGCGCTCATCATCCCGGGCGGCGCCAAGGGCGCAGACACGATGTCGAAAAACGAGGGTGTGCAAGAGCTTGTGCGTGAGTTTCTCGCGCAGGACAAGACGGTGGGGATGATCTGCGCTGGTGGGTATCAAACGGTTCTAGCACCGGTGCTCCACCTGAAAAGAATTGTCCCAGGCAGTCTCACTGCGCTCCGCGCGAAGCTCCCGCGCCAGCCTTTGACCTCGCACCCCAGCGTCAAATCCGACCTCGAGAACGGTTCGTTCTCCTTCCGTACGGCTCTCAAACGCTAACGGACAAGTAACAAGGCTTCGACTATTCCGAGGAGTCTGTCGTCGTCTCCAACAACCTTGTGACGAGGTATGCATACTCCCTGCCGCTCTCTTCGCCGACTAATCAGCCTGTGTTCTGCCCAGCCGCGGCCCAGGTATTTATTTCGTGCGTATCCGAATCACACTTATAATATATATGTCAGGCACTGCCTTCCCATTCGCGCTAACGCTCGTCAAGATCCTCTGCGGTGAGGATAGACGCGCGGAGGTGCGCGCGCCGATGGTCTTTCCGCTCGACACCCCCTTCTAGAGTTATCCTCCTCGCCCCGCGTGGATTTTATATGTATACGCAACTTGAATGCATGTAAGATCTTTCCTGAGCTCGTCACTGGAGACTGCCTTCGAGCTGAACGATACGCGGATGGTGAGGTGCTTCATTGCGCAGCTCGGCCCTCTTCCACGGACGATGTCCACCGATTTTAGGAGGGGCACACGTATTTGAGGCAAATACGCCGGCCCCGGATGAGAAGTCGAATCTTTCACACCTTGCTTTGGTTTTTTTTTCGGGGTTCAATTTTGGCATTCCCTGATTTCTCAAACCTCGGCCGACTCCTTCCGAGACTGATTCAAACTCATCCTGCAGTTTTCTTTCGGCCCTACGGCCCCTAAATAATCTGCTCCTGGATGGTTCCCGCAACAATTCTGCCCACTGGGGCTCTCAGGAAATCGCGGAGGCCTCTCAACGCCAGCCGTACAGCTGCTTAAGCCTTATTTCGTCGGGGATTGCGATGAGGGTTTGCATGAGGTCGAAGAAGACAGAAATGGAGGAAATTGGAGCCCGGAGTAAATATTCGGGACGTCGAATGGCCAAAGAATGGCTATGCACGGCGGCACGGGCGCATGTAACATCCATGTCACGACTCACGTTGACATGCGGCCGGACATCACCGACGTCACGCCTTTTTTCTTCTCTCTTCTTCCTCTCTGTCTCTTGAGTCTTCGGCTTCCTTGCGTACCTCACCAGTACCAAGTGAGTTCGAACTTGCGGCGCATAGTGAAGCCACTGACGTGTATCCACAGCACTATGCCTTCCAGAACCCCGTACGTGGACCCTCACCCTCGGACCTCTCCCTTCCACGCCAGTCCTCACGCCAGCCTCCATTCGTGCCCATATATACGCATTCGATACTCAAATTTTGCAAATTCCCATTCTTGACCTCGAGCGACAACGAAAGTTTTGGAAGACCCGACTCGACGCCTACGCCTACCCCGTCTTGACCCTGCCGAATGAAATCATCTCCGAAATCTTCGTCCACAGCCTTCCCGACCGAGCCGAGGGCGCGCCGTCAGGAACTAAAGCCCCATTACTCCTCGCCCAAATTTGCCACAAATGGCGCGAAATTGCCTTGTCGGCCCCTTCGCTGTGGACGACGATACAAGTACGCCTCAAGAACGAGGCGGCCCGCGAAAAAAAGCTTCGTCTCCTCGAAACACGGTTAAGCTGCTCGGGCGACTGTCCGTTATCCATCGTCTTATCCTATCATCCACCATTGCTCCCTTCGGGCGTAGGCTTGGATTACAGTCGCTCTGTGCCGGAGTTCGTCACAGCGTTACTACCTCACTGCAGGCGTTGGCGAACCCTCGATCTTCGCATTCCATTCTCAGAATTTCTCCTGGTCGAAGGCGAAATGCCGTTGCTCCACAATATTTCCGTTGAATTCGACGATAGGGCTCACATCGCGTCCGCGGCCGCAGGGCCAGCCGAAATGTTCCAGCATGCCCCCAACTTGCGGGAGGTCAGTGTCACTAGCGGGGTCGTGTTTGCTCTTCCATGGGCACAACTCGCCGTCATATCCATTCTCCTACCCCGTCACCCCCACGAGCTTGTTGACATCTTACGTTCCGCCGTGGCTGTCATGTATTTCAGGGCCGAAGTTATCTCTGATGCAGATGATGCGCAGAACATACCAGTCCTCCCGCCCCACGTTCATCTCCGTACGCTAAGCCTCGCGCGCGATCGGGCGACTGTCCGTTATCCATCGTCTTATCCTGTCATCCACCATTGCTCCCTTCGGGCGTAGGCTTCGATTACAGTCGCTCTGTCCCGGATTTCGTCACAGCGTTACTACCTCACTGCAGGCATTGGCGAACCCTCGATCTTCGCATTCCAGTGTCCGATTTTCTCCTGATTGAAGGCGAGATGCCGTTGCTCCATAATGTTTCCGCTGTAATCGCCGATGCGGACCCCATCGCATCCTTGGCCGATCTTTCAGGGCCAGCCGAAATGTTCCAGCACGCCCCCAGCTTGCGGGAGGTCAGTAGTGTCGCTAGCGGGGTCGTGTTTGCTCTTCCATGGGCACAACTCACCGTCATATCCATGCTCCTACCCCGTCACCCCCACGAGCTTGTTGACATCTTACGTTCCGCCGTGGCTGTCATGTATTTCAGGGCCGAAGTTATCTCTGATGCAGATGATGCGCAGAACATACCAGTCCTCCCGCCCCTCGTTCATCTCCGTACGCTAAGCCTCGCGGGCGACCCGGGCGACGACGGACACATGCAGGTTTTGGAACAGCTGACGCTCCCGGCACTCCTCGCTCTGCAGATCACGGAGTCAGACGTGATGCACTGACCGGTCATAACCGTCCGAAATTTGCTCTCTCGATCCGTCTGTCGGCTGAAAACACTCTGCATTACCATTGTCGACGCAGCGTATCAGGAGGAATTCTACCGCAAATCGTGGCCCTCCGTTGGAAAAATTGTGGTTGAGTGACCGGATGGTTTGGACGACGTGAACGATTTGGAAGGCAAGGCAGACGGCGCGGTTGAGGTTCCTTCTGATTGATATGCAACTCCCAAAAACACTGCGACCTGTTTCGCTGCTCGGTAAGTCCCTGGTCAGCGCAAGACGTGTATACCTGACATTTGATCCATTCAGAATTTCTTGTTTCCGGCCTCATTCTCTTGAATTCCCACCGGCATTGTCCGTCGTTCTACACGCGACGTGATCGCCTCTTATCATGGACATTCGGTGTGGACTTTGTTTGGACATTTTCGCCTCCTGGCAGTGCTTCTAGCACCCCAAATCTCCGACCGCTCATCCCTGTTGTGTCATATCTCATATTCGCAGAGAATTTGAAGAATCCAGAATTTCCATTTTCAGACTGCGGCGTTGCTTGTTGTTGTGTACGGCCGGGTTTTGCCGAGGTCTGGACTCTTTCCTCCTTTCGATGTTTGATTCTCCCCCCTGTCTGCCTCGACTATGCCTTGCTTAACCCTGCTGCTCGACGACGCCCGACGGCCAGGGAAGACCGGCTCGAGTTTTGCGACCTGTCGGTGTTACCTTGGTGTCACCAGTGGTGTTACCTTGGTGTCACCAGTGACCAATCGACCCTACCCAGACTTGACCCAGACTGTTTCAGAGGCATGGCGAAGTCGGACTCGATCAATTTCCTACTGGGCCCTCTATCTCGGGCGAGTCACAAGTGCGTCGGTCTCTGCCCTCTCTGTCCATGAGGCAGTTATAACTCCCGGTCCAATGTTTTTCACTGCTCCCTGGTCCCTTTGTTAATGTCTACTTTTATTATAATGCCTCACCGACTCGGGGATCTCGCTCGACTCTTACGGATCCTCGCAACAAATAGAGTTTTACTTTTTAATGTGAGCTGCTGCGGATCTTTTACTCTGCCTTCTATCACCCTTTGTGCCAATTTTGTGCCCTGTTACTGCTTGCGGGGAATGTTGCTCCACAGCTAAGCGCATCAAACGGCCATCAGTTCCGCGGCTACCAGGGACCTATCATCTGATATCTGGCGTCTCCAAGTCAAAGCGAAAGGAACAAAATAATGAAAATCCAGGCCTCCGACCCTCGCCTCTTCAACGTGGATGACTTCTCTTCATTCAGGTTTACGTTTTTCAATGAACGTGAGCTCGCTTCCGAAATGATTGCGCTTTAAATGTTGTCGACGGTTCTCATGCTACCACATGCTACCGTGGCAACGGATGTGATTGACTTGTCGAATGTGACAGAATGTGACAATGCCGAACGCAGCCGCGTGGATTTGGGCCAAATTTCCGCATACTCTGCCGGCATAACCGCCTATTGCCCGCGAAAGGGTGGCTTCCCATACTGGATGGAGCAAGACCGTCCCATAGGTCCTTAGGAAATGTTATGTCAGCTGCTTGCGCGTTTCTTTCTTCGTACTTGACCCGCGGTGCAGGCACCCACAGCATCCCTCTCTCGCGCGCCATTCCCTCATCATCTTACCAGTGGAATCCAAGGTCGGTTTTGGCCACAGCTTTGACGTGTGCGCAACGCGTCTGACGCGCCACGATTTCAGTGCCCACTCGTGCCCTTGCCTTTGTCTCGTGTAAAACAATAGAACAATAAGCTCGACACAATGAAGAATCATTCGCCGCTTCTGTCCAGTCCTGGCTCGATCTCGTCCTTCCAGGTCCGCTGGCGCCTTCCCATTGTGTCTTTGTGTTTTTTAACCCCATTCTCCAGAGCTTCGACACTATCCGGCAAGCTCCCAGCACATCGGCAACGAGCATCGCCTGTTCGAATGACCATCGCTGGTCGGAAGTTGTCCCACCTGAATCCGGTCTGACCTTCGCCGTGGTCTGGGACCCCGAAGAGGAGGACATCCTCACATTTTCCTCCGCTGGGCTCACAGAATCCTTCGACCAATCTCCCGATTCCCCCTCAGACGCATACTCCCAAATACTCACCATCGGCCCCTCCACCGCTTCCGCCTCCGAATACACCACCACGCCCCAGTTCTTCCGCGAAACCCACGACTTCCTGTTCACCGAGTCGACGTGCAAGGACCGGCCCATACGTGGCCGCACCCAGACCTCCTCTACTCTGGATGGCCTGGACGTATACCTGCGCGGCTCCATGCTCGGCCAAGCACACAACGCAAACCGCTACTATTCCTGTTTCCAAGAGCTCGACAGCGACTTCGCTTTCGATCCGCAGACCTCGTTTGCCAAGTGGATGAAAGCCATGGAGGGCTCGCTCCGGGACGACGTCAGCGACGAAGGGTTCTTTGAAGGCGGGAAATATAGCGGGATGAACGACGACGAGAATGAGGTCAATATGGTGAGTCCGATAGCCGTTCCATCGTCATGTTCGAACGCCTTAATTCTCCCAGTCATCCGCGTTTTCGGTAACCACCACGTCGACCTCCAACTACATTGCGGTCGAAAACGAAATGGACGACGACGCGTCGACGTCGACCTGGTCTGCTCTCGAAGCACCAAACACCCCAAGTTACTCCCGTACGAATACTCCCTTCCTCCCTAGAACTCTCGCTAACACCCGCGCGCGTTCGCCCAGGCCTTCTCTTCACCGCCCCCCCGCCCTCGAACCGCCGCCTCCGAAAAGTGCGGCCAACCACCGTCGCTTCTCCATCTGCCGTCCTCGAACGCCCGGAGTACAGCCACAACCTTCCCGTGCCCGCTCGGACCGAGACGCCGGACACTCTGCGCCCTTCGCCCTCGAGACCAGGGACCCCTCTCTCCAGGTCACTCTCCATGCCTAAGTTCGCGCGCGGCCTCGGGAGGTGGAAGAAAGCCGACGCCGCCGGCTGGGTCTGGATCGACGTCAAGGAGGAGGCGCGCCTCTCCTAGCTCTGCTTTTGTCCGTCCTCCGTTCTCCGTTCCCCGTTCCCCGTTCCCCATTCGCCGTTCTGTTCTCTACTCCGTTCTCCGTCCGCCCTCATTTAATATGCACACGACCGGAATCTCTGCGCTACCCGGACAGTAGCGGCATCTTCCCCTCCGCGCTCCTTCTCCGTCCGCCCTCGTTTAATATACACAAGAACGGAATCTCTGCGCTACCCGGACAGTAGCGGCATCTTCCCTTCCACGTTCCTTACGACCTTACAGATGATCTCGATCTCTCCTTCATTGCCACAATTTGCTTCCTCTGGGCTCCCGCATGCTTTCTTAGCCTTGGTGTTTCATCTGTGTACTGCACGGCGTCTTCGCGCAATAGAAATTGAATGTACTCCTTAGACTTGCTTACGCATTGCAGCTATTCACGCGTTTTGCCTTGCTCCTTCGGTGCTATACATTCAGGCAGGGTCCGGAACTATTTCCTTAGGGTGCGTTCAACGATACCAAGCCTGGGGTTGAAACTCAAATGTTAGCTCTGGTTTACAAATGCAGCAGCTCTTCGCAATTTATCTTACTCCTACCGCCGTACCTCCATGTCGGAGCTATCCTCCGATAGGGTCGTCGTTTACATTCTTGACCATCAAGCCACTTAGAGCGGGAACGCTGGAGACATCACCCCTTGCGAGCTATGCAAAACACCGCCGAGACATTCTTCGTGCCTGCTGGGGCTCTCCGGCTCATATTTGCATGGGGAAGGCCTTTGTCGCCGGCTCCTTAAAAGGCAGGTAAAACTTCAGGCCCTGCACGTCTCTCCTCTTCAGACCTGACACTACACGACATATAATATGGCTCCTACTACGATGGTCGCAGCGGTCTACCGTCCAGGCAACATCAATCTTGTTATTGACACGGAGTATCCTATCCGACTGCTCAAAGATGACGAAATCTTGCTCAAAGTATCTGCTTGCGGGGGTGCGAATTTTCTAGATGCACCTGATGAGCTTCAGGCTAACCACAGACAATATAGTGTGCCACAGCGATGTCTTTGTACTGTCGGGCGTCACTGTTGACCCACGGACATACATATATGGGCATGAAATATCCGGAGTCCCAGTTCTGTGCGCCTCGCTTGAAAACTTTATGATCCATGAGCTCACGTATAGTAAACGAACAGTTTGGGCAGTCAGGTTGACCAGCGGATATCCGTCGGCAAATTATATTCAGTGCTGACCCCCAACGCTCAAGATCACGGTATAGACGGTGCTTCGGTGCTCCTCAATACTCTCGGCCTTGGTTTGGATGGAGGCTACGCGGAGTATGTCATCGTAAAGTCCCCCAATCTTGTTGCGGTGGTGGGTGTTTTTCCCTGCCGCCCGCCCGGATCGCCTTCATGGTTTTTGACAGCCCGAAGGCGTCTCACCGGAGGCCGCTGCCGTAGCCAGCGACGCCGGGCTAACTTCATATAACGCCGTCAAATATACAGCCGGAGTATGCGCATTCTCCCATTTCCAGAACACCATGCTAACACTCCATCTTCACTAGGTGACCAAAGGTCCAAAGTGTTAATATTCGGGGTCGGTGGGCTCGGCCATCTGGCGGTCCAATTCGCGAAGCATCTCGGGGCGACGGGTACGTACATTAAATATTCTCGAGATTTGGCTTACTTTGGGCGCCAGTTTATGTCTGCGACTTCAAACCCGAAGCACGTAAACTGGCACTTGATTTCGGTGCTGATGAGGCCTTCAACTTGATCGAGATGACGGACAAGGCCGCGGCCGGTTTTACCGTCGACGTCACCATTGACTTTGTGGTCAACAATCAGAGTGAGTGCTGTGCGTTCTTGACGGGTTCAGTGCAAATAGTCCCTCGCCGCAATAGCTTTCAGCCTGGCCATGGCAGCCCTCAAGGGAAACGGCGTTAATTTTCCTTCCGCCCCCAAGCTGGTTCTGGTATGAGCACGTTTACAGTATATTTCTGAACTGTGCTAACGCGCGGGCCGACAGGTTGGTGTCAGCGCGGAAAACCTTGTTTTCATCGACGGGAATACCATCAGTACTGGCGTCCAGAGTAAGCCCTGTCAACTCAGCCGGTGAAGCTCTGTTCAATGCCATGCAGTCATATCCAGCAGCTATGGACCCAAGAGCGCGTTGGAAGAAGTTTTGGATCTCTTCGCCGAGGTATGCATAATCCTCCAGTTTTTCCCAGCCGTACTGAGCGCAAGCAGGGGACAATCCGCCCTCAGATCCAATCAGAGCCGCTTGAGAATGTAAACAAGGTCATCAACGAGCTCCGTTCCTTTGAGTTCACCGGTAGGAAAGTTGTAGTACCCAACTCGAGCTGATTCACGTCTGGATCGATCATATATTTGTTTTGCAAGCCCGAAATGAAAATTCGAGCAACGAGAGAATATCGACATTCTAGTTTATGCCATAGATTCACGTTAAACAACGACAGAGGCAAGATTAGCCGCCTCGCTGTTAGGCTTGTCAGTTGTGTTCAGAGTGCTTAAGATGATGCGTTCACTGACGTTGCGCTAATCGAAAAGACGGTTCCATGTCTGGGATTGGCCGGGAGCACGTAGCCAGTACTGGCGGTCCACACGCCCGAGGTGATGTTACCTTCAGAATAAACGATGAAATTTATTGTTTAATTATCGAGAGTCTACGTACCTGTTTCCAGTGGGTGATATCCCTGAGGGCTAATACCGTCGACCCAGAGATGCCACACTCCGGGGAAGACGTTCGACAGGAATATGAGAGGCCCCTCCACATCACCGTACTGTGCTTGGCCGACGCCGTTGGCAACGGTCTGCCAGGTCCCGAACAGCGTCGCGGACTTCTCTTGCAAAATCAAGCCGTTGATCTTGCTGAAGCGGTGGTAGAATCCAGAGGCAGGGTCGAAGCCGACGGTGGTATCGATGACAGCGGTGCTCTTGTCGATCCACACTTGGGGCGCGGAGAAGGTTCTGAAGTCGGTCGTCGTGGCGAACATGATTCGGGCGTAGGTCGCGCCGGTGTGGGCTGTGTCAGTCGCCGCGAAGAGATTGCTGGCCCAGTAGACGACGAACTTGCCGAGCGTCGGGTCCCATGTCGCTTCAGGTGCCCAGCTCATCCCAGCCTTAGTGTGCTATTAGTTTGCTCGCAGACTGATATGCGGTACGACACTCACATTGTTCGGAGAAACTTTGACGAGACGCTGCGCGGACCATATCTTCAGGTCGGTGCTCTCCCAGATGGCGAGCGAAAGACTGCCGTTCCGGCTAGCCTGGTCCCATGAGAGGGCGCCTCCAAACATTCTCAAGTCCGTCGCAATCACGTAGAATTTGCCTCCAGACGGATCACGAATGATGAAAGGGTCTCTCAGCCCCTTCGTACCCAGAGTCGATATGAGGACAGGTTTCCCGCTGTTCACGGTAGTCCATGAGACGGGGGAGTTCGTTTTGCTGACGGCTGGCGGATGGTTAGAGTTGACGGATAGTTTGAGCCGGGCTACGATTCACCGAAATATATCTGTTCTCCTGCGTGGAAAAGGATGTTCAGGGTCTGGACGCTGATATTGGGATTGGGTGTACCATTCGTTAGACCTTCCCCTTGAAAGTACACATAGCCGTAGAAAGTGCCGGTCGCCTGATTTAATCGTCAGATAATCTTCAACCTGGAGGGAGGTCGAGCTCACCGTTTGTCGTTGGTCGATAACGGAACCCCAGACGTTCGAAATGTAAAGCACTACGATGCTGAACCAGAACGCGACGACGTTGAACCTCGCCATTACAATGGACCAGGGCCGAGCGTAGCCAAAACCGCGCCTTTAAACAGCATTGAAATGTTGTCATGCGGATGTGCATCCTGCGCGAAGCAGGTCGCTGTTCCGGAAATGGACCAACCACAAGACGACAAACGGGGCACGGGTCGTTTTGTCCTTGGCAAGAAGCCGGGGCGTAATTCCGGTGGATTGAGACGCGAAGATTCACCGCATGGGCACGGCCCGGGAGAGGGTCCCGGGACGACGGGACTATTTCCAAGCTTCTAATTGGGAGCGTGACAACGCGGAAAATCACGGCCCGTGATCTGTGACACTCATTGGAATCTACCGTTTCCTTTCAAATCTGAAGGCCAAAAAACTGTCGGCGGCGGATGAAGATGTCCGCGGTAGTACTGCACCATTAGTCTGTACCTCAAGAACATTTCAGCGCCGGGAAGAATGGATTGGAAAAACTTTCAGCGGCGGCAAATAGATTCGGTGCCGTCTTCGGGCGCCATGGAACCAGCGGATGAAGCGCGTGATATGATAGTAGAAAGCAGGACAGGGCCGCGATCGGGAAAACGCGTGCTCACCGAGGTGGGGCCTATCGGGGAGGAAGATATCATTGAGAAAATTAAAGCCAGCTCTTCGCCTGTCAGATTGGAAGCAGTTAGATAATGAACCTACGTCTGAAATTAGCCGGACCGGTCACCTACAAGACTCTTGTTTGAACATTTCAATCACGCATCAACGTCTGGCGTGACAGTAGGCCAATTATCTGTTGCATCACAGCGAGCTGGAGGAGGGGAAAGTAAATTATACTGACGTTCGAGTTCTAATCGCGAATGTTCAAATGACGAAAGAAATAAGTGGCGACAGCGGCGGACGCGCGAATACTTGATCTATAAGCGTGTAGCACGCGTGCTGTGAGACGGCCGGCCGAAATAAGAGGTTAGCTCTACCATCGCAGATAATTCAGTGTTATTGACGGTTGACTGAGAAGTCGAGAGGGATTTCAGCCACGTTAGGTACCGTTTCTGTGGATTGCGCCCAAATTGCGACAATAGTGTCCTGCCCGTAGGAGCTGATGGGATATATTGGGAAGAGCGCGTGAATATTGGGAGGAGCGAGACTTAGCTTTGATTACTCCTCTAGTCTCAGCGCTAGTCACTACGTGGCGTTCGACATCCGCGGTGCCGCGGGAGGGTTTAGCCTGGCTCTAGCGCCTTCATTTATTCTGTCTTGCGGTCAACGAGGTCCTTCGAGGGCATGCACGTCAAATGGGGTGGTAAGCAAGAGGATCCGGAGGTGGGCTTGCAGCAGCAGTGGACCAAGCAGGCGTAAACAAGTGTCAAATCCTGGTGAGCAGTCACAGCGTGACACGGCGCTTGCTGGCACTCCAATCAACCTCCAACTCGTTGTCGCGCGGGCACAAAGCAGATCCGCCGGAATATCCTAATATCCGGGAACGTCCCTAAGTACGTTCGTTCGATTTGGTTTTTGATTTGATTTCATGGGGTCGGGATTGATTGAAGCCAGAAATCTCTTCAAAATCATTTTGTCGAAGATTTGTGCGTACTTAGTCAAGTTTCCTGCCGGACATTCCTTATCGCATCTTCTCCAGCCAAAGGTCCCTCACAACTCTCTCTCCCACAACACAGCTGACTCGCATCAGCCAGTCGTACCAATTATTTCGTGACATGAATTCGGCATCCCCCGTATCATCGCTTCCTCAGGAACTTATCGACAAGGTTATAGAGGAAACTGGGACCGATACTGCCACTCTACGTTCCTGCGCACTCGTCTGTCGAACCTTCCTCCGGTGTTCCCAAGCCCGCATGTTCTCGCATATCGAAATCCTCCCGATTTCATCCGCGCCATGGCAGCTTGCTCAGCGACTACACCTAGCTCTCCAGCACTCCCCGCATCTCTGTCTATATATCCGGAGTTTAAGAATCGTCGAGGGCTGGACCCCTGCGACCCGCTGGGTCACGGATCCCGCCCTCATTGACATCCTCTCGATGCTCACTGTGTTGACGTCCTTTGACTTTGAGGCGCAGGAGGCTCGGGATTCTATGTGGATGAGCCTGCCTACTGAGCTACGTGTGGCAATGTGTGAACTCTGCCAACGCTCGCCTCTTGTCAAGCTGCGGCTCGTCAACCTGGGGAAGTTTGCAGAGCTGCACGAGTTCGCCTCGCTTGTTGCATCCCCTGCGTTGACAGATTTGACTTTCTCCAATATCGAGCTTCCGCCCCTCACCGTGGCCCACGGCGGGCCCTTCCCGACCCGCTGCACCTTTAATCTGACCCCTCCGTCGTTTGAAGTCGTCCTCCATTGGCTTGCCGAGGGAGAGGCCTTTTCTCGCCTGCAGCACCTCAATACTGCTTGGACCTCCGGAACCACCGATGGCATCCAACGCATCCTAGACGCGTCCTCCTCGAGCCTTGAAGAATTTCAGTTGACGTTGAAAGAAGCACGTATGTCTCTATTGTACTCAAACTCTTACTGGCGGCTAATTTCCGCAGCTTCATCCTCCGTGTCGCAGACTCTCATCCTCGTCAACTCATCGGCATTGCTCTCTCTCCGCCTAACGCTTATGCTCCGCGTCGAGGATTCCACCGGGTTTGTGCCGTGGCTGGCGGCGCTCATGCAGGCCCCCCAGGGCCCCAAACCACTTGCGGACATCGTTCTCCGGATATACCTCCTTACGGCGATGAACCCCCTCATCCCTATCTCGCCGATCGACTGGACGCCGCTCGCGGACGTCCTTGGGCCGCGTCAGTTTCCCGCCCTGCGCAGCTTGACTCTCGAACTCATCTCGTTCCTCCCCGGCTTCGACGATCCACTGCGGACCATTACGGAGGAGGCGAAGAGGGGAATGCAGGAGCTCGAGGCACGGGGGGTCCTGAAGTTCACAATCCTTTCGGGGCAGCACTTGCGAATCTAAGCGGCAAGGGTTGGGTGGGCACTGATACACTGAATTCTAACGAGGGACACATTTCTGCGGGATGCTAACGTGGATGTCATTGGACGTGTAATAATTATTACTTGTAATCTCCACTGTTGTGTATTGGTCTATTGAATGCTGAGATCGGGGCTATAACCCTTGGTGCGACAACAGAAGTCAGATGCAGGGGAGCTAGACCCGTTACCATCCTGTCGTATCTCGATAGACAGTATCATACACTGTAATACGACAGACGGTCACCGGTCTAGGCCTCAAAAAACGAATTCTGGATGAGGTAAATGTCTGATATATGCAGCATGCACAAACAGCTGGCTTACTGAGCAGCGATAATAAGTTGCAGTCTCTTTGGGGAGTTGCATATCAATCAGAAGCCTATTCCGCGCCGGGACAAGTCATTGTCGCCCCCTCGTCATCATTGTCGTTCACCGTTCAAGTGCTCCACCACAATTTTCCCCACAGAAGGCCACGCTGCGCGGTAGAATTGCTCCAAACGCGCCGCGTGAGTGACGATGATACAGGGGTTCTTCCCCCTAGCAGGCGGACCGGATAAGCAAATTCTCGACGGTAGTAATGCGCTCCGTGATCTCCGGAGGGTGGAGTGCCGGCAGTGTCAGCTGGTCCAGAATCTGCATGGGTTCGTTTTCACCAGGGTCGCCCTGGAAGATCAGCGTATGCAGATGAACGAGTGGTGGGAGGGCCGGTATGTGCCTGCACCACTCAAAATCTGGATCGGCATGTTGTGCGACTTCGCCCCAGAAGTATCCAGGGCGGACCGTAAGATGCCCAGAAGCTGGTGAGGAAGCCATGGGTGTAGAATGGATATAACAGTTAGCTGCGTCCAAGGAAGAACCAACAGGTCAAGCCCGTAACCGACACTGACCTCCCGTAGGCTAGGGACGCGCTGGAACATTTCGGCTGGCTCTGGGGGTTCAGGCGAAGAGACGGTGATGGGGTACGTATTTGTGATTTCAGCTGCAAGATTGCGGAGCAAAGGCATTTCGCATTCAATCAGGAGAAAGTCGGACCATGAAATGCAAAGATCGAGGGTTCGCCAGCGCCTGGAGTGAGGGAGTAATGCTTGGATGAACTCCGGTAGAGAGCGGCTGTAATCGTCCAATGGTGGCCCATAGGATAGTAGGATCGATAACGGACAGTCACGGGAGCCGCTTAACCATGTTTGCGGAAGATGGAGTTGCATCTACTTATATGAGCGCGAACGTGGTGGCCGTGAGGTTCTACGGGCTTCTGGAAGACATGGTGCTGTGGAGGAATATCGGTCACTTCACGAAGGACAGTTTCTGGCTCTTACTGACGAGGTCCGCAGGGAAACCGCCTTTGGAAGCAAAGGGGAAGAGGGAAGAAGAGAAAGCGCGACCTCGGCAATGGAAAGCCGCTCCGAGCTGATGGGATCAGATGCCGAGTGATGGCCGGCTAGCGACCTACGGATGATTAAGAAATTGCAGAAGCAACGAGCGAGTAGCAGCTCCCCATGGAATATTTACGGCATTGAACACATACAGGAGGATATAGAGCTAATCGACTATGCCCCATCCTGAAGACGTCTGGGTTGGCTTCCCCATTACATAATTTCTAGTGTTCACCTGGCAAGGGCATATCGGATATCCCTTCCACTTGAAGTTCCAGAATTTATATACGCGCATGTCTTGTTCGGTTCGACAGCTTCCCACTCGTGAGGAGTATTCCCGTGTGCACTGAAACATTCAGACGCGCCCAAAGTGAGTAGCGCTGAAGGAGTACCATTCGCAACGGCGGGGATGGAATACACCCGTAGCATACATATGGCGCCTCATGTGTGTCGTATGGTTACCTGTTGTTTCAGTTGAGTACGCGCAGGCAATCCCCCCTCCAGGCATTTTCCTAGATTCTCCCTCCCCCTTCGGATAGGCTTGATTAAATGAAAGTATAATCCCATGCATGTACCTTGTGGCCAACGCACCTCGCACTTCGCAGGAGGCCGTGTGGTCGGAAGAACGCAAGGATATCTCACCATACCGAATCAACACGCGAGGTAATAGCTTTCCCATGTTCTACATGTTCCCCGGTGACGAGAACGAGAAACACCCTACAAATACATACCTTGCCCGTACACGCATGCATGCATATTCAATTCACGCGGCGCAGTGAGGCGCTATAACCGTGGGTGGAGCGGAAATAGCATCTATCGGAATAATCGACGTCTTGCACATGTACATGCTGAAATCAGTCAGCGTTGAGACTCTGCGAAGCACATGTTTCCGATTTTCTTGCCTTTGGCGTCGGTTCGGGTACTTCGCTGGGGAAATATATGCCTACGTCCGACCTGCGCTGAGGATGAAATAAATTACTGTACATATTGCGGCTGAAACGCGTCGTTCCAAGCACGGGTCGGTGACTCGGACGTAGAAGCGCAGGGAACACTGGTGCTTTAAAGTACAACTCACATTTTTTTTTCTGCTAGTGAGAGCTGACGGCCATTCCGAACGAGGGGCGTACGAGAGCTGGATTGGTAGATTATGCGGCCCTGGGGAATAATTAAGTAACTTCTGACAGCTTTGGCGTTAACTAGTCGCTAGGCGGTGGTTGTTGTCATGAAACGAGATCCAGGCGCGAGGCTACATATATGACGAACGAACGACCATGGTAGCCGCAGATCTGGCAGATTATGCGGCGATGCGGGGGTAGTTAATTTGAAGATGCTTCGTCTCGGGGAACATTGCAGCCGTCGAACAAACGGAATGCTCCGGGACATGCGCAAGAGTAGATGGTAAACGACAACGGAGATTAATTCAAGGCGAAATAAACTCAGAACACGCTGTCCGATGCTACTTCAGTTACAAGATGACGCTACATGTACATTTTGCACCGCTCGTTTTCTGCTCGGCGGCGTCAGTCTCGAATTAACTCAAGACGAGATAACGTGCGTACCTCGGTGGGTTTCATTCACTTTCACCTCCGCTCTACCTTCCCTCCGGCTTCCGCCCCCCGCTCTCGCTGCCCTCGGGCCCCTCGCCACTCGAGCTGGTGTCGGCCGGATTCGTACCCTTCACTTTGCCACCGGTCTGCGGATCCTGCACGGGGGCGTTGTACGGCTTCTCGGGGTTCATGGTCTTGTACTCCTTCATCCCCGTGACTTTCTCCCCGTCGCCCTGCTTCCCCTGCGCGTTCGTGACGCCGGCATCGACGCCCGTCGCGCTCCACCGGCCGGAGGGTGGCTCATGCGGCTTCTGCACGTTCTCGGACGAGGGGTCGACGCGGTGGACTTTCGAGTCGGCGGCGGGGGTGGAGTCGACATCTTTCGAGTACGAGTCGGTGGTGTGGGAGCGGGTCGAGGCGCTGCTGTACCCGGGGGCGGCGAGACGGCGGGATTGGGAGCGGAGAGGACGTAGAAGGGATCGTGAAAACATAGCGAAGGATGGAATGTGGCGGATATGGGATGGGTGTGAGTGTGGTGGTGGTTCGGGTCAAAAGGATGGGAAAAATCGAAGGCTCCTTGACGTGTCGTAGTGAGCGTACGTCACTGGTCACGTGGTTGGTTCCACCGAGGTTGAATGGTTGAACAGGGTTGAACATCCGCATGGAGAAGAGCGGATAGGCCATAAATTCGGTTTTAGCTCCATCCCGGAAGACGTGAAAGACACGGTGATTTTTAGATTTAGTCCTGTGCCGAAATGGCGAGGTGAAACCATAGGTCGAATTTTTCCTCGATTCTCCAAGAACAATCCTTAGCTCAGGTCGGACAGTTTTCTCGGTACATAACGCCGTCGCTCCATGAGAATTACAGTATAGGAGGTAAGATTGAAAAATGGGAGCAAGATTGAAAAATTGGCCTTGCCCTAGTCTCTTATAAACAGACGCTACAACAAATGTCACTCGTACTTCTCGATGTTGTACCCTTGCCCAGCTGAACACTATTCAGATGCTCAGACGTTGAAAAATTACCGGGGAAGTTTGGATTTCAAGAAGTTTTTTCCCGGCCCAAGTCCGTCCCGGCACCATTACTTAGGATTGCACAATATAAATACTTGATGGACGGAACCTGGGCGGTGGGATAAACCATGGATTACAAGGCGGGACAGAATCCAACGGTGTAATAAATAGCTACTGTATGTAATCCCCCACTACAACTTGTCGTAATAAGTCTCCAACGCAGGAATACCCGGCTGAAATCCCCGGTTAGAACGGTCAAAAGGCAGACGGTAAAACACGAACGTTCAGACCCTTGCGAGTGCGTATCTTGGTCACGATACCCTCCAGCTTGCTTCCCTTGTCAAGCGGGGCTATTTCGAGGGTTGGAACGAATGCGCGTGGACAAATTGAGGAACGTACAGCCAGGGATAGCAGCCCAGTGATCAAACGCGCATTGAGGGAAGGCTTGGCCCCCAGTCGCCTGGCGCAAGGCTCCGCCCAGCCCGAAGGATTCGCTGACGGGGAGGTAGGCCTTGATTGTGAACATCGGCGTCCCGAGGCGCTGCTCCTCGCTGATCACCTCTCCGCGCCGGGTGCTCAGACAACTGTAAACACCGCCGATGGCCCCCTCAGGGCACTGGATCTCGACTACAAATCTAGGTCAGTACGAGCGTGTCGAGCAGGGCAGTGATGTACCGAGGAAGACCGGCTCTTGTAGGGTAGGCTGGGCCAAGAGAGACGCGGCGTAGATGACTCGCCGCATGGTGGGGATTATTTGACCGCCACCACGGTGGATAGAATCACCATGGAGCTACAGGGATGTCTGAGTTGCCGAATTGACGATAGCGAAGGATCTGACCATGACATCCATGAGGTTCAATCGCACCCCGCGCATCGGCTCTCCCGTACACACTCCCTCCTTCGCCGCCCACTGGAGTCCCGCGACACACGAGTCCTTGATCTCGGAGAGGAATTGCACGCCCTTCGTGACATCGACGAGCAAGTTCGGACCGTTGACGTCGGGTCCGAACGCCCAGATCTTGCGCGCGTCGGTGGCCTCCCAGCCATACTCTTCAGCGAGCATGCGCGCACGAATCTTGATGTCGTCGTTGGGGTTGACTTTCCCGTCCTCGATGGCCCGGCTCAAGTCGTCTCCGAGAGGCGATGCCGTGACGTACAGTCGATTGTGCTTATTCGGCGACTTGGACAGGGCGACGATGGATGATTCAGCGGTGACCGTTTCGCGGTATGGGACGATAGGCTCGGAGACTTTGAGAGGCACACCGGCATAGTCGCCGAGATCCTGACGGACTTCGTGAGTACTGAGTTGGCGGGATGGGAGGTAAATTGAATAGTTCACCTTCATGCACACCTCGAGATGGAGCTCGCCCACCGCCGTGATGAGGTGCTCGCCGTTCTCGGAGGTAGATACCTGCACGCATGGATCCGACTTCGATAGATGGCCCAGGGCCAGGACAAGCCTTGGGAGGTCTCCTGGGTTCTTGACCTCGATGGCGACCTGGACGACGGGAGCCACAGAGAACTTCATCACCCGCATGTTGTGCGCCGTGGGCGAAGTCGTGAGCGTCCCGCTCTTCAGTAGGAACTGGTCAATCCCGACGAGCCCGACGATGTTCCCAGCGGGGCAGTCCGTGAGCGGGTCGATGGTGCGGCCCATCATGAGGACGGTGCGCTGGATAGAGGCCATGAACAGGTCGTGCTTCTGCCCGGGCACGTAGTTCGGGCCCTGGATCCGGACGCGCTGGCCGCCGCGCACAGTCCCGGAAAAGACGCGGCCAAAGGCGTAGAAACGCCCTTTGTCGAAGCTGGGCACCATCTTCGAGACGTAGACCACGAGGGGGCCATTCGGGTCACAATACCGGATCCCGATGGCGGATTCGTCGTCCATGGGGCCCTCGTACAGAGTGTCGACACGATAACGCTGAGCGGCGGCGGCGGAGGGGAGGTGGATTACGATCATGTCCAGGAGGGCGTCTCCCGCTGGGAGGAACTTTTGCATGATCGCCTTGAGCAGCTTCTTCCCTTCCAGACTGCGCTCCGGCGGGTCGAGGGCTATCTCGAGTTTCTCGAGGATAGGTCCAATTCCGTCCTTCGAGTTCATGACGGCGTCGAAGATTTTGAAAATGGGATCCAGAACAAACATGTTGAAGGCGCGCTCGAGCGGCTTACCGTCGGCGTCGGTGTTCTTTGTCGTCCATTTCTTAGTAACGGGATTGAAGAAGTTGTCGCCCCACAAGCGCGACATCATTTTGGCCTGGTCGACACCAAACTTCTTCGAATACCGCGCGGCGAACTGCCGGAGCGTGAATGCCCAGCCGTGCAGACCAGCCGCGAATGCGACGGTGCCCTGGTCGGGGAAGACCTGCACATCTCCCA
This sequence comes from Mycena vulgaris, assembly GCA_029204335.1. Lineage (NCBI taxonomy): Eukaryota > Fungi > Basidiomycota > Agaricomycetes > Agaricales > Mycenaceae > Mycena > Mycena vulgaris. The sequence goes on from JARGYA010000236.1 coordinate 155,001, forward strand.
GGGCAGCGTCCTCGTATGTGGAGAGAATGACATTGACGCTTTCGATCGTGCGCGAGAACGACTTATAGAGGTCTTCCTTGGAGATTTGGAGCTCCAAAAGCGCGCGGTCGACTTTATTGATGACAACGACAGGCTTGATTCGTTCACCAAGGGCCTGGCGGAGAACTGTCTCGGTCTGAACACAGACGCCGTCTGGGAATTAAATTAGATGTGAGCTGTTACAGATGGAGTACGACCGACCGATTGTGTCCACAACGACGAGGGCACCGTCCGTAACACGTAGGGCAGCAGTAACCTCAGAGGAGAAGTCTACATGGCCAGGGCTCTGGAGGAGAATCAGAACGGAATGTTGTACCGAATAGAAGGACGGACATCAATTAGATTGATCAAGAACTCAGAGCCGTTAGTCTCCTGTTTGACCGCATCCACGCCTTCGTCCGCGAGTTTGAAGTACCTTGATTAGATATCAGCAACGGGTCTGAAGCGCCAAAGAAAAGAACCGACATTGAAATGGCGGTGGACTTGATAGTGATCCCGCGGTCTTTTTCGTCGGGCCTGGTGTCCATGTATCTCGCGCTGCCGGCGTTTGCGGGGGAAATGATGCCGGCCTTGGAAATGAGAGCGTCGGTGAGGGTAGATTTACCGTGGTCAACTGCAAAGCGTCCAGGAATCAGCGAGGATCAATGCGAGCACTTCGTCAACGGACCATGAGCGATGACGCTAATGTTCCTGATGTTTGTTGGCTTCTCCATGAGCCCACGGATCTCGTCGACGGTGAATTTGCTACAAGGTCTGTCAAGGATGTACGGTGGATGAGAAGGACGCTGCGTACACCATTGTTTCGGATTTCTAGGATTGCTAGAGAGTGATTCAAGAACGTCGGCAGTCCGGGACTTTATACTACCCTCTAGGCGATTCAGACGGTCCCGAAAGGAGGAAAGCCAGATTTCGGGGCCGGTTAACTACATTTGAGACATTTTGCGGTGCCTGTCAATGAGTTCCTGCCGAATCGGTCCCTATCAATGTGCCCCCTACTTGGCCTTGACTTGGCCAGAATTTTGACCCCAGAGAACGTGGAGTGGTTCAGTCATTCTAGAATGGTTTTGAATAGCCCAGACCGGAGGCAGGAAGGTGCGTCCGTGAGCGGGTCCGAGCACAAATAAAAATCAGATTTCACACACTTCCTTGATTATTCCTGATCATTGTAAGTTCAAATATTCAACGTTGAGGCTTGAAGGCCAAACTGGGAATACTCCCCTCAATCGGAAAAGAAATACGTTCGGAGCCGAGGGAGCATTCGAGTCAGTAATTTATGACTCAGAATGCACCCCAGTGACTCGCTTCAAGACCTTCCATATGGGGAGATTGTGTCGGCTCAATAGTCCATGAGGGTAGCCGTTACTCCAAATTCGAATCCGCGGACAAGGATTCATCTCATAGCCATTGGTCCTTACAAGTTCCGACTGCGGTGAGGCACGACAACTTTAGTATCATAGGCATTATTTTGGTGCCTATTATGCCCATCGATACCTATTTCTTGCAATAAATGCCTATTCACTCCCGCCGCGCACCCCCGCCACGCTGTGCCATCCGTTCTCATCCCGGTTGGAGCCGAGGTTTTGATCGCATCCCATTACGTGCCGGCGGTGCCGCAGATTGCCGCAGCGTTAGGTTAGCGGTTTCGGGTTAGAGGTTAGAAGTTCGAGTTAGAGGTTAGAGGTCAGAGGTTAGCGGTTTGGGTTAGTGGTTATAGAGTTCAGGGTATATTGTATGTTGTTGAAGGAGGGACTTGTGTTAAATCGTTGAGAAACGGCATGATTGATGACCGAGCAACTGAGTGCACTGGCATTGGGAGACGGTGGAGACCTCTCGGGGTCTCTTGAAAGATGGAAAGGGTCTTGCTTGGCTCAATGGCTCTCTGGGGATCTCCTGGGCTGCGAAACTAGCCCAGGCGATGGAAAATGAGAGCAGAAGGTGATGATCCATATGTACAAACAATCCCGATATAGCTACTGCCACGCCACAACGGGCGCGCCATCAATAGGTGTTCAGAGATCAGACTGAACGCCTATGCTACAAAAGCTTACTTACTCCTTACCACCTGGCCGCGCGGAAGCGGGGGCGCATCAGGCACATCAAAGTAGGCATCAAGACCATCAAAATAGGCATTCCTGGTACCGATTTAGGGACCAGGTCTACGTCCAAAAATTCCCAAAGTCAGATATCACGTTATCTATGATCTTGTGATCCGAGACCGCGGCCTAGGCCTTTTTCCGGCCCTTCAAAAAGCGCTAATGTATTTTTCTCGATCGTGCGGTAAGTTCCGAGAACGCGGTCTAGACCGTTTCCTTTTCCGGCGCCCCAGAAAGCGCTAATGTATTTTTCTCGATCGTGCGGTAAGTTCCGAGACCGCGGTCTAGACCGTTTCCTTTTCCAGCGCCTCAGAAAGTGCTAATCACAGCGCTGGCTCCTCAATTAAATAATCTGGGGTAGCCCGCTTTGCGGCAGTGCCCGCTATCTGCCTTCTGGTCTCCCATTAACATGCTCGTGGCAGGTTCAACAATGCAGATCAAATATGTTAGAAATTTTCGGGGCGTATTTAATACAGTGGAAGTTGGGCTCGAGTGTAGCACGAGTAGTCCAGGAAAATAACGGGGAGGCAGCCCCCAAGGTCACAAGACGATTCACGTAGTCAATGCAAGGACGATAAAGAAGAAGAAGCAACCAGGAAATGGCTGGATTGGAGGGACTAAATCAATGGGTCAACATTTGAGAGATGAACCACATACTGCTCCGCATGAATTAAGCTGTCTTGGATCGAGGACAACAGGGTGACGGAGTCCATGAAACGGATATGGAAGACAGCCAGGCGACACGGGGAAATGCCTATGGAGGTAGGACGTGCAGTAGGGATTTGGATCCTGCCGTGGCTGTGAGTAAACGTTGGCTGAAAGGGAAGGTCGTTATTTGATGATTCCTTCGATTTATGGGTGAAGACGGGGAGGACGGAGGACAAGTCGAATAGGGAGTCATGTGTGGGAGGCTGTGGGCGACCAAGTCCGCGGTACAGCGGCACATCATTGGTTGCTAGTACGTGAGGGCGAGTGCGTGTGGCTAGATCATCGCTGAATAAAAATGAAAGACGTACAAGGGGGTTTCGGCATTAAAATTTTGGATATAGGGGGGGGGGGGGGGTCCCGAGGGCAGCTGAAAAAAACTTCTATCATGTAGTATGAGGGAGGTTCAAAATGCCTCCCAGTGCATAGTAAGATGTCATGGGAGGGTAGGAGAGTGAAATCTGGGACCTAGTCGACGTACATGGTGTTGCGCTACTTCGTTGTCCCTATTTGGACTACTGATCACCCTCACGTGCACAGATCAGTTCTCGGAAACACTTGCGTGCCGGCTCTAAGGGCGAAGAAATATATTCATTGGTGTCAAGAATACATATGAGAAATTAGCACTACTGTACACACTATCAGTGTAATTTTTGGGACAGTGCAGACATGCCTTCACGGCCGGAAATTTCCGAAACACTGCCAGTTCATGTTGCTCAGTTCAGCATTGAACTGCTCAAAGAGAGCTCACCCATTGGGAATTTAGTATGAAATAGGAATCATTGAGCTAGGAGACCTCAGAGTACAGTAGAGTGCCAGACAGGTGAGTAGTAGCGTAGTTGGTTGGGTTAGGAAGCTGTCAATACAGTGGCGGTGGTCCGCAGATGACCCGGAGAGACGGCCCGCCGCTAGGGGTGGGAACCTCCTTCCTTATATAGGGGGGGGTCTGGCCGAGGGTCGAAAAAAACTTTTCGACCCTATATCCGTTTTTCGAATCCCGAAACCCCCTTGAAGACGTACAGGAGTTCCGAGCGGCAAATGGAACCCGAAATGGGAGCGTTTGCAAATTGGGTGGAGCAAGACATACAGAAACAAGTAGTAACCAACAAATACAAGCAAAACATTCTGAAACTGCGCCAAAAAAAAGTTCGATCAACGATTTGAATCCACCACAAAAACCCACTACTAAAGATAGCGGGAATAGGCATTTTAGTTAGCTACACTTTTACAAGTATTGAGAAACACATAATACGGCCCAAAACTCAATTTAATACATCTGATTTAGGAGTTAACAAAATCTAATGCCATATGTGTTACTATACTTAGAAAAGGGTAGCTAACTAAAATGGCCACTTAACTCAATAGCAGCCAATCAGAGTGCCGGGGTGTGAGCTTAGTGGGCATTTTAGTTAGCTACGCTTTTCTAAGTATAGTAATACATATGTTATTAGATTTTTTTAACTCCTAAATCAGATGTATTAAATTGAGTTTTGGGCCGTATTATGTGTTTCTCAATACTTAAAAAAGCGTAACTAACTAAAATGCCTATTTAATTGAGGAGCCAGCGCTGTGAAGGTATTTTTCTCGATCGTGCGGTAAGTTCCGAGACCGGGGTCTAGACCGTTTCCTTTTCCGGCGCCTCAGAAAGCACTAATGTTTTTCTCGATCATGCCGTTAGTTCCGAGACCTCACTCTAGGCCTTTCGCTTAGGGTATGTAGCTAAGTCTCTAAGAGGTACCAGGGGTGCCTGGAGGGCCTTAAGAATCAACCATCGTTTTGGGCATCAAAATAATGCCTATTACTAATATTTTATGTACTCCACTGCAGTGGGGAATAATGTAAATGTGTGACACTCACTCATCCTGTGAAGCGCGGTGGGTCCATGTATTCTCTCCTCTTCTCTGAATCGGCACGGTTCATATCATACTTGGCTGCCTCGGAATCCATAGTAAATAAATGATACTGCGGGCGTCCACGTACGTCAAATATGGCACGGAGGGCAGAACAGCTGGACTCACAAATTAATACCAAACTTTTATTCACGGCCCATCCGTATCCGCATCCGACTCCGACTCGAGAAGGCTCGTCACCGACGTACGGTGCACCATCTGCGGCTCTCCTCCGCCTACGTTAACATTCACACCCGACGTTGTACCAGACGGCCCCTGCGCATCACTCCCATCCGACGTCGTCCCATTGCCATGGGCGGAAGCACTTGTCAATTCAGCCGGCTCAAAGTACGCGTGGGCGCACGGCGTGGCCTTGAGCCCCTGCACGTCGGGCCGCACAATATCACGGCAGAACATGTCCAGATCGAGGTCGTTGTCGTCGTAGCCTGCAATTAAATCAATCGTGTGTTGGCGGTGGTGGCAAAGGGGGAACGCACCAAAGGGCTGTTCGATCTCCTCTCCCGCAGCGAGGAATCCAAGGTAGACGAATGCGCCGACGGCGACCTGCGATAAATAAATGAGCAACAGTGTCGAAAGGAATTGAAAGTAACCGAACAAGGAACAAGGACGCACCGCCGGAACCGTATGCCACTCGAAGTCGCTCACGAGCTGCAGCGGGAGCAGGAATAGATAGAGCCACACCACGCTAAGTATCGCCAAAGATATCAGCTCCATGCTCGTTTATGCGAAGAGGAGCGCCTACTGTCTATGAACGGAATGGAGTAGGTGAGCAGAGCCACATGAGGAGGAGGAGCGGCGTACCGGATGTGCGAGGCGTATACACTGATGACCGGCGTTAGCATGACAAATGAAGAAGAGTGATGGACGTACAAGGGTAGCGGAGTCGTCAGGACTTGCTCGAGGGCTGTATGAGCAATAGATGTTAGCACGGATTCATTGAACGCCAGACCCGAAGTCCATCGCTCATGTTGAAAGGGGATTTAAAAAACGAAGGGCGCGGCCGAATGGTAACAGAAATACAAGACTCACTCGCCAAGCTGACTTCGAACGCCTGAATACCAGCAAGGAAACTTCCGAGACTCGTCCCTGCGAAATCAGCATCGTCAGTACCCACATTATCGTCGGAGACGGAGAGATAATAGCAGCCCACCCGGAACCGTCCCCCTCTCCTCCAGAACCCCGACCCACTCGCTCAGGCACCGCAACACCTCTACCGGCAAATTTTGCCCACGATGCAGAATACCGTGAACGCGCCCCGCAGAATGGTGACGCTCCGCGCTATCCACGGGCTTCATCGGCCCCACCCAGCGCCGAATAAACCTGCCGTGCCCATTCGCATCGTCCGTCGCGTGCGCCTCGCGGTGGACCTTGACTCGGTGGAGCGCGCCCGCGAAGACGCGCGCGAGGCTCGTGAAGAGTCCCGCGAACGCGATCATCTCGGGCGCAACGCGGCGCAGGACGGCGTCTTCCCGCCCGGGGTTGGACGCGGGGAGGAGGGGCGCGCGGAGCGAGGGCTGGGAGGAATGCGCCGCGCCGAGGGCGCCGGTATTGGTCTCAGCGGCTATCTCGGTGGATGCCGATGCGGGGCCCGCGAGGGAAACTGTAGAGTTGTTGGCAGGTCGTTTGGATGCGTGGGACGCAGAGTTTGGCTTGAGGGTCGCCGCAGAGGTAAAGGTGCCGTACTGAGTAGTTGCCGGAGGGGGAGTCGTCTGCGGAGATGAAAGGACAGGGGCGGCGGTAGCGACCGTAAAATGAGTTGCGGGATCCGTGGCATTTTCACGGTCGTGCTGCGATATTGTCAGAATAAAAAACAGATAGAAATGGTCAGACGTACATCATGCAGTGGCTGCACGAGATCGTACAAGTCTTCGTAGTAGATGCCCAATTCACCGCGCAAATGGTGCTTAGTGGCCGCCGCGAATCTAAGAGCCCTCAGCGAGTATCAAGAGACTCGATGAGCAGCAAGCCCACCCTTCGACCAAATCCAGCGCCATCCGCTTCTCGGCCATTACTTTGAGCATCTCTTGCGGCGTGCGACGCGCACCAATCGCCTCATCGGTGGTCCGCGGAGATAAACGCAAGGGGACGTGGTACCAAATGAGACGCGATGTCGTCCGCGCATTTCGAATGATATCCGTCCACGCCGTGCGCCCCATCCAGTAGCGATCGTATCTGACAATTTACACAAATCAGTATCACAGATAAAATGAGAACACTAGTACATACCCGCTCATCGCGCGATACGAAATCACAAAGCCAATTACCACTCCCATCACGGTGAGCATGACGTTGGGGATGTCGAGTTTCCGCCCAGTCGCGACATACGTGTAGACGATTCCCGCCGCGAACAGGGTATGCACGCTGCTCATATTAGCAAACAAATGCAAAGAGTAAGAGACACGCACAGAACCGCAGGCCAGATCTTCCAAATCTAAAGACACTTTTAGCTGTAGATCACGAAGCGAGGACCAGTCCACGCACGACAGCGCCACGGCCAAAAGTCCATGTCAAGAAGCTGTAAGTGGGGACCTTGGGTAGGCTGAGATCCTCGGCCGGCCGCATTGCTGGCAGCAGCGTATGGTGACCCGTGAAGGAGCGTTTGGCGTGTAGTGTACGCGATGACATGGTGGTAGGAAGACGAAGATGTGATGGGAATCAGGGGCAGTGTGAGCGATCAAACATCGCACGGTATGTGCCGGTCGTGATGATAGGACTAGGCAATATGCGGAAATAAGGAAGTAGCCGATAAGGATTGCACTGTATCCGAAGCAGAGGTAGTAAGTCCGGATCCATTTCGCATGTAGGACGTGTATCCCGTCCAACAATTTCTCGATTCCGACGCTACGGTCTTTAGACACTGATTTTCTTTCGCGAACGTTTTGTCTCGCCTGGCACTCTACTTGCAAACACACATACAGTCGTATGCAGAATTGGATGAAGGAAGACACCTGGGAAATACGCGGGATCCTGTCATCGAAATATCGTACATTTATTTGGAGTCGCTAGTGGGACAAAACGATGGGACTCGCTGGACTGAAATACACTGAATGTCGTCCGCATCCAGTCAACGGACGTGAATCGTGCGTTAAACGAAAAACAGGCCCCTGGCGTCCAGGCCGGGGAGGCCCTGCCTGGCGGCGGCAACGAAGCTCTCCTTCACACTGCCGTCGAGATCCGGATCGCCCATCCCGTCGGGAAAGAACTCCAGCCTAAATTGCCGCAGGAGGGGAAACCGCTCCTCCGTGAGGAGCCGCGCGAGCGTGTCCCAGTCCGCCGACGCCGCCGCGGCGGGCTGGTTCCCTGTCATCAGGAGATCGATGATTAGTGTGATTTTGGTAAGGGTGCTGGGGCTGCCGTGCGAATGCAAGCACTCAGTGACCCAGGGGGCGAAGCTGTCGGCGGGACCGGAGAGGTTGAAGGCGACAGTTATGACGATGACCCTGAGGGATGACATGCCGGCGAGGGAGAAGCTTGGAGAGTTGTATTGGATCACTAGGAACGATACTGTCAGCTCCTGGACAAGGTGTCTTTAAGGTCGCCTACATCCAGCGCCGGTGTCGAAGGCGAGCCGTTTGAGAGTGGCCTTGGAGGCAGACATAAGCGAGCGCAGGTGCGCGGTCGTCTCGAGGGACCACCCCACACATAGAGATCGCAAGCAAGATCCCCGTGCGAGCCACTTGTAGAGGCTTGCCAGTGTTTCGACACTGTCGGAGCTCAAGGTGAGGTACTTTAGCTGGACTTCCCCGTTGGTTATGCATGCACCGTCCGGCGGATCCGTGAGGGTGATATGGCCCAAGAACATCTCCGTCAAGGCGGGTGACGCGACGAGCTGGGAGAATTCCGCGACCGTCAGCTCTCCGACGTCTATCATCTCCAGTGAGGTGAGGCCCGAGCGCGCACAGAGCTCGCATATCGCAGCCTTGGATCTTGGGGGCAAGCGCGACCAGGTGACGCTCGTCATTTCGAACTCGCGGAGGTCAGAAATGAGTTGTAAGACCGGAACGAGGGTCTCATCTAGCCGAGAGAGCACGGTCTCCGGCGCGGGGCCAGTGTCATCGGCGATTCTGAGGCTCCTAATGTGCTGGGCGAGGTGCGGAGAATCCGATAAGACATCGTAGAGTCGCTGGAGGCTCTCCGTGGAATAAAACAGAACGCATTCGACGTGGGCGAAGATGTGGGCTTGTGAGCGGGGACGGAATGCCCGGCAGACGAGCGCGCAAGACCTGAGAGTGCGAGTGGACTGCCTGCACTCGTCTATCAGGAGCTCAATTAATTCCTGGGGGAATCTGGAGAGAAGGGATGGAAAAAGCATGCGGCTAAGGGAGCAGGTCGAACGTAAGTCTTTTCAACGTTGAAGCCACGTACCGCAAGACGAATGCGCCCAGTGGGTGATATTGCGCTGCGTGGGAGAGGGAATCAAATCTCGGCCGACCAAACAACGTCAGCTTCATGGTTGCCGGAACACGGTCACGTGAAAAAACCCCAGCTACGCGAGCCTGGCGCGAGCGCGGCAATTCTACTTAGGTAGAGAGTACCAAAATAACAGGGGCAACTCTAATTAGCACTGGGAGGTAAATTTATACCGGAAGTCTCATATCAATCCCTTTTCGAATTGATCAATGCTCATGTCCTCAGAATTTATGGCCAGGTGCAAACAATGCTTGACAATATAATTGGACTACTGCAGACGCTCCCCTCCGGTTTATTGTGAGGAGGTTAGGCTCGAAACCAGCCTGTTGTATCAAAAGTGAGACAGGCTGGTCGATCTGAGTTTTGAATTTATAATGTTGAGCGAGTTGCCTTTTCGGGCTATTCGCGATTTCCGTTATCTCTTGAAGTTTTCATTCATTTTGAAGGATATGTATGTATTTTTAAGTGCCTATAAACAATGAACCACGGCAGGCGTGTGGCGGCTTCAGGTGAGTTGGTCACTGTCACGGTGTCACTGTAACACCATCAAGCTTGGCAATGTTTATGTCTCGTACCCCTGAGCTTCTTTGTACTCCCACCACCGTGACCATGCCACCTCGAACCCCCGTCGACCTCAAGCGGATCGGAAAGATATTCAAAGATACCCTCGCCGCCATGCGAGATGAGGCTCCCGGCATCGAGGCTCTGGAGCCGCAGGCCATTGCGTGGTTGAAAGATGCCCGCTATCAAATAATGCGCAAAATCGAAAAAAAGGTACCTCTCGATCCCGGAAGTCGTGGTCTAGCTTTAATTCATCCCCTCAGCTACTATGAGCTTGCACAATCCCACAATACACCATTGGCCCACCCGGACTGGTTTGACCCGGCGCGTCCCCCGTACCTTTCCACAGAAACCGTACCCGTTGTGATGCGTCCCTACAAAGACGCATTCCGCAACAATCTAGCCATCTTGATGCTGAGCTGCGGCTTTGAGGACGTCACAGTCATTTACAGCTCCATGTTGTCGATCATCACCGTAAAGATCTTCGTCCCAGCGGCGGCCCGCGCCCCCGCCGCGGTTCCCCAAACTCTCGATGTCGACGACGAATTTACGAGGACCGTGGAAGGGCCGCCTTTGGAACGGCTTGGAACCGCGGTCGCTGTGCCCGATTCCCCGCGCCCTCTGAATGATCACATTCAGAGTTACGGATGGGTCGCCTGTGCGGTCGCGGCTGGCGTTTTTACGGCGTGGCGCTATCGTGAGGTCGCTATGACCGTAGTATGACCGCGCGCCAGCGGGAGAGTCTGCGGGATTCGGTATTCAAGGACAAGAGGCTGTGGAAATTCGCTACTTTACGTCTTAGAAATCACTCTTCACTTCCGAGTGCCAGGCATAGTATACCATCGTGTATTACTAATATTGCAAATTTCAACCGATAGGGGAGCAGCTGGTCATTCTCAGATGTCGCGCGTCCATCCTCAGTCCCTATACAATCACGAAGCTGAAGAACCGGATGATCGCCTCGATTCGAGGGCACTGCAGTCAAACACATTTTCCAAAAGGTTCCCTGGTCGACATCTTCAAGCTCCCACCCCAAGCCTTGGCAGCGCGATGTCCAGAAAAGGTGCTTCAATTACATTAATATTTTGAAGCTATACAGGTATGTAGATATGATAGGATGATATACGAAAGAACGATAGTGGCAGGGAAACGAGGCGTTTCCAAAGAGGGTGGTGCCCCAACTCTACAGCGAACCCAGATAAGAATGAGAAGAGCGTGCGGGGCGTTTAAAGCTGGTCGGCGGTAAGGGCGTTGTAGGTGGGGCAGAGGGTGTCCCAGGCAGCTACGGCGTTGTATTAGCAATCAGAATGAATAATTAGAAAGGGTGCGTACGGGGCTGGACGGATTTTGCGACGGTGGCGGTGTCTTCGGCGAAGACGATTGCAAGACCACTAGGCCGAGTTAATGTCAGCAAAGTAGGTAGGAGAATGACGATGGGAGCTTACATTTCAAGATGGAAATCGATGTGGCTGTAGGGAAGGAGTTAGTATCGACGATTGCGCTCGAGAAGGGTGAGGTTTACCAATGGAGGAACCAAGGGCCAGCATTGTCGGTGACAAACCGGATAGTTGTGTTGTCGCTATTGAGATAATCAGCACAGATGCCAGCAACTTCGAGGGTGAAGACACTCACGTTGTGGCTGCGCCAGTGGACACAACGTCACGGATGACCTGGGTGATTAACTGCGCTTAGAGTTGAACGCGTTGAACGAGGGCACGAGCTCTTACCGGGTCGACAAAGTTGTACGTGGCGTTTCCAGCGCTGCGGATCACATGGAAGTTGTGCTGAACACGGAGGTGAGTTGAAAACCTTTCCTATAATTGCAGGGGTATACGTACGCCGTGCAAATGGAACGGATGGGGTGCGCCGGGAGAACCGCCGGGAATGGAGATCTCAATGACTTTGTTCGGGGGGAGGGTGTACACGCTGCCGGAGGGAAGGAGGTCCGTGGCCGACTGGGCACCGCTGAGGATCTGCAGCAGCACGGGCGCAGTGGGGGGGACGAATTCCTGGGTCACAAACAAACAATTAGGCTCGGTCCGGACCTGGAGGGGAAGGAGGGAAAACGCACGACGCCGTTCACATTGAACTTGAACGTCGCAAAGTCCAAGGTGATGACAAGGTTGAGGACGACGTCGGCGCCTCCGGCAACGGCGGTGCCGGGAACCGCAGGCTGGTCGAGCGGGTGGAGGTTGGTCTCGACGAGGGGGAGCGTGGCGGTGGTGGCGTTGGTCACGGGGTCAACGACGGCCGCACCGACGTAGCGGAGGATGGCAGAGTTGATCCCGTTGGCGAAGCCTGCAGTTCCCCCGTTCGCGACGCTGCGGATCCAGTAGTTGTCGACCGCCTGGTTGGCGGTGAGGACGAAGGAGTAGCGCTGGCCTGCGACTGGATTGTAAAATCACGTTCAGGAGGTGCGTTAAGTTCAGGAAAATGGAGGGGCGAACAGATCTGGATGGAATCGACGGTAAGCGGCTTGTGGTTGACGCTGTCGACTTCGATGATGGTCATCGTGTGCCCGTCGATCGTCAAGGTGAAGTTGGGGTCTGGTTTATTCGGTCAGCGAGTCACGAAGTGGAACCCATCTCAAGAACTTGCCGCAAGACAGGGAAACGAAGCGGAACCTGGGAATGTGAATCAATTAGTGTTGAGGGAGCGGCATTTCAGGCAAATATATACCGGTAGCGAAGGCCAGCGGTGACGCTGATGACGGCCAACTCGGATGTCGGCTAGAAATAGGATATAAGAGACATGTATCTAGGAATAACTTGCGAGTGCGTACCCCGCCAGCATAACGACCTGTGAAAACCTGTAAGCACACCGGAGAGATACCGAGGGTTTGGCACGTACCAAGTCCATTGATCAGCGTTGAAACGAGAGTCTGAGCAGGGAATGGTTAATATCCATTGTAGTGTTGTGGCCGTGCAGAGCTCACGGGAATCACGCCGAGGGTCTACAATCACTCATGAGTAAAATCGCAAACGGAGCACTATTCTTCTGCTCACCGCGGCAGGACCGTGGTACCAATCCGCAATCGTGAGGACCGTAGAGTCTTTGGCTGAGTTGAGTATAAGAAAAATATTAGGCCAATGTATACGGACCGTCGTCAACATCTGTACATATCTCCTGTCAGTCAAGTTCCGTCGGCATAGACGCATCAGCAGGACTGACCATAGAGCGAGAGATGGGGGTCCTCCGGGTCGTAAACAACCATCGCGCCTCTACAGAGAGGTCAGAAACTGCGAAAAAAATGCGAAAAAAAAATGGCCGAACCGGAGCCCATCACAATATTGTGTTGCTGCGCAGAGTGTAAGCCTCATAGAAATTCTTGGATAAGGAGGGGGAACGTACAGAGATGAGAGTGATACCTGCGCAAAGTGTAAGCTTCATAGAAATTCCTCGAAAAGGAGAGGGAACGCTACCAAAAAGTTCCTTAAATAAAACAGGTCAGCATTTCTGTAACAAACGGAAGCTCGGAAAAGTACCAGCTTGTTCGCCAGTCGGGAACGAGTAGAGGAAGGAATTGTTCGCCGCGATGGGGCACTGGGTCACGAACGCCGGGCTGGAGAGAGGTCAGTTGTGGAAGGGGGAATAAGGTCAAATTTACGTACCCATCCGCCCAGCTATTGTTTGCCTGGAAGTAGCCGTGCCAATGCTAATCCAGCGTCAATGATATTTGGACTGGGCGTGGGCATGGGGACTCACGATGCTGGTGCTCCGCAACATGGTGTTGTCAGTGAGCGCATCGATAACATTCAGGTTGAAGGTATCGCCTAAAACATATGAATGAGCCTGGAATATTCGGGAATGGGTTATGTAGGTACCGACCTTTGTTGGCGATGATGGTGGGGCCGGGAACCAAGCCGCCTGCGAGGACGGCCCTGGAGAATGCATAAGCTCAGGATGCATGGAATTCGGAGAGAGCACATACGAGCGTGAAAATCCGTCAGGAGCCACGACCGCGTTCGTGATGAGCTGGGGGATATGTGAGTCGTAGTCGACGACCGCGGAAGAGATCCAATGCGCACAATGTCAGCGGTAGGGCCGACCATGACGCCTATGGCGCTGGAGATCAAAGAAAGAGCGAATAAAGGCGTGAAGACCATGGCAGGAAATGAGAGGTGGAGAAGGTCGATGAGGGTAGGGACGGTTCCCGCCTCATTTTAAACTTATTCTGAGCCTCATGCGCAGCTTGAGGCCTAGTGTTCTCACAAGCGGCGGCTAGCCAAGGCACACACGAGGATGTAAAGACGGAGCCGAAAGCAGATCAGAGATGGGTCGTGCGCTCGCCATTGGATCGGCGTCAGTAACTGGGCTCCTCCTTGTCTGTGATATTCGGACGGCTGTCAGTCCGCCGATCGTTCGTTTGAAGCAAATTTCTGTTTCAGTGGCTGAGACAAGTTTTAAAATATCGCCGTCCAGTCTAGTCCCCCGCAACGTCGGAAATCCATGATGAGTCCACACGGCACAAGAAGAAGTGAACCAAGAACCAGGAAACCTTACAGCAGCTTGCAGAGTGCTTGCAGCTCGAGAAGAGACTGCGGCCGCCGTGGTAGTTGTCAGAAGGGGGAGTTGCTTGGACTGAGTGGTGACCACCGACAGTTTTCCTCTCGGCCCCGATATTGCGAGGGCAACGACCCAGAAAAATGAGCGTACAGTGACGCTTCTGTGTTCGTAACCAGTCCATAACGTAACCGTCGAATTTCGGTCCGAAGTGATTATCAGATTGGCGCAAGCGCATCGAGCAACGCAGCCACACCCTGGATGACTACCGGAGGCCGAGCGCGAGCCGGAGTCTCATACAAAAAAACCCCAGAAATTCGAGCAGATTGCGCTGCACTATGGCGGCGTTTCGTCTTGAAGTCGTTGTGGAAGGATTGTTGAGTGATGACATCACTTCGGGGAGCGCTTCGGAACGTTCGGAACTGCTCGGAAGGATTCAAAGAAGCCTCTTTTGCTGCGCAGTTGAGCGAACGACCGGCGAAGATGACATGCCTGGATACGGAATGCGGGGGCTCGCATCTTGATTCTTGCGCGCCAGGAACCATGATTCTTCCAATCGGAATGCTTCCGCCCGCAAATCCTGGTCCCCGCCACCCCGTACTGTCGCACGAATCCTGTCTCGGGACGATAAGCAGCGAGGTCGACTGCGCAAAGCCATGCGAGCCATGCGGCAATAACGCCGTTCTCCGTGAAATCAACCGGACCGAACAGGCCGTTCATCCATTATAAATGTACAGTTCGTGGCTTTCAATCGAGCGTTCAAAAATGATCAGAGCGATATAATGCGGGTCCCAAATTCTGCAATGGGGTGCGGAAATCGCAGCCCCGGGCAGCTCATGAACATCAGCGACGGCGGGATTTGTAGGCGGTGCGCCAGCGACACAACGTTCGCCGGCGAGAAAGTGCCCTGCACGATGATCTGGAGCTATAGCGTCAACCAATCATGCCGACTCGTGAATGGGAAGGCGTACGAGGTCGATGGTGATCTCCGGGAACGCCTCATCCAGGACTGATTGGTCGGGTGTGAGTCAGTTGGTTCGGTGAGGAGGGAAGGAAGGAAGTCAAGAAACCCACTTTTCGCGTTCGCCTCGAGCTCCGACGGCACGCCGGTCTCCTCGTCGACAAAGTGCACGATCTTCACGCACGACGTCTCCTCGTTCTCGCGCACGTACAACAGCATGTGCAGCAGGTGGTTGATCTGCATACGGGCATTATAATGTAAGCCACCAATGCAAGAATGGGGCCGCACCTCGTCCGTCTTGACGAGCACGCACACGGGCTGGCGCCGAAGCCGCGCCATGACGCGCACCAGCGCCACCCCCCACGTTTTGCTCACGGCCCAGCGGTGCAGCGGGGGGTACTGGTCGTACGTCCAGTACACCGCGCGCAGCACGTGCACCTTGTTCTGCGTCGCCGCAAATACGGACAGCACGCCGATGAGGTATGCTGCAAAATATCTTCACCAGCACAACGAAAATAAAATTAATGAGGAGATTCCAGGAAGGGAGGAGAGACGGACCCGCCGGTGGAGGGATCGATGACGACGTTCCCAGCAAAGACGACGGGCGTGAGCGCTAGTGCGAGCGCAATAATCGAGAGCGGGGTGTTACGCTCGCGCGGCATGCGTCCGCGGTTGAACCGTAGCAACAGCAGGGCGAGCGGGAAAAGGCTCATCACCGTCAGCCACACCAGCGAGAACCTACAAATGCCGCGTCCAATGTCCATAATCGTTCATTCGTTGAGCGGACTCACATCTTGGAGACGATAGCGAGGCTGGCGCCGGCGCTGGCGTACAGCCCGGCGTTGATGGCGGTGAAGGCGATGACAGAGACGTAGGGCGCGCCGGTGAGGGGCAGGACGTTTAGGAAAGCCTGCGGGACGATGCGGTCGTTGGCGAGCTGCTCGAAGAGCTCACACGCGCTCAGAATTCCTGCAATGGGATGAACCGATCAGCCCGCAGGATTGGAGAGCGGAAGGTGGTCACCTGTGAGGACCCCGCCGCACAGGACGACCGCCGCGTCGACGACAATCCACTTCCGCAGCCACGGCCCGGCAGACTACGTGGCCGCACATCAGCATCAATGCAAGGTCGGGGGAGGCGAATACGGGGGTAGATACCATTTCCGCGAGCACGCTGAGCACGTTCGCGCCTTGAAGCACCGTCTCGAGCGGAACAATCGCCAGCACGAGCGTAATCATCAGAGTATTCAGCACGATCGCGGGGAGGTGCAGGTTGCGCAGTACACCCGGGAAGCGCCCCGACTTCATGCGCCCGATGTACGATGGGGTGCCTGCGCTCACAAAGTCAGTTCGCTTCGTGGAGGATGGATGTCAGACAGACGCACACTCGATCCCGGTGAGCCCGAGCATCCCGAGACAAAAGCCATTGAATAGCTGGCGCGCGATGGCCGCGCCCGTCGGCGCCTGGCCGTCCGCCCAGTTGCGCGCCAGCTGCGCGTTGCCGGTGCGCCCCCAGTGCACAGAGGACGCGACGCCCAGGGCCGCCATCGTGGCGAGGTGGAACGCCAGGACGGCGAACGCGATGCGCGCGCTCTCTTTGAGGCCGGTCAGACTCACAAGCGCGAATATCACGAGGACGAGCGCGGCGCCGACGAAGGCGGGGAAGGGGAGGACGACTTCGCCCGCGAGGTATGAGGCGGCGGTGGCGGCGGAAACCACGGATGTGGAAGTGAAGTCCAGGAGCAGAAGCGCTGCGCCTAGCAGGGCGAGTGATTTGCGGGATACGTTGAGTCTGTGGGCTTGAAATTAGTGCCGGCACAATCAGGGTGCGAATGAAATGCATACATATAAGAGTACGGGGCGCCGTTGATGGGGAGCGCAGATGCCAGCTCCTCCATGATGGGCCGCCATAGGAAGGGCGTGAGTGTGGCAACGAATAGAGAAATCGGGGAACTGCCCGGCGTTAAAAGAGTCGGGGGGCGATGAAAACGACGTACTAGACGCCGGACACCGCGACCACCGCCGGCAACGCGTAGAACACGCTCCCCAGCACAGCGTTGCCAGGTAAAGCCGTCCCGGTGAACTGCCCGAGCAGCCTGGCGCGTCGGATGCGCTGCAGGCGGTCCTCTCCCACCGCGTGGTCCTCGCTGGTGAGCTTGAGCTTCGAAAACGAGCCCCAGCCCGCAAACTCGAAGTCACTCGAGAGGTTGAGGAAGCGCGACGCGGTGGCGAGCGTGTACTTCAGCCCGCCGCCGTCGCGCGGGCGCGTCCGTTGGCGGCGCAGGATGATGTCGAATTGCGATTCCCTGAAGGTGGGGGGCTCCGTGGACGGTTCCAGGACTGGAAAGCACGCATGAGTCGCTTGTTTTGGAGAGGGGAAGCTGAATTGCCCACCACCATCTGTGTGGCGCGTAACGGGCTCGATGGCAATCCAGGGCTCGCCCGCACCATCTGAGCCCATCTCGTCTGGGGAGTAAGAAGGCAGATTACCGGGGCATTGGGAAGCCATTTAAGCAGCTTTCTAGCGCGTTCTTCCCGCGTTGGTAGTCCGAGTTGCCTCTTGAAGCGAGATGTCCGTTCGTTAGGTACAAAGGGAAAGGGAAAGGGGTGCCGAGGAGGTCGGATTGCACCTAATTGTACGCGTGGCTGATGGCAAATTACGACCCAGATCAAACACGCGTCGAGCTCTCCCTTGGGCCCCAGTGAGAAAGCCAGGTAAGCAGATTGAGCGAGAACGAGGCAGAACGAGAAATTAGTCCAATTGGTCAAAGTCCTCATTTTGCCTCGATAATCTGGAATCCGCTCGTTTTGGCTCGTTGGCGAACGAGGAGAAACGAGAGAAAATGAGGGGGAGCGAGCCGTTCAATTATAGTGAGCCACATTGAACCAAAATGAGAAAGCATTGAATAAAATTGTATTTCGGATACTAATACACGTGGTAATACACGAATCCTACCGGCGCACCGCCTGCCGCCGCCGCCGCCCCCTGCACCGCTCCTGCTCCCCCGTCGCTCCACCCGCCCCACCCTCGTTCCGGCGCAATTCCATCTCCACTGGCGCTCGCTGCCATTGTGGAACTCGTCCTCCGGCCCGGCAGTCGATGGCGAGGACGCAGCAGCGGGGCCCAGTGGCGGCGTGCGATGGCGCAGCGGCGGGGAGTGGTTGTGCGTGTGCGGATGCAGGGACGGTGCAGGCGAGGGACCGGGCGTTGCGGGGATGGAGGCTTGCGCGCGCGGGCGGATATCTGCGGGTAGAGCGCGGGCGACGGGGCAGGCGGGAGGGACGATGCAGGTGGTGGAGGCTAAAGGCGGGGCGCCGCGCACTGCACGAAGATGAGACGAGGGGGAGGGGAAGGGAAAGAGCGCCGCACCGCGCAGGATATCGGCACGGCGGCCGATCTCGTTGACTCCCGCAGCGTGGCCGCAACTTCCGACGCATTGTCGTCCCCCAGGGCCATTGTACCGGGTGTGTGCGCTCTTGGGCACTATTATAATTGTCGGCCGCGGGCCCTGCGGCGTGTCAGAGGCAGTTCGCAACAGAAAAGGTAATCATACCGCGCAAGGCTCGTGGAGGCAATGGTAGACAGCGCGCAGATGTGCCTAGGTGAACAGATGGGTCTGTGTAAGTGGATGAATCGGAAACAGAGGACAGGAAATGTACTCCGTCTGTAGTATGTGTTCTGAGGACAAGCCGCGGCTGATGAGGTGGTCAGATACGGATTGGAAGCTGAGCGGCACAAACCTATGATGCAGTACCAGCGTCGATTGGGTCCAAGTATGAGGGAGCAGCAGGCGGCGGGGGCAGCTACAGCTGGGCGCGCGCGACGAGGAGATGGTGGGGGAAAGAAAGCGACATTTAAAACTCCGACATGGTACGACTTTAGTTTCATTAAGTCAAGTCCAACGCGCCGACGATTCAATGACGTACGGGAGTGCTAGTGTTCGAAATTTTGCGCGAAGGAGAAAATGTCGAATGAGAGAAAATGAGAAGTGGACAATAATGTGAAAATCTATTGACGAAGTTGACATTGCCTGAATCCACGGTTCAATCTGCCTCGATCTGCCTCATTCCCTCATTCTGGCTCGTTCTCGCTCATTCTGCTTACCTGGCTTTCTCACTGGGCTTGGGCCCTGTAGGAAGGACCAAGGAAAACTGTGGCAGTGGTCGGGAAAAAGGAGAGACTTGCCGCATATGGAAACCCCACCATGACATTTGCAAATGATCGTCGCCGCGTCACGTCGGAAGATTTGACTTGCGCGCAAGAGCATAGGCCTCGCTAGGGCGTGGGATTGAAAACGCATGGCAGGTACATCAGGAGGACGAAGAAAGAAGAAAGAAAGGAAGCTTTTAAAAAGAAAAAAGTCGGGCAATGAATTCGATTTTCTGGTCTCAACTCTACGACGCGTCCTAAGAGTATGCTACACGGATTCGGGTGATCAGTGAAAACGGACCAGGAGGTCACGGTCTCTCACTGCCTGAACATACGAAAGAGCTTTACAACAAATACGACAGGATCAGCTTGCAGAAAATTTGTCCTGGCTCCGGGATAAAGTATCGAGTGCAGGAAGAGAAAGGAGTCCACATAAGGAGCCACTACGACCATTTACTGCCCTCAGATGTGGCACCAGTCTCGGAGGCTTGATGACCACCAGTCTTGGAGCCCTGATGAGCTGTGAGTACGCGCCTCTACAGACACATCGGATGCTGCCCACCTCATTCAAATTTTGCGTCGTAACTGGAAGGACAATTCCCTGGTTCATAAGCCGATCAAATAGTGCGTCTGCATCGACGGTTAATGCAGACTCTCGGAAGATATTGAATGGATTTGGGGACGCACAGCCAGAGACGATCAAGATGGGGAGCGAGATGGCGATGATCCGTATGCGCCGGGCTTGAAGCGGAGTCGCTGGTGTCCGCAAAAATTCAGGACCCTTGTTGTCCATGATGTTGGATCCCAATCCTTGGTGATAGTTCGAGGAAGAGAGGCGAGTCACAAAAGTCACACTGTAAATGATGGCACGTGACCCGGTGGCAAGCCAACCTCCACTCGGAAGATCCCAGCTGAACGAGGGCTCGTCTTAATCGCAACAGCCGGATACGCCGGAACTCATCGTCAACAATTAATTCGTCATGAAAATTAACAAAGTCAACCCGACAGGGAAACAATGAAACAGTCTCAACACTGATGCCATTTCTGAATCCGGAAAATTCCAATCAAAATGGCTCAGGTCTCCCATACTCGTACAGCCTCCACTGATAAAAATCTGAGAGTAACGAACAGATTCAGAATTTGCACATATGCATATGTATGCTTTAGCACTTACCGTGTGCAAGAACCTATCCCCGGGACAGGAAATCTAACCTGGTTTGGACAAATGTGTTGGCCCAGATGATATATAAAGCTGTCGTATCCACGCCTTTTCATACCCACCTCCGCGCTAATAGCTATGCCTACCCAGGATTCCATCACTCTGATACGCCTGAACAATATTGTGACCTGTTTGACTCCTGTCGTTGCACTCCTGAATGACCTCCACGATGGATTCGGCACTCCATTCGTACAGGCGATTGCAAGCACGACAATGTCTTTGGTTAATTCAGTACAGGCACGTAAAGCCATAAAGTTTACTAATTGATGAACAAAACTGAGGAGTGCTTTCAGAATGTGAAGCGAAATCGAGATGAATGTATCGAGCTCATGGAGAACATCCATACATTGCTCTATGCTATTGTCAATCTCCACATACAATCTGAGACCACTGGGACACTCTCACCAGAAACCTTGGAGAATATTGGGACCTTCACAGGGTATTCTTTCGTCCCCATGAATACAAGAGGCCTAAACATCCATCCATCTAGAACACTTCACAAAATCCACACCTTTGTTGAAGCACAACAGGGGAATAAGATCAGACATTTTTTCAAACAGAACGAGATAAACACACTCCTTAAAGCCTGCCGCAGTGGATTGAATGAAGCCCTCGAGGCATTCAAGGTAATACAGTTTATTCTAGTGTGGAGGGAGTGAGATTAAAACACCCCCTAGATTCAGGATGGTCTCACCATCCTCGCAGATGTTGCCAATATTCAAAAGCAAACACAGAATCTTCACAAGGAGTTGTTGGAAATGATCTCAGTTTTGTCAGATGGGGGAGATTCAGACAGCTCATCTTTTGTATGTCATTCAGCTTCTGCAATTAAAGCAACTTATGAAATGAGGATCAGACCTACCAGAGTCTACTTGGGTCGGCTAACAGGTGTGCCCCCCGCTAATGACATGCCAAAGACTGATATTTGTCACTGCAGTTCAAATTCAATCTCTATGTTACCGGGAAAGCCCAAGATATTCCATGGACGCAACTCAGAGCTCAACGCCATTGTAGAAAGCCTTTCCCAACAGTCATCGAGGATAGCAATTCTCGGTGCGGGTGGGATGGGGAAAACAAGCCTTGCCAAAGCGGTCCTGCACCATCCCGATATTGCTGCCAGATACGAGAACCACTTCTTTGTGGCGACTGATTCAACTACGACCGCTGTCGAGCTTGCAGCCCAAATTGGGGTCCATGTAGGGTTGAATCAAGGGAAAGACCTCAGAGAAGCAGTTCTGCAGTATTTCCACAAGACACCAGGATGTCTCCTGATTTTGGATAATCTGGAAACCTCATGGGAGTCAATGCGGTCACGAGGGGACATTGAGGAGTTTTTGTCTCAGCTCACAGATATCCAACATCTCGGACTCATTGTAGGCATACATTATCATGATGTTGCTAACTTGCTGATGTTCTGATAGATTACAATGCGAGGGGCAGAAAGGCCAGCCCAAGTCCGCTGGACTCGGCCATTCCTGCTTCCATTGAAGCCATTGACAGATGAAGCTGCCCGCCAGACCTTCATCGACATTGCAGATGACTGTCATGATAAGGAGGACATTGTCAAAATCCTGCTCTTGACTGGGAACATGCCATTAGCTGTCAATCTGATTGCACATTCAGTCGACAACGATGGCTGTCCCAGTGTCTTGGCCCGGTGGGAGATGGACAAGACCTCGATGCTTTCTGGGGGATATGACAAGAGGTCAAATTTGGAGATGTCTATTGCACTGTCTCTTTCAAGTCCTCGCATTGCAGCTTTGCCTGGGTCTAGAGAGCTGCTCAGCCTCCTCTCAGTTCTGCCAGATGGGCTTTCGAATGTTGATCTTCTCCATAGCAAACCTCCTATTCATGATATCTTGGAGTGCAAAACTGCCCTACTTTGTACTGCTCTGGCATACAACGAGACCCCAGGCCATTTAAAAGTCCTGGCTCCAATCCGAGAATATATGATGAGGACTTTTCCACCTCCACTCTCCCTCGTTCAGCCCGTCCGGGACCACTTTGGTCGACTGCTGGAGCTTTATCACAAGCACCGAGGGATGATATCCGGTGCACAAACAGTGGAACGAATCACTTTCAACCTAGGAAACATTCAAAGTATCCTCCTGCTAGGTCTAACAAAAGGCTGTCCACAGGTGGAAGACAGAATCCAGGCCATCATCTCTCTTAACCGATTCACTCGGATCACTGGCCTTCATCGTACTTCTTTAATGGATATTGTTCCAGACATTTTACCTCATCCCACCAACCACCAATTAGAAGTATCGTTCATCTGTGAGGTGTTTGCTGCACAACACCATAAACAGGTGCAAAACCCAGAAGCCTTGCTTGAGCAAGGTCGGAAACACTTGGGTAACTTGAAAGACCCAGTCCTTGAAGGTTAGTTCCTTGTCGCCTTTGAACCTCTCCCATATTGACCAATTTCCAGCTAAATTTTACAACGAGGTTGGGTATTACTATATATCACACCACAACGATGTACCCAAAGCTATGGAATTTCTTGGGATGGCACTCTCTGTGGCTCGATCAGGTGGATACCTGAAGGAACAGTCTCACGCCTTGGCATCAGTGGCGAGAGTAAATCTACGGATTGGAAAACAGCAGGTAGCTCAGTTGCAAACCTCTGAGGCATGGAGACTCAGCAAGCTCTCCGGAAATGTCCTTTTACAGGCCCAAGCACTCCAACACAACGCTCTATCTTGTCACTTATTGGGGAACTATAAAGAGAGTCTGGCCCTCTGTGTCAAGGCAAGAGAGCTCCTCGGCCTCTGTGGCTTGTCCAAGGGCTTTACAAGTCTTGAAATCATGTTCATCGAAGCAGAGACACATCTGTTGAAGTCGGAATACGATCTTGCCTATGCTCTCAATGCTCAGTTCATTGCTGACAGACAGGAGAAGCAGACCTATTTTCATGCTCGTGCCCTTCTAAATATTGCCCAGATTGATGTTATCTGTGGTGCAACTACAGATGTTGTGCATGAGAGCCTGGACAAGGCTACAAGTATGTTTCATGCGACCCTCCCTGCAGCATCTAGATATTGTGATCTTGTCCTCGCTGACCTGGAGTTGAGAGAAGGGAATCCTGCTGTGGCCAAGAGATTGTTCCAACAACTTTTGAGCTCAAATTGGGGTGCAAACAATGCAGAGATCATGAGCCAGTGCCTCGAGAAGCTCAGTGATGTGCATAATTGGGGTCTCACAGTCACAGATGCAAGTGCATTGACCTGGCCGGGGACCCTCCTCGCACAAGGAATGAAGACACAAGACAAACTAGTAATTCACAAGGCTCTTTTCTACATTGGTGATTGCTTTATGGCTCAGGGAGATGAGAAAACTGCAGGAAACCTGTTCAAGACAGCATTGATGGGATTTTCCGAAATGGATGTGCACCGTAGCCGGGCAGAATGCATGCTCCGCCTTGGAGATCTTGCACAGAGGAACGGTGATCTGAAGAGAGCAGCAGAACTTTGGACTCAAGCTCGTCCATTATTCCAACAGTCATCCCAGCACAAAAATGTTGCCTGTGTTGATGAAAAGCTTGCTGCCATTCAGGAAGAGATTCAGGAAGTACATGAGATGCAACTTGCCCACCTATCACAACTGCATCCTCCAGCAACCACGGAGATGGACCATCCATCTGCAATCCAAGCAACAACGGGCCCCAATGCCGAACCAGATACACCACACCTTGCAGTTGCAGTATAATGCTTCACACACAATAAATAAAGTCAGTGGCTAATGATAGTAAGATTGTGAAAGAATCCTAGGTACTTAACCATTGATGTATTCCCTTTTGAATAGCCTCTGTTATCCCATCCATATAAAGATTTTATCGGCTGTTATAAAATACTGTGGAGTCTGACTACGTGAGACTACCATCCCTCCTGAACTGTGCAGTTTACGACCCGGAGGTGGGTATTGTCCTCTGTGCTGTGTCTCATTTCCGACCTAGACACGGGGTGGGGTTGAGTGCGGACGATCCACGCGGTTGGAGTTGCCTCCCAAATTAGACTTGAGCACACCAGGGAGACACCAAGGAGCTCACACACTTCCTCTGTGATGTAGCCAGCCTCGAGTAGCCACAGAGCGCGCTCCTTCAAGTCGTTGTTGATCTGGCGATAGACCATGCATATGGCGGCGTCGCGGGAAGAGGTGTTGCCAAGCCTTTCTCAAAAAGGAAATGCTTAGCCGCCGATCAAAATCTGATGAGCGCGAACGAAACCACGGAGTGTCAACATATTCGGAAACAGCTGTAAACTCGATTTACTTTGTTCAGAACACGGCAAATCGGACCGTGATCCCAGGCGCCTGACGTTAAGTCCCAAAGCGGCCTATATTTGGACCTATTTACCCCGCTTTTCTCCATGAGGCTCTTCGGTTTGCGCGCAAACAATTGATCCGCGTAAAATACAAAATACACCTGAGTTCCGCGTAAAACAAAGTGAGTCCACCCGCAAAATGAAGTTGAGTCCGCGGATAGACACCGAGTCTTTGACATTTCCAGGTTTCAATTATGAGGAACTCGTGTGATGCAGGGAATTTCCGAGCTTCAAGCCGGTCACGGCGAATCATGGGTTTTGAACCATGGCAGCTCATTGCCAACAAGCGAAGTACTTATGAGATTCGCCAATTCTCAGAGCGCTCCCAGTTGTCGACGGCCTCGCGGATGCAGCAGAGTTTGGTAAAATTGGGATGGTTCCGCGTGCGTTGGGGGCTGGATGGGCGCGGGTTCAATATTGATTTGAACTGCAGGAAATTCGCATTGACATTGACTCGGACGACGCTATCAATGTGTCAACGCAAAGGCGCAGATCTGTCCGTACGGTTCCGCGGACGGAGTCCTACATCAAACACGAGACTCAATCTGAAATCGGCGGCGGAGGATAGGGATTTAGCCTTGGTGGACCAGGTCCATCACCACGGCGGAGAGATCCGGGATGGCGCAACTGTTCGCTGGGGACCGCAGCCACGGGGCCAGAGATTCTGGATACCAGGACAGAAAAGCACGGGGGAGGGTCCTGTATGATAATATAAGACACTTGAACCATTTCAGCGACACTTGGTTCAAGTAACGTTGAAAACGGCAGTAAAATTGAAAGAGAGAGCAAGGTTGAATTGAAAGCGGAAGCAATAGGAACAAGGTTGAAAACGGAACGCCCGAACACCCGGTGGCTGTGACGTTCTATTTTAGCAGTCTGCACACGGCATATATTCGCCCAAACTCCGAGTCACATGCTTGACCCCACACTACGACTTTCGTCCCTCCGGCACGCAGCCCATGGACACAGACTACTATAAAGTCCTTGGCGTCGAGAGGTCTGCGGGGGACGCGGAAATCAAGGCCGCGTATAAGAAGTTGGTGCGTCCGGACGCATCAAATATCAAGGCAGAGCTGACGGCTGCGATAGGCGCTGAAATGGCATCCAGACCGGAACGGCGGGTCTAAGGAGTCGTCGAGGAAGTTCAAGGAGGTGGGTGCCAACACTATTTCAAGTCATGGCGGGACCGCACTGACGAAGTATGTAGATTGTGGAGGCGTATGAGGTGCTGGGCGACCGACACAAGCGCGCGTTGTACGACGAGTTGGGCATGGACAGGCTGGAGGACGATGAGCCTACGCCGCGGCAGAGCGCCGGAACGGGCTTCAAGTTCGGGTTTGACGGCGGCAGCACGTTTACGTCCCGGTCCAGTGCCGCCTCCGGCAGCTTGAAGTTCTCGCCGGTCAACCCTAACAAGATATTCGAGTGAGTGTTTCTGATTCGAGCGACGCATGGGGTACTGACCTCAGCGCAGACAATTCTTGGGCGGTGGAGGCAGTACGTCTGGCTTCACGTCCTCCACGCGTAGTGACTCTGGCGGCTTCACGTCGACCGACCGTGGCAAGGCATTCGAGTGAGTGCTGCTGATTTGGATTGAGAGACGTATGGGATACTGACCTCAGCAGGTTCTGGAAGAATGTTTCTGACGGCCTCTCCTCGGGTGACCCTGGCGAGGTATTCAAGGAGTAAGTGCTGCTGATTTGGATTGAGCGACGTATGGGATACTAAACTCAGCGCAGAGACCTCTCCAGCGGGTTCCCCAACAAAAAATTCACATACTGGAAGAATATTTACGATGGTGTGAGTGGATCCAGCAAGCGCCCCGCCCCCGCCAAATCCTGGGAGGAACAGTTCTGGAGCGCAAGCGGATACAACGGGTTTTCCAGCATGGGCCCCGCTCGCTAAGCCATCCGGCCAATTTATAGGCTAGGAACTGTTGGTGGGTGTTGGAATGGCAAACCGAAGTACTCGAATTTCTCTATTGCCTCCACATATATCTATGAACACAGCGCGCTCCCTTAGATGCATGTTGGCTGCTCAGTTACTTACCTATGCCCTTACTTACAGTCACCTAGTATTTCTTCCGAGCTACGCATCTCGTTTGTATTTAAACTGCAGTAGTTTGCTAACTTATACTCAGTTCTATCTGCTACGAAAACCCCGCTCTAAGTTTCTTGTTCAATAGTGGAGTGACTGGAAGCCTTGTACCATCATTGAATTGGGTGGAGGCCCGGGTGAGATCAATCAGCCAGGAAAAGCTCAACTTTGATTTCAATTTTAAAGTTATGGTCTCAGCTTAAATTTTCATGTGCGGTGCTTCTCTCCGATGTGCCTTGATGTTCTGCGCTAGCAAACACTGCAGCCAGACCCCGTGGCAACTGAATTTTAGCTTCCGGAAGGGAAGCTGTTGCGGAGCTGCCAGTGCCAGGCATCTGCCACGCACCGCATGCGCGGCCCACGAATTTTCACAGGGACTGCGGCACGGATCGGTCCAGGGGCTGCGATTTGGGTAGGCGCCTAGCTAGGCGCCCAGGGATTTTTGAGGGTGTTCCCCACAGATCTAGATTAATACTTAACCCAGCGAGAATCGTCGAGGAGAGAGTAAATCACGGATACAGCGGAACTAGATAAAGAGGGCGGAAAGAAACCTGGCCACCTTAGGGTTTTTGGCCGATTAGCAGCTTCATCCTGCGCTTTTCCTAGGGCCTGGAAGGTTAAAATGGACGGCATACATATTGTAAACAAACGCGGCCACTTGGGCCAATTTCGGTGAGGTTTTGAGCGCTTGGTGAATTCTTTTCCGTCAGAACTCCCGGGGGGGCAATTGATGGAGTACCTGGCCACCCGTAACAACTCAGTAGTGCTGAGTCAAATGATGCCTCTGCGTGGCAGGATATGTTCTGGGGACCTGAATGCTCTATTTTAGACGTCCAAACATTACATCGGAAATATACAAATAAGTAGAAGAAGTTGGCGTTTCCGATGAGATGCACGAGGGGCAAGACCATATCGCTGATTAGACAAGGGTCGCGCGCGAGGTAGAGAACGGGGCTGGCCCAAGTAAGTTGCAGGATGGTCCATAGGAAGTAGATTAACGTACCTGGATGGGTGGTTCCACTCTTGGGTCGCGGTGTTCAACATTTAGACATTGTTGCCACTGAAAATCGGGTGATTGGGTATATTGAATGCCGATCAGAGAGACATTGAAAAACTTAAATGACAAAACACATCTACAATAATGCTCCATGGATCACCAAGGTCCATGCCAAGTCCTAGACCTGTAGCTGCAAAGGGTCGCTTGCTAGACGGCCTGTTGTGTGGTGGTCATCCAAATCGCCGTGCATTCATTTATGGGGTTGCATGACAGCAGGAGTAAATATTGGAAGCTGTTGCATGACTGAGGAAAAGCCCGAGATTAGGGAAGAAGAACGAGCCCTGGAAATCGTTGATTGGCAAAGAATTGGTGGAAAAACGCGTTGAATGGCTACTCGGAGTCATGTTTGTCTTCGTCCGTGGCCGCAGTTCGAGCAATAGATTGAGCTGCGCCACGGTGCAAAAATTATGGGGCTTTGAGGAATTTTCGAGCTGCAACCACAAAATCGTCCATCTGTGGAAGAACTTGGCTGTTGGGACACCTCAATCTCGACTCCCACTCTGTAAGTGTGATTCGGACTCCCTGGGAAATGAAGCGCCGATTCTGCTCCCGAAACGCCCTCAAGAAAAAGATGCGCCGGAAATGAAAGCCCCAGCGCCCATCCTGAGAGGCTGGATTTATTTCGTTGACGGTTGGTCGAACACGGGAAGTTCGGACCGTGATGGCTGACGTCAAATCCCATTCTCCTTACCACGAGGGCCTCCTCTCGCCGCCGCCTCCCCTCTCGGCTCCGACGACGCCGAGACCACCGTCGAGCCGTCGCCAGGGAAACGCCCGCCCGTCGGCGCGCGGTTCATCCAGCCGACGCCCTCGCCGTGGAACTTCGAAGCGCGCAGGCCTCCTCCTCCTCGCCATCGCCTTCCTCTTCTGGCTCGCATTCCAGCTCAAAGGCCGCCGTCGTCCATACCTCCAGGTCCGTCGTGTGCCCTCACTAGAAGGAGTTCAAATACCGCCCCGCCGCGAGCCCGATCACCACCGAGATGCTTACGCCACACGATTGTGGGACGACTGCAATTCAACTCAAATCTTGGTGAAGGTATGTAACGAATTCCTTAACCCGGTGCTCCAATAGGGTGTTGCAGACCCCGCTGCATGTATATGTCTTGCGTTTCGCGAATTTTGCTCAAGTTTTCCTGTGTGTTTGGGCCGTCAAATTACTTGGCGCTTCCATGCCCGCAGCGCTCCTCCATCCTGTGGAATCAGCAGCCTTAAAATTTTGTCGAGCCGACTATTAACCGCATCACTTCTGTCTCCTTGCTTTTTCTCTCTGGCCCCATCTGAGTCCTGCAACGCCCTTCCGCAAAATCCCGTCTGTGGAATACCCTCTGTGCCTCTCCGTTGCACCATCACATATTTAGATTCTGTTGCCGTGGATGGTCAAGAAAAACGCGCCATTCGTCCCCGGTACCATTCGAGCTCAGCATTCCCTGGTACTTCTCGTCTACGTCAATTGTTGGCCCCCTGGCTACCGTGACAAGCAGCTTCTCCACCCGTAATGACTCGCGCCGCCCAACGCCAATCTTTCAATTTTCTTCGAATCCTCTGTCCCTCGACAATATCTCTTACCTCTTTTTCTGTGTGTGAATTCCGGACTAAAGGACTTGGTAAATTATTACAGGGATACAACACCTTCGTCGAAGGAGATCATTCAAAATCCCCACTCAGTGTCTGCCTGACTCTGTGTTGGACCGATTCGGCGTCTTCCCGGCGCATTTGATGGTCGAACCATCACCCGAATGTTAGGGGCTTGTAGTTATGGGGGCTCACTGCGACGATTCGACGCGACTCGTGCTTACCTCGTCTTCCATTCAATTGCGTGCACGACCAACACTAGTGTTTTTCTACGACCGAATTTCTCACCGCTCAAGACATCTACCATGAAATAGCTTGGCCGGACTCCGTATTGTAAGCAAGAAAAGCGACTCTGTTTAATAGATCGCGAGGAACCAAAGATGAACCCAAGAATACAGATCTAATAGTAAACCTCCCGCATCATTTTGGCGGCACTGGTGAGCCCACGCAGCGGCTGAACTAGCGCCGTGTCAAGAGCCGCGGGTTGCAAACCGCGCGGGAGAGTCTGCACGATGCGGACCATCTCGTCATGCAACTACGGTGTCGACCACATGGGAAGGATCCGCTCCGGAGTTTCCGTTTGAATATTGAAGCTGAGCACGAAGAGATGCACGCAGATGGTTCCTGCAGCGCGCAACAACTGCCCGAGTCGCCCCGACGGCGCGGCATAGTCTGAAATGAGCTTGATCTCGCACCACCCGCGAGAGAAATGCGGGATGTAGCGCACGTTTATGCCCTTGGCATTCCGCGTGAAGTCGTACACCGTAACAAAGTCCACCCCGGGGTTCGTGTACATGAATCGCGCCTGCTGCTTCAAAACCGCAGTGCGAATTTCAGGGGACTCGAAGTTGGACTGCAGAATTGCACGCAGGTAGTCCCTTTCTCGGGCGTTCGCGGGACCTGGGATGTGGACATGCTTGAAACGCGGTGCAGAATCGAATGCCTTCAATGCTTACCAGTTGACTTGAGCGCTCGGCACGAGCCGCGGTGCGCGGCCTCCCAGTCGGTCATCTGACACTCGGGTGAACAATAACAAGCGAGACCACATCCAGCGCATTTTCTGAAAGCACGCCTCTCCCCAGTTTTGCCGCACTAAAGTCAGATTAAAATCACGTTTCTAAGGACACGGTCGGGGTACCCACCTGGATGTTTGCGCAGGCACTCACGGACATCAACCGTTTTTCCATGAAGAATTCGAGCGCGCGGAGACGCTCCTGAACCAATTCCGCAAATTCGGTCCAAAGTGTAGCGATGACGCATTTTGCGAAAGGCGCAGAGGAAGCGATGGCAAGCGCCACGGGAAGTTCGTCCTTGATTTTTCGAGCGATTTTATAGTGAACGACAGATTCCGGCAGAGCCTGTATGAGGAATCGCTGCAGAATGGAATACGTGCGCCACGGCTCCTCACGTTCCGATTTTCTGGATCTCCCCAGTACGACGATAAGTCTGAGCAGGCCGGCGGAAAGTGCTCGGGAGATCCACACAGCGCCTGCGTCAGATTCGAAGTGTCCAAGAAGACAGATAAGTCCAACATAGACCCTCTCTGCGGCGAGCGGGAAGTGGGGTCGCGCTTCTTCGGCATAAAAAATGGCGTCGATGAGCGCCTTGGCGCCGCCATGGGCCAGCAGTCCTGCCCTGAGAGAATCGCCGTATGAGCTCTGTGCTTGTATCACCGAATTCACAATATTAAAGGAGCCGGTGTGGTAGTTCACTGGACGCCCAATGATATCGTTGCTTTGCTTCACAAGGAGATACGCCAGATCGCTTTCGCTCCCGCCTATCCCGACCAGAATCTCTGGCAATTTGGTCTCATCCTCGGTTTCCTCCGAGTAGTCCAGGTCAAACAAAAACCCAAGGATGGCAGCGACAAGTTCAGTTTCAATCGACAGAACTCCTCGCACGGATTTCGCCCAATAGTCCGCCACTATGCAGCGTACATCCGCGGCCTTGTTGACTGCGGCACTCATGCTGTCATGCCGGTGGAGGTCCAGAATGGTGGTGGCGATAGCGTGATATGTCGCTGGCAGGTCCATGTCGGGAATAACTTCGCAGTACAAGTGGAAAAAGATGATCCACCGGTACAGACGATGCCATAGGTCAGCATACGCCGGGGGAGGCACGACACGCGCCGCTAACATTTCCGAGACTGCGCGCAATGCCGCCAAGGCACCAGTCACCCGAGAAAGTTCCACATGGCGGGACGCATCGCATAACATTGAATCGAGGTCTTTTGGCGTCGGAATTCCGGAGGGATCGAGATGAACGAATAGCAGGGGAAGAAGGAGGACGCGTTTGTGGTCGGTGGCCCTGTGTATCAAACGCAGCAAAAAGATTAGGTCTGAAGACGACCCGGTCCCAGCTAGCTTTGCGCGTGACTATTGTGCGGAAGGGCATTATCAGACTGTTCGGAACTATGGAATTCGTCTGGTCCACTCACGCGCAGATATGAAGGAAGTTTGGAGATATTGTCGAGGGACAAAGATTCGTGCATTCTGGGCGTTACAGCGAGGGCCGTCGAGGACGGAGAAGCAAGAAGAAGAAGAAAAACGTGGTCCGAAATTCGTGCTGCTTCTTATGGCCGGTGCATAAGATTGACGTAAACAACAAGTTTCGGCGCGTCCAAGGAAGGCGGTGAAAATGGATAATATTTGTAAGGGAGGAGATGGCTAGAAGAATGCTGAGATAAGTCGGCGAAAGGAAGTACAAGTCGACCTGTGTGCTTATGCCTAACCCAGAAGCAGCGACCTTACCCCGACAAAAAATTGTCGCAGCAAAGTGTTGCATGATTCAATGTGGCCCTAAATCTTGGGCTGCCTGGACGAAGATCCCGCAGGTTGTGACCTCGGGTTGACATATGGATATCGTGCGGACTTGACTGCATGTTTGTAGAATTCCTTTCCCACTTCAGAAAAATCTCTAAACTCATCACTCACAGCTTCTTAGTCAAGCCCTCTTCTTCCAATGACGACTCGAGAATATGGTTACAGGAAAACATATATCGAGCTGAACTGTGCGTGAACTCGACAAGAACCGCATTATGCCTTGCAATTAGCGAGCACGAGCTTGACGTAGTCCTGGGGCCAATAGAATTAGTAGGGACCTGCGACAAACCCAAACATAGAAACTGACGGCCATGATCCGATGTGTTTCCTTGGACGGATGTCTGTTCCACGATACAACGATTAATCAGCTGGTGCCCTCTGATGGTAGAACGACACTCACCCAGGAAGCCAATAGAACGAGTTCAACGGCGTTGAGCACTCTCCGGACAAATCCGTCTGCGACAAATTCGGTATGCAGGCGCCAGAAGTCTTGTATCCGAACGCCGCAAAGCCCGGCGTCGTCCCCAGTACGGCATCCCAAAGCGGCGCAAAGTCGACAAACGCGACGTTCAGACCCTGGGTGCGCAAGGGAGTGAGGCCGGCGAAGACGGCCTGCTTGAAAGCGTCGCCGGTGGTGGAGTGCGATCCGCGCCCGTAGTCGTCGAGCACGACGATGTTTTTGGCATTTGTAGGCGCTGCGGCGAGTTGCTTGATCTGTGTGAGAAGCTCTGCGGCGGCTTGGGGGAGGTGGTTTCCGTCGGCTGTAGATACGCGTTATGATCAAACTAGAAACGAAACTCGTGCAAAGCGAGACGCACTGGACGAAGCGGAGAAGTCACTACAAATCAAATGTATCAGACATCCACGATGTAAAAAATGCCAGCTATCGCATACTTGATTCCGAAGAACACAGTGTACAGAGTTGTTGTCGGATTCAAGGCGTTATTTTGGCTCAGGAAAAGAGATGCTATGGCAGTCTCCGTTCACAAGACTATCTTGGTCTCGATGATAGGGACGACATACCTTGATGCAGAAAATCTGATTGGCCGGCTTTGCTCGGCCACAGGGTCACATTTATGACTGCGCCAGAGATCTTCATGAGGATTATCACTCCTGTACGGAGCGCACAGTTGAAAAAAGACGCACAGCGTAATCCTTGATGGTTGCGCCCAAATCGCTTGCAACGCCTTCGGCCCAGACAGGGCCGTCCGTAACACGACCGCCTGCGCGCGGGCTGGTGCCATTCAGTACCGCTGCCGAGAGGGTCCCGCCATCACTGCGTCCGCCAGAGGTGTACGAGTCCTGATATAATGACCATTAGTGGACGGTGCCTATGAATAAGAAGAGTGGAACGCGCCCCGAAAGCGACCAGCGTTTTGATCCCGGTCGTCACAACCCCAGCGTTGGCATTGGAAAACGTGCCGCCGAGCTTTCCGCACACTGGTGTGATAGCCAAGTGGACACCGTCGTTCGTTTGGCGCTCGACGGGCAGATGCACCGCGGCGACAACGGACAAAAGTGGCAAAAGCGACGTCCAAAGCTGAATCATAGCAGCAATGAGTTTGAGGATGCTCCAGACTGTAAGCGTTCCTTAAGTACCTACTTCCGAAAGCAACCGCCAGCAGAGCATGAGACGCAGTCGAACGGTCCGCAAAGAGCGCAAACCGTGCACTGCCGGTCCGGCACAGGTCTGGTGGCCCCGAGTCGACAGAGAATTCTGGACACAGTCAATTGAGGACTTGGAAACGGCGGCCGAGGTATAAGACCGTAGTTGATGCGTTGGCTTGCGTGAGTCTGGTGGTCATCCCACGGTGATCTGTCGGGGTGAAGGGAATCGTCCTTCGGCGGCCTGCGGTTCAGACGTTGCGTTTGTGTATCCGTGCTGGTTCCACGTAGGCGGAGGGACCAGGATGACCGACAGATGGTGGTGGTGCGTGCGAAGGAAGAAAGTGGCAGTGTGTGGTTACAGAACCGTCGGAACGGCCGGACCGGTCATGCATCCCAGTGAGAATGCCGTGTGGGCTGGTATGCTCCAATGTGAGCAAATGTGGTCCATTCAATCAGCCCATACCCGAGCAATCTGCGCACCTCCCAACATAAAATCCGGACTCAAGATGTGTTCAGTTGTGGTCTCATAAATATACGCAGCTATGTTCAGGTATGCTCAGGTATGCTCCTTTTACTTCCGTTGCTATTCAACTGAAATAAATTGCATTTTACACTACATAACATACATGAATCGTACCAAGACCGACACCGCCAAGCCCCCGGCAGCGCGCTAGGAAGGCGACGCAAGGCCCGACAGTCGGATGGGCGCGCGGAGATCTGGACCTGAGCATAAGCTGAGGACGAGATAGAATCAGGCCAGGAAGAGCTTACCGCGAAACTTGTTGCACGAGAGTACTGCGAAATACGAGTCTGGCAAGATAGAAATTTGCCGGGTATACTAAGAAGACGAATCAGACATACCATGTTCGATCTGCGCGGCGTCCGACGTGTGACACTACTTTCAAAACTTCAGCAACGGCCGCCAATTTGAAGTAACTACTGGATTTGGGATAAGCAGCATCGCTGGTCGGTTGACATAAATTGAGAATACCTTCTCGATGAGACCTTTGGCCCGATCAGCTAGTACCAAAATGAGCGCACTGGGAAACTAAGTTTCAACCCGGATTCCTAGATGCTCTGGTTGTAGCGTTAGGACTCGTCAACTTTCCACGTGCACGAATTCCGGCATCACTCTAGCTCCCTCAGTTTGGAATTTCGAAATTTCTCGGAGACTGACACTCGGACTTCTGGGTACAGGCTGTCAATTGAGATGGATATATTCTGCGTACCAGCAGAAAACAGATTTTGATTGTTTCCAGATCCGGTCAGCAATTGATGGCATCTCGAGTCTCCAGATCGACGACTTCTTTGCAAGTGCAAATGTTCCAGTTTTCCTCATATTATGTCCGGCACTCAACAGTATTGAGTCAAGCTTAGGTTTGTTGTTTTCAGATTTGCATCGCAATTAAATTACCGGTCGAAAAATGAGGTTGATGTCAGGGACTTGATTCCCGCCGGCCTCTTGACGACTCAGTCCACTCCCGGAAGGCCTTGTGATTTAATGCGATGGATTCCGCTACAGCGTTCCCTCGGATGTCGCTCTGCTTTTGAGTCAAATTTCAACCAGCGAGTTCATACCAGGTTGGCAACCAGCGCAGTATACATAGTGCGCGCGAGCCTCGAAATCCAAGCTGGCGCGAGCGAGACGCCAAGTTTGAGTTCGCGGTTGGCTTTTATTTCGTTGTTGCAGATTCGATTCGAACACGGCAGGTTCGGACAGTAACACAGCCACTGACAAGCGCCTGACGTCAAGTCCCAAAGCGGCCTATATTTGGGCCTATTTACCCCACTTTTCTCCTTACCACCATGAGTCGCTCGACGGCAAAATACACCGCGCTGCCCACCGCGCCCGAGGAGGAGGGCCTGCTCGCCGCCGCCTCCCCCCTCGGCTCCGACGACGACGAGTCCGACACCGACACCGCCGTCGATCCGTCGCCAGGGGAACGTCCGCCATCCACATCGACATCCTTCCCGCCGCCGGTCGACGCGCGATTCGTCCAGCCGACGCCCTCGCCGTGGAAGCGCGCGGGCCTCCTCCTCGCCATCGTCTTCCTCTTCTGGCTCACATTCCAACTCAAGGGCCGCCCCGGAAAGGCAAAGGTCGTCCATGCCTCCAGGTGCGGGTCTCTCGTACATCCGTGGATCTGCGCTGACTGAGATGGGACACAGGTACTCGAAAGAGTTCAAGTACCGGCCTGCCGCGAGCCCGATCATCACCGAGACGCTCAAGGACGGCCGGCTGCGCGTGCGCGGCGCGGGGCCGACGAGCAGCGCCACGCCCGTGCCCGTGCCCACCACCAAGCCCAAGGGCACCAAAAAGCGTTCCGGGAAGAAGCGCAGCGGGAAGGGGAAGAAGGCGCGCAAGGCATGAGGCGTTCGGCGCTGTGTGTTAGACACCGTTTGGTGTGTTACACGCCGTTTGTGGAGTTTGGGGAGGAGACGAGGAGGAGACACCGCCCTCTAAGCTACGGATGGACATTTTACCTTATCTAATCCTCTGGAACATGTAGATACCCGCCCGCCGCTGCGCTGCGCAATACGATCCTTTTTTATTCGCGGGTTTCCGCGTATATCGACAGCCTCGCACTCTCTTCGCAAATTGCATGGCGCCTCGACCCCAGCCCTCCGTAGCGGCTCTGCGTCCACACGCCTCCCACACTCCGACGCAGTACCACCACCCCACCAAGATCTAGAAGCCCTAGGTCCGCGCTACGCGCTACGTACTCTCGGACTGAGCGCTCGATAATTGATTCTGGTCCGTACCTTACTTATCTGGCGCTGCTTCCCTCTAGTGCCTGGCGCTTGCTTCCCGCTAGTACCCGGCGCTCGATCCTTGTCCTATCACGCACCCTCCCCCCGGCGCTCAAATTTCTATTCCGCGCCTTTTTTTTGCCTGGGATTCTTCCGCCTCCGCGGAGACCCTGGACTACACCCACACACGATTTCGCGGGTGTGGGAACCCCGCTCTAAGTTCATGCCAGCACATCAATTAATATCACCGCCCCATGGCCACCCACGTATATATTGGTATGGATATTTGTATGGATATTGACGCCGAGATGCAGATGTATCGAGTCTTGACGCCCAGAACCCAGATGATTATTACTTTACAGCGAATGCGACGCAGGGTTCCTGACAGCGGGTACGGTTCGGGGTAGGGTAGATATCTACTTCTGCTCGGGGTCGATTGGTTTAATTTGGGTTCGGGGTTCGGAGGCGAGGAAGGGGTCATGGTGGCGAATATGCCATGGGGAAGATAGAGTCGAGGTTCGGGATGAGACTGAGGATTATACTAGGAATTCATCGAAGGTATGCACTGATTTAGTCTGGGACACCACCTCAGACGGGATGGTGGCACACAAGGTGAAAGTCGGAGCTCGACCAAGAGCACCACGAAAAAGAGAACAGGTGGAGATATCAATCAACTTGGATCCTCATTACACTCCGAACGATGGGCTGCCCAGCGCACATTCCTTGCATCAGAAACCCCGCTCGTCGGCACTAGACTGGGTCGTGCACTGCAAAACTCCCCGCGTGTCGAGATCAGGCAGGCCCCGTTTTGCCCCGTCCACAATCTCCCGCAGGCGGTCGTCGGAGCCGGCGCTCAGCGAGACGACGTCCAGCGCGACGCGGCGCAGGGCGGGGAACTGACGCGCAGCAAGAACATCCGCAAGGGGCGTCCAGTCGATGGCGAACGGCGTGGGGATGGGGGGGTTGAGGGGCGCGGGGTGGGCGACGGGGTCGGGGTCCAGTGCTGTCATGAGGTAGATATGGATGCTGATTTTTGAGAGCGGGCTGGGGCACTGGTGTGTCTGTAGGAGCGCTACGAGCCACGGCACTATCGTGGCGTTGTCCACGATCCGGAGGAGGAACGTGAGCAGTAGGACGCGCAGCACCGGCGAGTTGGAGGTGAAGGGGATGTGCGCCATGGAAGAGTAGTCTGTGGGACAGACGTTAGCGATAACCAGCAGAGTTGGAATCCAGTTGAGATGAGACGTACTAGCGGCTGTTATTCTTAAGTGTAGTTCTTCGAGACTCGACGAGGATGCGTCCAGGATGAGCTGAACCCCGGAAGTGGTTTTGGGATTCCAGAGGACATCGAGCTGCTGCAGGCGGGCGAAGCCACCTCTCTCGGCAAGCCAGCCGTTCACAGCGTCGAGTGACGAATGCTGCAACTTCAAGTTGCAGCGGGCCAGCGTGGGTGCGCCGTGGGCCGCGGTCAAGGCCGGGAACTCAATATTCATGAGGGTCAAATCTTTCAACGCGGGCGATGCAATGATGGATGTAAATTCGTGCAGCGCCAGCGTCCCCAGATTGAAGAGCCGCAACTTGACCAGGTGCGAGCGCTGGCAGAGCTCGCATATCGCCACACGCAACGCATTCGGCAACGTGCTCCACTGGAATGCGATATCTCGCATCTCAAAGTCAAAGGACGTCAGTGCGTTGAGCATCAACAAGACCGCAACCAGTCTGGGATCCACAATGAGCGAGCGGAAGGCCCCGTCGAATCCGACGATTCTGAGACTGCGGACATGGGTAGAAAGATGCGGCGAGTCCTGCAAAATGAGATGGAGTTGTCGAGTGTAGCGGAAAGGCGTGGATTGTGCGATGAGGTCGATATGCGAGAAGATGCGGGCTTGGGAAGATGGAAGGAAGGAGCGACAGACGAGTGCGCAGGAGCGAAGAGTGGGAGTATCACCCCCGTTCTCCTCTATGACTTTGTCGATGAGCTCCTGCGGGAAACGGGAAAGGAGCGATGTCGGATTCATGCCAGGAGCGAGTTGCGAGTTGCTGGTGGGAGTCAGCTGTGCTTTGTATAAAAAAGCTGCGAGGGACCTTTATTGAATCAAAGAGAATCCGATGGCAAGAAAATGTGCCAGCCAGTCTATACCGTGACACAATCCGCAAGAGAGAGAGTTTCTGGAGATTTCCAAGAGATTTCGGTATGCCTTTGGTATGCTCTGCCTTCAGCCGCGCTAGAAGCCCCCCAACTTCGCAGGCAGTCCAATAATTGGCTGAGATACGTTTGTTGCGCGCAACCCGGCGTAAACAGTAAGTACAGGGATGTGGCTAAGGAGCTTGCGGTGAGTTGGTCACTGTCACGTGTCACAGTAGCGCCATCAAGCTTGGCGATGTTTATGTCTTAGCCCCTGTCTTGAAGTTGAAGAAGTCTTGAATGTCTGCGTTCTCGACTGACTATGCCACCTCTATTCCCCGAGATCTCGAGCAGATTGAAACGATCTCAGTGCAACCATGGATATGAGGCCAATCACATTGAGGTACTGGAGCCGTAGCCCACTATTTGCGTGGTCGAAAGACAATTGAAGTTGGATGCCTAGACTCGCAACCAATCTGCCTATGATATGCAACAATGTGGCGAGAACGTTGCCATAGGAAGACAGCCACAGAGAAACCGTTTTTTAGGCCAAGTGTGGGGCGAAATGGCGGTATCACAATGGTGGGTATCGTTGGGAAGTATCATAGCAGGAAAGAATCATGGCGAAGAAGGTTAGTGCGACGGCCTCGATTCGAAGGCAAGGAATTCTCCGCGTAGCCGAATGCGGCCCGCTACTCTACGTATCCGGGCGGGGGCTCATCCGAGAGTCCCAACGCCCAAGGTGACTCCGCCTGTTCCTCCAACTCGCGTATACGTGCCATCAACATCTCGTTCCGTTCTCTCAGGCGGGCTATGTCCGGGTCCGGATCAGGCGCTCGTGAGCCCGACATGTTTAGGGACAACAAACGCAGGATTCCCCCCGGCGCACGCGGGGCCGCCGTCTGCGTCTCCAGCGCTTCAATGTTCACCATTTTCTCCTGCGTGGCACGCAGCTCGCTCTGCAAGTACTGTCGGCGGTTCGTGCTGATGCTACGTTTTACGTGTGCGTCGGAATTATCGAAATTGCCGGGTCCGGATGTTGACGCCTTGGCAGTGGAGGCGGGCAGGGGGCTGGACGCCGCCTGCGTCTCCAACGCCTGAATGTTCACCACTCTATCCTGGGCGGCGCGCAGCGCCTTCTTCAGGTATTGGCGCAGGTCCATTTTGCCCCCATGTGTTGTATGTGCGCCGGAGTTATCCGCACCGCCGTGCCCGGGGGAGGCTGTGGAAGCGTCGATGGAGGGCGCGGTCGCGAGCAGAGAGAATGGAGTGGAAGTCCCACCCACGGGCATCCCGTGTTCCGAGCGGCGGCGGCGCCGTTTGAGCCAGACCAAGAATGCGGCGAGTGAGAGGATTGCACAGACGCTTATAACGATTCCGATAATGGCACCCGTACGCAGCGTATTTCTAGGAAGTAGTGTTCAGCCTCCGAGAGCGTTCGCCGCCACGGTATGGGGTGTTACTTTACCTGGGTGTTGATGGGTCGGCTTGGGTTAATTGCGTTGGTGTGGCAGTGGGAGTGACAATGGTGGAGGTGTTATTGCCGGCGATGGCGGTGAACTGGGCTTTGTCTCACTGTCACCATTCCTTTTGGAGAGAGGAACACTCACGTAGACGCAGTCGTTGAGGGATCCACGCCGTTCGATCGGGACGACAACCGGCTGGTGGTTAGCCGCCGAATTGATCGAGCAGGCGCGGTAAAATCCAGGGGGGACACCGACGCTGATTTGGGTGGAGAGTATGCCGTTGACGGCCGCATCAGCGATGCTCTTGAACACGACGAATGCCGTGGGGTCGGTGGCCGCGGTCTGGTCTAGCGAGTCGAGGCTGTCAATGACGACCTTTGTGTGGCCCATGATGAGGCCATTGGCGTCGAGCATCTGGGGCGCAGTGAGGTAGGTCTGCGTGGCGCTTGTGATGACACCGCTGTGCATTCCCCGGAGTTCTACGCTCATGGTGAATGGCGTGTCAGCTACGATGGTCCCAAAGTTCTTGGGGAAGGTGAACTTGGCGGAGGGCATGTTGGCGGTCGAGGGTATTAAACCCATCGGGACTGGGCTACACGATCCAGTGGTGATCGGGAGACCGTTCGCAAGAGGCGTCCCAGGGAGGTTCAAAGCGCAGAAGTTGATGTAATTATTCCTCGAGGTGAACGAAGGCGATTGCCCTGGAAGGCTTGAGTATCATCATTCCCAGGAGACACGACAGACATACCGACAACCGGAGGGCTCTGTCCTTCGTCGGTGAAGTTGGAAATGACAGACGGATCGAGGGCTGGGCAACATGGTGTGAGTCCTCTCCATTTTCGAAAAGCACAAAGTGGCACTCACTCAGTGAGCTCTGCAGATCAGAGGCTGAAGCGCGAGTGTCGAATCCGGAGCCAGATGTCGAGGACTGCAGGGAGTAGGGTTGGAGGATATTAAAGTAAATGAAACGAGATAACGAACAGAGCTTCCAGAATTGCCGATGATGTTACCCGAGGAGCTCA
Source organism: Mycena vulgaris (assembly GCA_029204335.1). NCBI lineage: Eukaryota > Fungi > Basidiomycota > Agaricomycetes > Agaricales > Mycenaceae > Mycena > Mycena vulgaris. Next base: position 196,393 of record JARGYA010000236.1, read on the forward strand.
CTCGATTGCCTCGGCTTCTGACGCTCGACGGAGCGGCAGAGAACATGCGTGATTGAGTTTTAGATCCTGCCTTGGCTCGAGCTGCCGACGTGAAGATAGTAGGCGGGATTCCTTCCAGGAACATTGGTCCCTTGAATAACGAGGCTGACCGGTGGTAGGTAGAACATGAGAACGGGTATGACGGCGCTTACAACTGACGCACCAGTGAAAATTGAAGTGGGACCAGGCAGAAGGATATCAGCCGCCTCAGGTGCGCCCTCTGCAGGAGAGCCAATCAGCGCCCCGTACTAGAAACAGTCTATGGAGTATTCACCACTCTCTACTCCCTCCACTCTCTCTAGCTGATCCGAGTCTGGTGTACGTCTTGCGTTAACACCGAGTATTGCTAATCACCGTTCCCAGCGCTGAACCGTGGTTAGCCGCCGAAGCTTAAAGAACTCATGCCGGACAAAGAATGCACCTGAGTGAGCACTTCGGACAGACAGCAAGGAAGAGGTGCAAGGCGGAAGTAAGGAGAACAAGCAAGAAGCACCGTCGTTGCGTGGGGACCAGCAACAAGCGCCGATCCCCTCGTGGAGCTGCTGTTGGGGTATGTCAGTCTGTGAACTTTACGGCAGTGTATCACTGTATTCCCGCTACCGTTAGGCAAGGGGTGCTTGATCTCTAGATCTTTCAATTTGATGTTGAAATAAGCGAGATCACGGATCGCCTACGGAACGCCTCGCCACGCCCGCTTTGAAGGCGATGAGCTGTCAGTCGAATCGCTTACTACCAACCGCTCCGCCGAAGGACGCGAATTTCACAATTTAAGGGCAACTATAACTGCATATCAGTCGGACATGACGCGTCAGTACAAAGAATCATGCACTAGCGAGGCCTTGGTATCGCCTACTAGTCCAATGGGTATCCATAGGCCGTGGCCCCGGATCGAACGCGTGGTTGCATATTGAAGACATGGGGGACAGAGAACTTGGCGAGTCCCCTCACGCTAGTCTCCTGTCTCTTCGAGAAGCTCATTGTCGATACTAGGTACAGCCGAGAAAGAATTGTAGTCTGCCGAAGGAATAGCATTATTGACAGAGGTGTACTTATGTGCAACATATACAGAGTTATGGTTCCATACTGTTTGCAGAGTGAGCTATAGAGATGCTGGAGTGCGAGTGGCTTTGGCGGGCGCAGAGGAGAGAGATGAGTGGCAGACGAGACGCGTCGAGTGGCGCGTTGATGGTTTGATGATCATTGCCTTTTTTGGGGGGGGTGGGTCGTGGGATTTTTTGGCTGATCCAGCAGCTCTTGCCGTTAGGTAAGGGTTTCTATAGGGCGCCCTATCAGTCACAGCGCTGGCTCCTCAATTAAATAGGCATTTTAGTTAGCTACACTTTTTTAAGTATTGAGAAACACATAATACGGCCCAAAACTCAATTTAATACATCTGATTTAGGAGTTAAAAAAATCTAATACCATATGTATTACTATACTTAGAAAAGCGTAGCTAACTAAAATGCCCACTAAGCTCACAACCCGGCACTCTGATTGGCTGCTAATGAGTTAAGTGGGCATTTTAGTTAGCTAAGCTTTTCTAAGTATAGTAACACATATGGCATTAGATTTTTTTAACTCCTAAATCAGATGTATTAAATTGAGTTTTGGGCCGTATTATGTGTTTCTCAATACTTAAAAAAGCGTAACTAACTAAAATGCCTATTTAATTGAGGAGCCAGCGCTGTGAGTGACAACTCGCAGTAAACTCCATTTTTACTCAGCTTTTTTTGCGTAAGCAGCGCCACCTTCCCGAAAAGACAATGATTTTTTGTCAATTAGACCTTGTCATCACCCTTGGTAGAACATTCTCGATCTTTCGTTTGAACCACGTACGTACAACTAGTGTTGCCGCGAGGTGGAGGTAGCTCGAGCTGAAACTCAGCTCGCCTCGGACGGTTTCCATATCCGGCACCTCGAGCTGATGGGAACTCACCTCGGCTCGAGCTGGCTCGAGGTCCATCAAAATCCATTTCCTTTAATAGCAAGCAGGCAGGTCCGCGCCGCTCTCCTCACTTCAAAAATTCCTTGTGGCTGCAAGAGCAACATAATAATAATATTTTGTATCTATTGCCAGTCAGAATAGCTCACAGCTGGAGTGAATCAAAAAAAAACAGTGCGTAAAATGACATCAGCGCCGTCGTTTGGTCCTTGTGCAAAGTGCATATATAACATGAAGACTATGGAAGAGAAAAGCTAAACATTGTGAAATAGGTCTCGCATTATATTTCTACCTTCGTTCACATCCCACAGAGGGATCCTGTGTAATAAAAACCTGTCAACTTGGACATCTACATATTATTTCGACTTCAATATCAATTCGGCCTGCTACGGACGTAAATTTACATGTTGGACCCAGAAAAAAAATCAGGAGGCATTACAAGGCATTCCGGATGATATGGGCTTAATATTCCGCTCATACAGTCTGACGACCCTCGTCGTCGACGATGGTGCGCATGCGTGGGATACCAGGTTTCCATTTTGGGAAGTCACCTCGAGCCAACTCGAGGTGAGCTTGTGGCGCCTCGAGCCGCACCGAGTTTGATGGCCCATCACCTCGACCTCCCTCGACCTCAGCTCGCGGCAACACTACGTACAACACTGCCTGAAGCTTGAAGTCCGGCCGCCGGCAAGTGGCCGATAATTTTGTTTTTCGGCCACTTTGACGGCCATTCTTGAATTTTGGCCGTTAAAATGTTTCGTCCATCTCTTCATCCATTTGTCGGCTGGCCGTCCGCTGTTGAGAAATAAAAATCTAGTTCAGCCCAGCGCAGCTGAGGTTTTCGGCACAAGTCGGGTCGGAGTTTGAAATCACTCTTCCTTCCGTACACTCACGTCCCCGCCTTCCCTCTCCTCTACCTCTTCCTTCACTCGCCTCATGGCCTCGGAAGTATCTCAAACCCTTCCCGTGTGTCTGCCCACTCCCTCGCCCCTGTTTCAGCTTGTTTGCCTCGCTCCAAGTCCGGCTACGCGGCCTAGTTGGGAACACCCTTATATCTTTCTTCATCCGATTTCCCGTCTCACGAAGGACTAGAGGGCGGCCCATCTGGTGTCCTTGAGCCTCAAAAACATGTGAGATGTCGAACTAGCTAAATACACGTCGAAATTGTGATACTGGTATGTGATCTGACTCCATCCTCCTTGCCAGCACTTAGATGAGTGTCTCACTTTCTACCCTCTCTGTCTATCCTACCCTATATAAATATGGGCTATTCCTTGGTGTCCCTGCCATCTAACAGGAAGCCTTTCCGCTCTCAGTAACAAATTCACCAGTGACAGAGTCAGTGTGTGTGTCGGTATACCGTACCGTATCGCGCTGTTACCATTGCCAAAATTTCCGAGGTCTTGCGTTTCATGCTCAAGACGATGATGCAAGCTGTGCTGAGGAGGGCGGTAACGTCGGTGTATGGGTGTGTCACCGTTATCTCGCCATCCGACTGCCACTGATACACGGACCTTTGCGCAAGCTGCGGGAAGTCTTGTTAGGCATAAACCGCTACGTGCACAGTTCACGAGGCGCATCTGTGCCCGCGCGGAGGCAGGTGCGTATGTAGGCCATCCTTCCGCGCCATTTGCCGACAGCTCGTTACTCACTCCAAACCACGGCATGCATCCTTCCCGTTGGTGCACCTGGATGGATTGATTGCACCGTGCTGGTCAAGTGCCCTCAACCTACAGCTGCCGCTGCGCTGCGCACACCTGGAGTAGGAGGATATTATTCCCTTCGCTGTGCATCATCTGCTCTGTATATACTGTAGACTGTTGGCAGTACTACGCCCATGTATACCCTCTATACACTGCCCGAAAATTGGCTTCATAACTCAAGAACTGGAGGAAGAATGAAAATAATTATACTGCAGTGATTGGGTTCTGGGGGAAGTGGACGAGGCAGTGGCTGTCAAAATGGCCGTCAAAATGGCTGCCAAAATGGCCGGTAAGTTGGCTGCAATGCTCATATCGGCCACCTGACGGCGGGCCGAAAATTGGACTGAAGCGCACTGCGCGCAACATATATTGGATGTATATGCTCAAAGACGATTTGCCGAAACTTAGATGGCAACTGAATGAGATTGAGTGCTGAGAAATCAGGATCCCATTCAGTTCCCATCCAACTTGTGTCAACATTTCTCCTTTTCCGACTCCCCGACATCCATACCTTTTTTTCCCGCCGCTCCTGACGGATCAAAACTGAGGAAGGCCCGATTTTCAACATCTAGTACTTTTTATTTTTCAAACACCGAAATTAGTCGGACTACTTCCCCTCCGCAGATTAGATGTGTTGCACGGTACAGACTCGGAATGTCGGTGTAACTAAGTAAGCTTACCGCGGCCGCTGCGTCGACCAGCTCACATTGGGCCAGCCTTCGTTTCATTGAATCATGTGCTTCCCCACCTAATATCTTTTTAAAAAGACGGTCTACAAGGTAGCGGGCTGTGCCGCTCGCCGGCCCTACCCCTTTATGTCAAAAGGGTGATGATGTACATCGCAGACTCGTAATAATTGCAGGTTGACTGTCGCAATCGAAGCAGTCTTTACAGACTCGGGAGCCCATTGTCTGCGCCTGTTGCTGACCCAAACGGCGGACCTTGCACTCCTGAGCATTCAGAAAGATCCAGAACGAAGACAGACTAGCAACGGTGCGCTCCACTTGCCTTCGATCAACCCATTGGCCAAAGTACACTGCTGCCACGCCAGCTCGGGTGCGGCCGGTCAGTCATTGGGAAGCAGGCGAAGCTGCCAAAAGGTGCAACCGACAGCTTTCTCGAATGCTGGGAACCGAATAATAGGAATCTAGTGTCCACTCGAGGCACTTACTCGATAACGAGAGGATCCAAAGCCCCTGCAAAAATCCCGGTATTGGATACATATAAAGCTGTTTGCGAAATGATCTAGCTAAACGTAGCCGCGTCGCCCAATACAGTCTATCCTGCTTGCCCTCGCTTTTGCCGGCGCCGCCCTCGCCTGCGGCGACGACCACGGCCATGCTGCGCCTGGCGGGCACGTACACGACCACGCAAAGCGCGAGATCCCCAGCGCGAAGCTCACGCCGCCCTCGCGTCTATTGACCAGGGGCAGCTTCAACATCCTCCATACGACCGATAGCCATGGCTGGCTGCTCGGCCACCAAAAGATGAGCTTCCCCGAGCCAAACTACAGCGGGGACTTTGGCGACTTTGCGTCGTTTGTTTCGCATATGAAGGAGCTTGCGATCAAGACGGACGTTGATCTTCTTCTGGTCGACTCGGGCGACCTTCACGATGGCACGGGGCTTTCGGATGGATATCCTATTGGCGGTGTGGATGCTCAACAGTCGAACGAGTTCTTCAAGCAGCTCCCGTACGATGTTCTAGCAATTGGTAGGCATTCTCTCTTCCCTTTCCTTCAAAAACTCAAATTTTCACCAGGCAACATGAGCTGTACGTTTACAATGCAAGCTCCTTCGCTGCCTTCACCTGCCTTACCAACTAATTCACTCGAGCAGAACACACTCGATATGCACAACACCTTTGCCCCGCGCTTCAAGGGCCGTTACCTCTCCTCAAACGTCAACATCACTGTCAACGGCGTGAGCAAGCCCGTTGGTAGCCGCTTCGCCAAATTCAAGACGCGCAAGTGCGCCTTGTTCACTTTATTTCTAGCGCACTAGTTCTAATGGGCGTTGTGCTTTTTCTAGGGGCCGTGCAGTGACGGCCCCTGGTGTTCTTTTCAACTTCAAGGGCAACGCCGCAAATACAACGGTGCAGAAGGTCGAAGATATGGTCAAGGAGGCTTGGGTGCGTCCTTTTCCATCCCTGGGGTAATAAGATCTAATCTGTTGTGCTAGTTTGCGGACGCCATCAGGGACGAACCGGATCTTTTCCTCCTTGCGGGGTAAATGCCCGTCGCGCGGGATAACTGTGAATTGTGTTCATATTTTTCACCAGTATTATTTTTTGCTGACGTTGGTGCGACGCGACTGGGCCACTTGTCTTCAACGCCATTCGCGCCGTGCACCCCCTGACGCCCATTTTGATCCTCGGAGGGCACACCCACATCCGCGATTGCCTGCAGCTCGATGGGCGGAGCATGTCGCTTGAGAGTGGCAGGTACATGGAAACTATTGGGTGGATGAGTGCGGACCTCCCGGAGCCGAAAGGCTACCACGGCGGCTACTACCGTCACAATGGCGAGGACCAACGTCACTTTCAGTCGACCAAGAACATCACTTTCAGCCGCCGGTACCTCGATCCCAACCGCGTTACGTTCGAGTACCATACTGGGCGCGGCAACTTCTCGTTCGACACGACGCGGGGGCGCAGCATCACCAAGGGCCTTGAGCAGGTCGCGAAGAAGTTTGATCTGAGCTTCATGTATGGGACGGCGCCGCACGATTTTAATATTTACCAGTGCGTTTCTCGTTTTCCTTGGGTAGGAGGGGTCTCCTAAATATATTGCAACCACAGGGCGCCTTTTCCGTCGAACAAATCCTTGCTTTCGCTCATGTCGGAGGTGATGCCCGTTGCGCTCACCGTCAACAACATGCGCGCATCCATCCCCCACATCATGATCACCAACTCAGGATCGCTGCGATTCGACATCTTCGCGGGGCCTTTCACGAAGAACGACCAGCTCACCGTGTTGTCATACGCGGACCCCTTCCTCTACATTTCCAACGTGCCGTTCTCCGTCGCTAACGGCGTCCTTCCCGTGCTGAACGGCGCGCCTGGCGCGGGTGTGAAGAACAGGAAGCGCGATGAGGCGGTTGAGGCGGAGCTGTGGGAGAGGGGGTACGTCGGGACGCGGTACCGCGAGTGGATAGAGGATATGGCGGGGCGGAATACGGAGCTCGACGGGGAGGCACGCTTCGCTGTGGCGAACCTGACGCTGGGATATGTCACGACCGACGCGTGCCCCGGCGTCGGCGACGACACACCGCACACGCCGCTCGAGTTCCACACTCTCCCGAACTTTATCGCGTCCGCCGCCCCCATCGGGCTTGCGGCCGACGCGCCGATCGACCTCGTCTTTATAGAGTTTCTTGAGAAGCAGCTGATTGGGATTTTTAATGGGCTGCAGAAGGATAAGCTGTATACAACTGCGGATGTGTCGAAGTATTCGAACGTGCTGGCGACCGAGGTACTGGGTATTTATGCGCAGCAGAAGTGGAATTGAAGGCGCTAGCTGGGTGGTGGAGTATTTAACTGAAAATCTTAGTAGGGCGAGGAAAAGAAAGTCCGATACCCACGTGAAGTTCTTAGATTAGATTGCTTTAAGTACGCCAAGGCAGCATAAAAGGTCCGTCGAACTTTGCATGTCCACTCAAATCTCTAATGGCACAAGCCGAGGGAGTAACATGCGTTAGCACCCATACGTTGGCATTACAGTGGCGAAACTCGCCAGGTCATTTCATCCCACTCTTCGTCCGTCTCTTTCGCCGCCCCTGTGCTACATCACCGCTCGTCTGGCACTAACGCCGCCCTGAGTCAGTTTGTTGCCCGTTACGCAACACAGTTACTAGTCCGTACGAAAGCGACACGTATTCTTATTCGCGCCATTAAATTCGTGTGTTAGGGAGAAACATGGAAGGGAAAGGAGGGGATCAGAAGCATAGGACACCGTGGGCACGAGGGCGAAACTATGTTTACATTCATGTGAAATGTAATAGCATTCATTTATACCTCGCGCATTCTCTGGGTTTAGATAAGGGGATCGCAAATGTTTCTTCTCATCCAATGGCAATCCAATGACCAACCGTTTGTTCGGTTCGGTGGAGATTGAACGAGTATGCCACATTGTGGCCATCAAAGTTGACATGATCCCCTCATCAATTCGGTTCCCGCTCGGCTCTCGTTAAGCAACTCGTTATCGCGGTGCAGCCATGACCGTCGAGCACGCCTCTCGCGAATGCAAGCTCCCCAACCCCGAGCTCGAATCCTTTCTCCTGGCCCACAGGAAACTAACGGCAACAGCCCGTTCCAAACCGAAATTCGGCCTTGGGTCTCTCCTCAATGCCTTTGCGGCTGGGGCGCTCGCTTGCTTCCTCACTCAATACGCGATATGTGGCTCAAGCTGTTTCTTCCGTCCCAAAAACGACAACGCGCCCTCGATAGCGGCGCCTGACGTGTTCACCCTCGCCTCGCCATGGGCTGGGTTGACCGAGCGGCACAACTACCCACCTCCGACCCCAACCAATGCATTTCCGTCCATGTTCCCCACGGACGTGGGCTACGCGGGAAATACGCCTACGGGCGCAGAGCCAGCGGTCATCGCCACGGCCCCTTCGTACCCTGTACACACCGGCGCCCCCGTACTTGTCACGCCCGACACGTTCTCGAGAAAGAAAGGCAAGAAGTCCGACCTCTTCACGAAGTGGGGGAACCTTTCGCCGTGGTACAGCATGGAGCGAGGCGCGTTTGGGGTCCATTCTGGGCCTGAGACGCCGAACACCTGCCGGGTGACAGGCTTGCACTTGCTGCATAAGCACGATGCGAGGTATCCCTCTGCCTGGGGTGAGTGTATTCTCTTTCTAGTCTGCTTGCGCAAACTCTTAACCGGAGGCACATCGTCGTACGGCGGCCCTGCAGGTCTATCTAGCCGTCTTAACGCCGCGACTTCCAAGTGGACGGCCTCGGGCAAACTTAATTTTTTGAATGAATAGTTTGTATCCGCCATTTCAATACTGCATTTAGCTTATCGGGCTCTAGGACTTATAAGCTCGGCGAAGAAGGTGAATAACAAGCCGCATGCAGGTGATTATACTAACGCGACTGGAAGTTTTGACGCCATTTGGACGTCAACAACTCTGTGGGTAGTTTATCTGCGAATTCTTCAAGTCGACGTCATCCTGAATGTCTGCTAGTTGACTTAGGAATATCGATGCGCTAAAATATGGATTCCTTCTCAAGGTACCCAGATTACTAGTATGTCTGGATGTTAACCGACCACTGCCCAGAACTTCACCGAATCCAATACTCTTCCCGTATTCCGTACCGAGTCCCAGTGCGTGAAACCCCATCTCGGTTCTATGCACTAACCAAACACGGCCTACAGAGCCCGCATGCTCGCATCGGCTCAGAATTTCGCAATCGGTTTCTTCGGCTATCCATTCGAAGGCCAATACCAGCAAAGTATCACCACCGAGGGGCACGGCGTGCGTCCTTCTGTCTACGCGGTTTCCTGAACTAATCTCGTGCGCAGTTTAACAACACCCTCGCACCCTACATGACGTACGTCCGTAAAAGACTCCGATATATTGTTAACAACGCTGCAGCTGCCCCAATGCGCAAGATTCATCCAAAGCCGATCGGGGCCGCGGGTACCTTGCCAAATGGGCTTCGGTCTATCTTGAGAAGGCACTCCGTCGCCTGCAGCCTCAGTTAACCGGCTATACTTTGACGATCGAGGACGTGTACGTCTTCCAACAGCTGTGCGCATACGAGGTAGGTTCTCTCGACGTTTGGAGGATTGAAACTTAAGCGTCACCGGAAGACTGTCGCACTTGGGTATTCGAAGTTCTGTGAGCTTTTCACGGAAGAGGAGTGGGATGGATTCGAATATTCGTCAGTTTTCAGTGCTTGATCGGAACTTGGACTGACCCTTCAATAGATTTGACCTTTATTTCTGGTACGTCGACCTTTGTCAAGTATACGAAGCTGCGCTAACAGTTTTGCCAGGTACAATTCGGGCTTCGACTTCCCGCTTGCGCGGTCGCAGGGCATCGGGTATGTGCAAGAACTCGTGGCGCGACTCACGCACACCCCCATCTCGACGCACAACTCGTCCACCAACGCGACGCTGGACGACAATCCAATCAAAGCTTCTGACGCATTCGGGAGAAAAATACAGACCAAGCTCCGGACGTCCCGCTTGATGGAATGAGATCGCTCGATAGAGCTTGGTTCAGCCATTTGTGGAATGTGGAATCGTCAATTCAGACATGACTAGCAGTTAGCCGTGCTACACCTCGGCAAAACAGATTGGCAATCCGTCCTGGATTCGAAGGCGCCGCTCGTCGCCGACCTTCAGTCGACTCCTCGCGGCCTGGTGAACAGTTCAATTCTATAGCCTCAATTCTGACTCGTTTCTCCCCTTCCCTCTCCGTTCCCACCCCCCACAATTCAGTGGCTGGCGATAGGACGAATTTAGCTCATTTTCATGTGCCCCTTCATCCGAACTTCATTCTACCGCCCTAAATATCAACTGCTCGCAAATCTCATTCAAGTTCGTTATGTCCAGTGTCTGACAGGACCCTTTTGCCTTCAGCCATTAAATGGCGCGGTCAAGGTTCCCTGAATGAACCTCTTCTCCCCAAAGTCAAACCGATTCATTTGAGGTGTTTGTTGCTAGCGGCGGTCAAAATGCCGCCTTCATCCTCACCAAGCTGATCCCGATCATGTTTTGTGTTCGGGTGAACCAATTGTTTATATTTAGTTCGCGCTCGATAATGTGGGTATCTATCTTGAACCCATTTTCGTCGGGTTAAGTACCTACTGTCCAAATACCCTATCATACGACCCGTCGGAAGTCACGAAGCAGGGGTTGAACATCTCATCATTTTATAAATAGAAACCCAACAGTTCAGTGGAGAATTGGCCGAGAACGCAACATCTCGACAACTTTCAGCTGTACTGTGGAACGGACGGGATTCGGCAAGGACCCGGAGCTCTGGGAGCCAATATGGTTATCCCAAAGTCAAATGGTCTTGTCTCGCACTGACATGGGGTCCTCAATTGTAATATAGACTAGCAGTTTGCCCGTGCTACGCTACGGGTAGTTATCAGGTTAAATCATGTCATTGTTGAATTTTCACAGAGTGCAGTCGGTCGACCCCCAGTTTGCAGTTTTGATGCTGAATTTCATTTGCAATTGAAACTACTTACTTACTCGGTAAGTGCTTTCCTCGTGATCTAGGCATTCTCCTTTGCAATAACTGCCAATCGGAGGTACTCCACAGCCCTCATCATACGTTCCCGATAGCTTGAAACTTCCAGCCAACGGCAGAATGGATAATGTAGTTTTAAATTCATTGGTTGAGTTGTACAAAGCATTGATTTCGTCTATGGTTGTCTCGATGATAATAACCTATATACGACAGTTGGGGTGTTCCTCAAGGCCCAGTTACTCTTTGTGGTAGCCTACGACGGCCACAAATCAGCACATAAATGATTGCTCACCGACATCTCCGGCATCTTTAGGAACTTATTTGAAACTGAAATCGATGATTTGAAAACATTCTCTTTCCATCAGCCTCCAACCGATAGTTGGAGGGCTGTTTCAATGGCTCCCTGTTGCCTCCCGACATCAATCGACATCGAGTGAAGGCGGTGAGAATTGGTGCAAAATGACTTAAAAATGGGCAGATAATCCGATCCCATGCATGCATCTGGCTGTTGAACGGCAAATCAAGAGGCAAACACATCGAATGCTGCATTGACACTCAAAAATCAGGGCAAGTTAGCTGGATAGAGTTCAGCTGCAAGTTTCTTTGAATGCCAAAGGTTCAGAAGACATATATCTTCACTTCAAAAACTCCCTCGCCGCATTGGGATCCTGCCTAGTCCATGGTACCACAAAAGTATGGCAGAGCGCGGGTTTCCACAGAGCAGAGGAAAGTGGTCGGCAAATGCCGATCGCTGCTGGGAGCTGGCCGAACTTTGAACACACATGTACATTGCTGGGACCCAATCAATCTTGCAAGTCCTCTCTTCAAACTGGTTCAGCGCTTGGAAGGAAGGATAGAGCCTTCTTCTTTCGTGGGATTTTGGTCGAAATATTGGTGAACAGGCATTGGCTTGCTCAATGTGAGACTTATCCTCGGCTCCCAAGGTTGCGGCAGGCTACCTCCGGCGATCAGCTGGGATGGAGGGTGGTTTTCGAGGGATATGCACTCTGGAATGGGAGAGTTATTGGACAGTTTGCTGGATTCTTGTGTAAACGACCCCGTTTCCAGCAAACTCTATGGGTTAAAAGTTACCAGGTGTACGGGTTAGGACGGAGGTGACCGTACCCTCTCGGCTTGCTGCGGGCGATAAACGCTAAAATGCAGCTGCTGACCAATACGCAATTTGACGTCAACGCCGACGAACGGCGACTGTCGCCTCATGTTTCCGTCCCGCGGCAGCCTGCTAACATTGATCAAGACCGCTATAAATAGAAATTCCACTTGGTGTTCGCAAGTCAAGTTTCAACATTAGGGAAACGGGCTTATATTAACGGCAGCCAAAATCCTCCATGATTTACTCGGCCTGCCGGCTAAGGTGTTTGGACACGAACTGAACAGTTATAAATAGCAATACAGCAGTTCAGTGGAGCTCCTGCAGAAATATCGGGATCTCGACAGTTTTCATTGTGTCAGTGGAGCAGATCACGGCATTTGCATTGCCGACAGCCAATACGAATGTATGTTTGTCTAATTGTCTTGTCTGGCCCACACATGGGGTCTTCATTTCTTATATAGATATATAGATGTTGGCAGGAAAAACACCAAACTCATGGTATCCCCTCGATTGCATCGGAAGATATTTAGGCATTCCCACTCTACCACGCAGACGGCGTTGTGGATAACGAGGCAAATCTGACCGCCAAATCTAAGTTTTTAAAGAATACTGGACCCATCTGACTCACGACAAACTTTGTGCGGATTTGAGGAGTCTTTCCAAGATCATTCCATGCAACGGCGCTACGAGAACACAATTTAGGAGACTGTGACGGGTGAATATGTAGAAGCGTACCAGGCAATTGCAGCTACTAATCCGCCCGCCTTCACAGAAATATTGTAAGCTCAGAGGGATCATAGCGCGCGACTGGAGCTGACCGAGATGATGAAGAGCAGAGCGCAATACACGACGAAATGAAAGGATCTGTTAACCAAAGCGGACGATGTAAAAATTAGAAAACTCGGATGAGACCAACGACACCTGCGGGCGACATGTAAACACAAATTTTAGGGTGTTTCAAGGTAATTCACCCGCCATAGCAGTCAGAAATGGGCTGTCCGTGCCCGATACAAGGTACGCTGCGTACACCATCATGTAAGTGTCAACGATAGACACGAGCTCCCATGTTGGGCTGTAGAACGTCTCCCAACGATCCCTCATGGCTCAGTGGAAAGGCGTCTGGGATTCTTTGCGGCAGATGATGGACGAGGAGAGGTGCAACTTCAAGTCGGTTATCTGGTTCCGGCGGCTGTGTATGATACGCTATGATACGGGTCTTTCTGGTCTGCTAGCTCTTACCCCAGTAGTAAGCCACAGCAGGATTCATAGATAAGTAGTGAGGTAGCGTGGCTGGGGAAAGACCCATTCGGAATAGCTTGGATCTCCAAGGACGGCGGCGTTCAACGCTTGTGGCCCATACGAAGGAATCCGACGACGGCTTCAAGATGGCTGAGAGCTCGCAGAGATTCTGAGAAAGACCCAGTAATTAGCTGAACACCAAGTGGAAAATTGAGTAGACCAGGCCAAGTCAACGAGAACAACAATCCGAGATGCAGATGGATGGGTGAGGAAAAATATGGGATGGTCTTGAAAATTACTGTAGCAAGAGTCTGGCTTCTGGAATCTGCACCTTCAGCGTCCGAGTTCTCGCAGTTGAACTTGAGAAGCAGTTGAGCAGCATAAGAAATTTCTCATCCGGCGTTGAATATCGGGTCCTACTCGAGATTTTCTAAAGGCTGTTCGCCAGACGTATACTGGTTGAAATCGAGCGAGCCTCCATTAGGGTGTTTCACAGTTGAAGATTTCGGCCCAACTTGAGCTCCAACTTGTGCCTCAACTTCACCCCAACTTGCGAAGTTGAGGCACAAGTTTGGGCTCGAGTTGGGGCATCAGCTGTGAACGCCCTTTCTGACAAAAATCTAGAGTTTAGGCCTGGCGGATCACGTAAAGATGAGATCCAGGCCCAAGAGATGAATTAGGCGAGTTGGGGCATCGACTTGGGGATCAAGTTGGGGTATGTACAAGTTGGATGTCAGCTCGTGGTCTTATGCACGACTTGACATCCAACTTCGATTTGGTTTGCCCAACTTGTGCCCCAACTTGATGTGAAGTTGGGACTCAAGTTGGGGCTCAAGTTGGGCCCAAATCTTCGACCGTGTCGATTCGGCCGCTTTCGACAGTTCTGTGGATGAAATTACACCCGATGGCCCCCAGTGAGAAGAGTCGTACATATGGGAGCGAACTTCGGACAACTTTGAGGCCTGTATACACCTTTTGAGGGCACAAAGAGAGAAGAAGATGGGGATAAGCCAAAGACGTCCAAACGAAAGCGCTCCAGTTGCTCCGTTAAACTCCGACGTCAATCACGGATCGGATGATCCGGCCCGTCACTGCGGGCTTTATCTGATCGCTTCCCTTCCGCCCACAATGACCGACCCAGAGAAGCCCGCAGACGATGAGCAGGAATCCCAATCGCGACGACAGAAGGTCAAAGGGTTCATGTACGTCCCACAGTACCTGACTCTAATCGCCTTTCTCATTTCCTGTGCCCCCAGAAACGATGAATTCCTCAAAGGCAAGCTAAAGCTCGAGCACTCTCTCGGTCTCGGAAACAAGCCAACACCATCCCCCCGGCCGCCGACCCGGACATCAAGGGCCCCCCGTACCCCGTCACACGTCTCCACCTTGGTTGGCATCCAGTCGCCGGCTTCGCTGGCAAATGGTTCGCCGAGAAGACGGGGCTAGGCAAGCTCATCACCGAAAGGACGCACCGGTGCCCCGACCCGACACAACATTGGGCTGTGCTGGTTGGTGAGTATGCGCACGAGTTGTGGATGGTGAGTAGCCATTTGGGCATGGGGAGAGAGATATCGTCGTGGGTGACAAGCGTTGCCTAGGATGAGCATCTCGACGTGATTTACATCAACGAGAAAGTCAAGCTGGAAGAGTGGCATACGTTTGAGGTCGGAAAGACGCGCTTTAACGACGAGGCGCTGAGGCAGGCTGGTACGTGGCCCGTACAGTCCCCTTCGTACCTGTCCCGTTTACTGTCGGACGCAGGCGAAATGGCAATCTTCTCCATGCGCCAAAAACAACCCGGTTATAACCTAATCTCCAACAATTGCCAGATGTTCGCGCTGCAGCTCCTCGATGCGATTCAAGTCGGCAAGCACAGCGAGTTTGCGACCAGCTTTGCCGTCTACAAGGAGGCGATCAAGAGCCCGAGCAAGGTCGTGGCCTTCTTCAAGACGCAGGCGGAGGAGCTACCGGATGGCGAGACGGAGCAGCAGGCGGGGACTACGACGGAGGGTGCGAGTACAAGTGGTAGGCCGCCGAGCGAGGTTAGCGCCCATGCGGTGCAAGTGATGGAACAGAATACGACGCACGTCGATGACCATCATTCGTTTTGGAGGGAGTGATTGAATGGGACTGTTATTTGCTAATGAGCAGGGACATTTGGGTGGGCGGGGAGGCTTGGGCGGAGTTTCCTTGTGTATCAGGGCTAAGTTATGTATGTAGTTTTGCATCGTGGATATATGGAGCTGCTTTTCGGTGTTTGTGTTTCCTACATAAACCTGTACTGCAATGAAGGGCAACACCGCTTTAGACATCACTGCGTGCGCCACTTTATAAATTTCGCCCTCCGAGAAAATAAACTGAACTGCATGACGGCCTCCGAGCTCTCCGTTGTGATTCTCGTACTCAATTCCACTTGTGTTCAACTTTACCTTCATCGCGTCGATCTCCGCTCAGTCAAACTAGTACTGGACAAAAGCTTCGCATCAAGTCAGCGCTCAGGGTGGGAAGACGTCCGATAGCACACGCGGCGTGCCCCTCTGCACTATGTTCCAGATATCCCAGCCCAATGCTCCCCCATTCAATTCTAGGTTGGGTGATCCACAAAATCCATATTTGTCCCTTTTTACACTGCCTGAGTTGTTTTCATTCCAACATCACTTGAAGTCCATGAATCTATTGATGTGCACTTCCTGTTGTGGAGTACAGGCTATACGGAATTCGTGTATCGATGCCAGCTAATAATATGGACAAGCAGCCCAGTCCCCGAGACTGGACAGAAAGAGTCATGTAGAACTCACACGTCGGATGGCAAAAATGCTCGCTCCCCGAGGTGGAAAGCATGAACAGCGCGCAGGCAAGATAGATCCGCACGGGAAGTTCCCGTACCCTTCTCACAGTTCAATGCTAATACTGTGCGAGTGTGAAGCAGAATTGAACCTGACGTCGTAATGTATACATCGTTTTCTTGCTTTTCTCGCTTCGATTACGTGAATCTCCAGTGAATATTCTTGCACTTCCACCCTCCAAAGGCTACAGCTCGCACTTTCTATGATAATGGTAAGGGCGGGGATCTCGTCCAGTGTCGCCGTTCTCTCTGTATGGTATGTATGTTGGGTTCGAACAACGCGAAGGGCAATTCCGAGCCTCATTCGCCCGGTTGCACGCCTGTTTACCGAAATTTCTTCAAGTGTTATGTCACAGTTCTCGATTGCGGGCATAGATTACACGGCTAGCAACCGGCATAAAATTGTTGTTCAACAGCTACAAGGGGGGCAGTATCCCACAAAGCGGTATTCTACCCACTGCTATCAGACTTAGACGCAGCAATAGTTAATGGCCCAGCTCCAAGGGAGCTCGATCCCTGAGTATTGTGGTTAGATTGTATTTATGCGTGTCTGCGCGGAGTAGCGACGAACCGGGGTGATGATGGACATGCCGTGGCAGTTTAACCCGCCTAGTTGAACAGAGTATCCGGGCGGGAAGAATTTGATGACGTTACTGTTGCCGTCGCATACCGTGAAGGCACCGTTGCTGTAGAGCCGTCGCCGCAGAGACCGGTACGGCTATTGAGGTTTCTCTTTAATTTAAAGGCTATCTCGTCCCCTGAACGACGCGAGTCCCTTTCAACTATTTACTAGCAGTTAGGAGCAGTATGTGAATGGGACGTACTGCTGCCCTCTGTCCGATGGGGCCGTGAGTCAACGGTTGAAATCTACATAGGATATATGATTACCATTGGTTACCCAGCCTGACATGTCACCGCACGCTGGTGCAATTTCATCAGCCAAGAGGAGGACAAGAACAGGTAGAGAGGGCTCACAGCTTCCATGCAGCGGGTCACCGATCAAGCATAACTGGGAAATGGGACTTTCAGTCTGCCTTCCAAATTTGGGCTCTTTCGCGCCCGGAGAAAAACTCTTTCGCGCGCCAAACCTCTCTCTCGCGCGGGGTTTTCTTTTTTGCACAAAGGAACCTCAACCTCAGGGAAATAGGAAGATATTAATTTGGCCATGTGATATAAGACTACTGGAGCTGCAGCCCACTGTTGTGTGGTCAGAAGACGATTGAACTTGGATGCCTAGACTCGTAACCATCTGCCTACAATGTGGCGAGAACATTGTCGTAGGCAGACACACACAGGGACGGTATCATAATGGTGGGTATCGTTGGGAAGTATCATAGTAGGAAAGAATCACGACGAAGAAGGCTAGTGTGACGTTCCATCGATTCGAAGGCAAGGAATTCTCCGCGTAGCCAAATTCGCCCCGCTACTCTACGTATCCTGGTGGGGGTTCATCCGAGAGTCCCAACGCCCAAGGCGACTCCGCCTGTTCCTCCAGCTCGCGTATACGCGCCATCAACATCTCATTCCGTTCTCTCAGGCGGGCCGTGTCCGGGTCCGGATCAGGCGCTCGTGAGTCCGACACGTTTAGGGACAACAAACGCAGGATTCCCCCTGGGGCAGGCGGGGTCACCGTCTGCGTCTCCAGCGCCTCGATGTTCACCATTTTCTCCTGCGTGGCGCGCAGTTCGCTCTGCAAGTACTGTCGGCGGTTCGTGCTGATGCTACCTGTTGTATGTGTGTCGGAATTATCGACATTTCCGGGTCCGGGGGAGGGTGTGGGTGCCCCGGCGGCGGCGGCGGGCAGAGGTGATGGGCTGGGGCCGGACGCCGCCTGCGTCTCCAACGCCCTAATGTTCACCACTTTATCTTGGGTGGGGCGCAGCTCGTTCTTCAGGTATTGGCGCCGGTCCATGTTGCTCCCATGTGTATGTGCGCCGGAGTTATCCACACCGCCGTGCCCGGGGGAGGCTGTGGAAGCGTCGATGGAGGGCGCGGCGGTCGCGAGTAGAGAGAATGGAGTGGAAGTCGGACCACCCACGGGCATCCTGTGTTCCGAGCGGCGCCGCCGGCGTTTGAACCAGACCAAGAATGCGGCGAGTGAGAGGATTGCACAGACCCTATAACGATTCCGATAATAGCACCCGTACGAAGCGTATTTCTAGGAACTAGTATTCAGCCTCCGAGAGCGTTCGCCGCTATGACGTTTACTTTACCTGTGGATGGATGGAACGGGCTGGGTTGATTGCGTTGGTTTTGCAGTGGGAAAACCGACGACGCTGGTGACACCACGGTCATCGGTGGATGTGACGCCCCCACGGACGATGCTGGAGGCGGGGCCACGGACGACGGTGGAGGTGATGCCACCACTGACAATGGTAGAGGTGGTACTGCCGGCGATGGCGGTGAACTGGGCGTCGTCTCACTATCACCACTCTGTTTGGATAGAGGACCACTCACGTAGATGCAGTCGTTGAGGGATCCACGCAGCTCGATTGGGACGACAACCGGCTGGTGATTGGCCGCCGAGTTCATCGAGCAGGCACGATAAAACCCAGGGGGACACCGAGGCTGATTGCGGTGGAGAGTATGCCCGTTGACGGCCGCGTCAGTAATGCTCTTGAACACGACGAATGCCGTGGGGTCGGTGGCCGCGGTCTGGTCTAGCGAGTCGAGGCTGTCAATGACGACCTTTGTGTGGCCCATGATGAGGCCATTGGCTCGAGCATCTGGGGTGCAGCGAGGAAGGTCTTCGCGGCGCTTGTGATGACACCGCTATGCATTCCCCGGAGTTCTAGGCTCATGGTGAATGCGCGTGTTAGCTACGATGGTCCCAAGTTCTCGGGGGAGGTGAACTTGGCGGAGGGCATGTTGGCGGTCGAGGGTATTAAACCCATTGGGACTGGGTTACACGATCCAGTGGTGATCGGCAGGCCGTTCGTAAGAGGCGTCAGAGGGAGGTTCAAGGCGCAGAAGTTGATGTAATTATTCCTCGAGGTGAACGAAGGCGACTGCCCTGGAAGGCTTGAGTATCATTATTCTCAGGGGCAGACACGACAGACATACCGACAACCGGAGGGTTCTGTCCGTGTCGGTGAAGTTGGAAATGACAGACGGATCGAGGGCTGGGCAATATGATGTGAGTCCTCTCCATTCTCGAAAAACATAAAAGTGGCACTCGCTCAGGGAGCTTTGCAGATTCGAAGACCGAAGCTCGAGCGTCC
>JARGYA010000237.1:0-215642 GCA_029204335.1 Mycena vulgaris
CATCATATCCTCCTTCCCGCTCCTTCGCCAGATTTCCATTCGTTGTGATTACCATATTCCGGACGATCTGGTCTTGCCGGTCGCCCCGAGTCTGCAGAGTGTCTCTGTGACGAATGGGGCACCCACAGCACCCATGTTGAGCTGGCTTCACAGAATAGATCATTTTAGCAACATCGACGCGCTCACCCTGATCCGTATCCCACCCAAAGATCTACCTTTAGTCCACCGCACACTGCAGAGTCTCGCTGCATCGCTGCAGCACCTTCAACTCGGTCTCGGTTGGAATCGCAATGGTTTAACCGGCCAAAACATCAGTGAGCGTGGCAGTGAACGGCTTGAAAGTTTACATTTCGAACATTTTATAGATGCCCTCGAACGCGCCTTCGACCTGTCTGCCCTCCGCCGTCTCAAAACCCTTCGATTCCAAGATGTAATGCTCACCTTTGCGTTCTCGAACCCGACCGATCCCTCCTACGAGCGCAGCGTAATACCTATCGTCCTGAACATCACATCTCCTGCCCTCGAGACCGTGGCCTTCAATATCCACGCACATCTTGGAGGAGAGCGCTACAGCTGGATCGACTGGGGAAGCCTCGATGCATTCCTTGCGCAGTTTCCCCGTATCAGGCGAGTGGAATTTGAGATCCATTTCGAGTATACTGAGGCCAGCGCATATCTGCACGAGACGCTTCCGCTCTTGAGAGCAGCAGGGGTACTCTGAACGGAAGATGCGTCGGCCAATATGTGGCCAAGTGCAAGTTAAACCGAGGGGAGTAGGCACATCATTGGGATGCAACTAGTACGTGTACGATACAGAGAATGCCGATTCATCTGAACGCTGGAATATGCCATCTTTATTTTCTTGCAATGGTTAGCCGGGTGTATAACAAACCAGGCGGCGATACGAAGAGCAACTCATGTAGAAGCCTTCCCAGACATGTTCAATTACAAATCAAGGTCCAAAAGATGCTGACATTGCTAACTTACACCACGCTGGATGAACACAGTTTGGGTGTGCGTATTAGGTACTAAGGTAGTTACAGTACGATATAACAAATACAGAAACCTCCGCAGAACCCTCAACCTCAGAAGCACTCTGAGGGAAGATATGAGTACGTGGGAGCAGCATGTAAAGATGAAAACATACTGCGATGGACGATGCCGGGCCCGGACTCGTCGTACTCCTGCTTGGTAACCCACATGTTCCGGAACGTGCTGAGGGAGGAGAATCGAGCCGCCAATCCAGACAGAGTATTTGCGCTCCGGGGGTGCGACGATCCGGACCTGAATCGACGTGAGCACAGACCGCGTAGGGAGAAGAGGGCTAACCTTGATGCTAGACGGCGCCATGGCCACCAGTTCCTTCTGCATGCGGTCCGCAATGCCGGGGAACATGGTGCTGCCGCCGGAGAGGACGTCGTTGGCGTACAGGTCGCGGCGGATGTCGAGATCGCATTTCATGACGGAGTTGAACCTGCGCGGGTACACGGGTCAGGACGCTTTGACGGAGTTATAGGGATGTGAGCGGCGCACGTAGTTTCATGGATACCCGCAGCCTCGAGCCCAATGATCGAGGGCCTGAAGAGCACTTCGGGAGCACGGAAACTAGGTTGGTAGTTAAAACGATGGCAAGAGGAATTAGGCAATAGTCTCACCGTTCGTTGCCGACGGTGATGACATTCCCGTCGGGCAGCTCGTAGTTCTTCTCCACCACCGACGATTCCGCTGCAGTGCGCATCACTTGCTCGAAATCGAGGGCGACGTAGCAGAGCTTCTCCTTGATGTCCCGGACGACCTCGTGTTCCGCCGTGGTTCTGAACTGGTATCCTCTCTCCCCGAGGTTCTTCACAAGGCACTCGGTCAAGTCGCGCCCCGCAAGATCGAGCCGCTGGATGGCGTGCGGGAGCGAGAATCCTTCGTAGATTGGCACCGTATGCGATACGCCGTCGCCCGAATCCATGACGATGCCGGTGGTGCGTCCGGACGCGTACAGGGACAGTACAGCCTGGATTTCGACGTAGAACGCGGGGGTGTTGAACGTCTCGAACATGATCTGCGTCATCTTCTCTCTGTTCGCCTTGGGGTTCATCGGCGCCTCAGTGAGAAGGACGGGGTGTTCCTCCGGCGCGACGCGGAGAAGAAAGTGTGGTGCCAGATCTTCTCCATGGCGTCCCAGTTGGTGACGATCCCGTGCTCGATGGGGTATTTCAGGGTCAAAATACCGCGCTTGGCCTGTGCCTCATCGCTGTGCTGTGGTGAGTATGGTTCTCAGCATGTCGGCGGAAACTTACCCGATGTACGAATCCTTGTTGCCGAATCCTACCATGACGCCTGCTTGACGAGGACGACCGACAATTGACCTAAGAGGAACGTCAACGCCGAGGCGGACAAAGTGCAGCAAGACTGACGGGAATACAGCGCGAGGTGCTACAGTGCATCATCGCCTGACGTTCAACCTTGGTTAAGATTGAACGGAACATAAATCAAAAATATTACCAGCGACTGTGAACAGACGTTGTGAGCCTCTGAAAGTAGGGAGAAAACCAAGACCTACATCCAGCCTTGCACATTCCCGAGCCATTGTCGATGCCCTGCAGAATATGTCCGGGGAAGGCAGATGGTACTTCGGGCGAAGACGCACGAGCGCTGCGATATCATCGTCTGCCATTGTAGTAGGTTAAGTAGTTCGAAAGTGAGCGAAAGTGGAAAAACCAAATTTAGCTTGTGAGCTGAAAGTCGCCTGGTTTGCCCTTATAATAGCCTTAAAAGTGCTTAAAACGCGACTTTCACGTGATAATGTCATTGACTAAGGCGATGATCAGGTGCCAAATTTTGACAGTTTTTCCGAGTCCGACAGGTGTTGAAAGGTTGGCACCAAGAGCCCACTCGCGCAGTGCCCATTCCTCGCCCCGGCCTCGCGCACCTCCACTCTGCGCGCGCGCGACCGACCTCCGCATCCCGGCACGATTCCTGCTTCGACCTCGCGCGCGCAGCGTGTGAAACCTGCCGACCGACGCCTCCAGCGCGAGGAACACAGTGCGCAAGTACGAGGACTTGCCGCGTCGTCCACGACTCGCCGCCGCCTCGGATAATTTGTCCGGGACTCCCGCGTCGACACCGCATCCTCCCTCCCCGCCCGCGCCGACTTACAGCCCTTGTCCAATCGCCACACCCGCGCCCCCTGCGACGCGCTGCCTCACTCCACGCTCGTGGGCGCTGCTCGCCGTACTTGTACCCCCTCCCCACGCACATGGCCCCCACCCTGGCCTCGTTCACCGACCGATCACTGACCGACGCCTCCCAGCGCGAAGAACGCAGTGCGCAAGCACGAGGACTTGCCGCGTCGTCTGCCGATCGCCGTCGCCTCGGATTATTCGTGCGGGACTCCCTGCGCGCACCGACATGCGCTGTGGCACCGCACTGTACCCTGCATCCGCTCGCCACACCCGCGCGGTCCTCCACCGCGATGGAAGCGCAGCACGAGCGCGTGCACCTTGTCCCCCGAGGGCTGCCCTGCACCCCAGGGGGCGACTCGTGCTTCGAGCGTGGGCAGCGCTCGCCGTATTTGCACCACCCCGCCTCTCACACACGCACCTGTGCACCCCGTGAACACTGCGCGGCGCTCGCGACGCCGACGGCACTGC
This sequence comes from Mycena vulgaris, assembly GCA_029204335.1. Taxonomy (NCBI): domain Eukaryota; kingdom Fungi; phylum Basidiomycota; class Agaricomycetes; order Agaricales; family Mycenaceae; genus Mycena; species Mycena vulgaris. The sequence goes on from JARGYA010000237.1 coordinate 3,645, forward strand.
TGCGACCGCCGCCGCGCGCGCTGCACCAGGTGTCTCCGAGCCGCTGCAGCGCTTGAATTGAGGGAGGGAGGGAGGGAGAGACGCACCGGCGGAAGCGCCACGTGGTAAAAAAATGTTGCTGTGGGTCTGAATATATGCTTGAGCGAGTGAATGAGTGAGGGACGCACGGGGCTGCGCGACGTGGTAGAATGAGAAGCGTTGCGGACCCTGTCGCGCGCGGACTTGTAAACGCAGGGTAAAATGCATCGGGGCTGGGTGTGTATGGAGAGAGAGCGCGGGAGGGCGGGCTTGAGGACGGGCAGCCGGGGAGTGGGCGGCGATGTCGAGTCGGCAAGATCATTTTTCAGGTGGACCGGACGCAGGACGGACACAAGCACGCCGGATACAAGGATTACATACATCCTCACACCACTGCTTCCACGATAGTGTCCACCGCATCCACCCCCTCGTCGACGATGGGCACTGGATCTCCACATTTACCCTTCACGCAGACAAGGCCCGGGGTACAGCACTTCGATTTATCGCACTGCTCCCCTGATTCGGCCCCGGGGCTGCAGCTTCCCTAGATTACATTACACAAACCGAAAGGCTGTAGAATGATATTGTGAGACTCACCAGCATGTTTAACATCGTTCGTGAGCAGCATTCGTTCTCTGCGCAGGTAATTATCCCGAGTAAACCGCACGTCTCTTGCCCACTAGCTGCGTGGAGCGCAAGGGCGAGGAGCAATGTTGGAAACAGTGCCTCCGGGCATCTCGGGCAATCCGCCAGTACAAACCTGTGCTGCGTAGAACTTGGGAGACTTCCTCAGACTGTTGTAGAATAGTGTAGAATATATTTATGACTCGGAATTACGACTCCCAAGGCTGTACACACATAGTATTTAAGCAGCTGTACTTCGTACTATGAATCTAACTTATTTTGCTTACAACTACTATCTGCGTGAAGTCGGACGTTCACCGCGTCCAAACTACGTACTCAATCTACCTGCGCCAACAGGTTATGGGCCCCGGCTTGTAACTTACTTCACGCAGATTTATTTGAGAACACTTTTATCACACTCGGCATACACAAGAGAATTTTCTACGCCCTCTACTAGTAGCTTATCTCTTACCCGTCTAACGAATCATGGCACCCGAATCCTCTCATCGAATTGAACTACTAAATGACGACAATTACCTACCTTGGAAACGCCGCGTTCTGGCAGTCCTCCGCGACAAAGATCTACTCGAATATGTGGATGGCACGGAGGTGAGACCCGTCCCAAAGGATCCAAGTGCTCCAACTGTCGACGAATCGAAAGCAGTCAAAGCATGGATTAAAGGGGATGGGAAGGCACAAAGCCAAATTGAACTGGCTCTGGGAGATTCCCAGATGGTGCAAATCTCGGGCGCGAAGACTTCTGCTGAAATGTGGAGTCAGATTCGGATGGTTCACGAATCCCAAGGAACTTTGGGATGTATGTCTTACAGGCGTCGATTGTACCAGACAATTGCTGATGAGGGAACTGATATCCCGGGGCACATCAAAGAGATGCGCGCTATTAAGGATCAGTTGATCAACATGGGCGATGAAGCGAAGGACGAAGATTTTATCACAGCGTTGATAACGTCCCTCCCAGAATTCTGGGATCAATTCACTTCGTCACACATTGCTTCTCGAAACCTCAGTCAGAAGGTTGCGGCCGCGATGGCCCAATCTGTCTCTGGTAGTCCAGTACCTGTCTCCACACGGCCGCTCGTATCTTCGATTGAATTAATTTCATTGATTCTTGATGAGGACCGCCGCCGCAAGGAGAAAGCTGGTGAATCCGCGGGAGGATCGTCAGCAATGTTCTCGCGCAACAAGGATAATGCGCAGAGCAGTTCCGATGAGACTTGCTTCAACTGTAAGAAGCCCGGCCACCGCGCGAAAGGCGGTGGAAAGGAAGGCCAGTATCCAAAGCATTGAAAGAAGAAGCCTCAGGGAAAGAAAGGTAAGCATATGTCGCAAAAGTCGCTTTTGGGTTATAAGGGGTTAGGAAGGCTTACAGAGTTATAGGCCCCTTATAAGTACTTATAGCTGGCTTATAGCTAAGTTACAGCCCGTTTATAGGTGCTTGTAACTGCCTATTCTATAAGTCGTCACTGAGACCCTGTCGGAGTTGAGTGTTGGCTTTGTTTGGTTCAGAAGGTGAAGTCTTCGCCTGATGCCCCGCTAGCTGCTTTTAAATATTCATAGCGAAGTCAGTTTCAGTCCGCCACGATATTGACTCCGCTAAGAGGTGTATCTGTATTAAAACCGCCTGCGCTATATCTTTACTGCCGCGAAACCTCCCCTGGATCGCTATTTCAACTCGTCTTTGAGACCGTTACATGGTTGAATATTAATTTCCGGCTCGTAATAACCAGTCGAAGTCTGCTACATCGTCTAGATAAAATTGACTTTAATCTCCGCAAGATCTCCTTCCAAGGCCGAGAGGCGGCGGTCGAGAGCACGCTGTTCCGCAGGTTCAGCGACCGGCAAAGTATTCGAGACAACCGACAACGGCATGCGGTGGGGCGGAGGCGAGTTGGGTGCGGAGGAGGCAATCGACGAGTGGGAATTGCGGCGTGCGCGACGGCGAGCTTCACACTCGGGTTCGGAATCGGAGACGTGTGTCATATCAAAGTCTAGGCGGCGAAGATTTGGAGGCATTGGGTCGCTGGTGAGTGTGCTCGAGTTGCGGGGAAGCGTGCGGCCAACGTGCGGCAGCAGTGGAGTGAGTGGAGTAAATGATGTCATTCACGTATATATTCCGCAGCACCGTGACACCGTGTCTCCACCTCTCTCTCCCTCCAACCACTACCTTCGCCCTACTCCCCATGTATCCCACCCGCCATCGACGGCCGCCACCGATGACCGCTACCCCCTCCGCCTGCAGACCGCCACGGACATGACCTCGACCCCCATTCTCGCCGATGCCTTTCGTTGATGCACCCACCGCGATGGACTTTGAGAGTTCTCCGTGCGTCGTGTTTCCCTCAGGACTGCTCTCCACTAACTATCCAATAAGTGCTCTATTCGACTGTACTGTAACTTCGTGTGAGTATCCACTTTCCTAAGCATCCATCCGTTCAGTGACTCTTTTGCAGGTCTAACTTTCGTCATGCGTCGACGCCACCGATGGGCCGCCGCTGTTGGGTCCTAATATCCCCCCGGTCCATTCTCGTACCTCTGATGCATGTACCCTACATTTTTTTGCAATCCAATACCATTTGTCTTCTCCACTGTTTCATAAGTAGGTGAGGTGGTGGAGCGGCGGGCAATTTTTTTTTTTTGGGCCGCCACCAGAGTAGTTATAACCCTCTATAAATGGCTTAAGCACTTATAAGTGCTATAAGTTCCGTAACTACTTATACGTATAGATAGGGGCATTTCGAGCCTTATAGACCCCTCCTCAATCTTACAGGCTTATACGACCTTATAGTCTCCTGTACAAGCATATAACTTAAAAGGGATTTTTGCGACAATGCAGCAAATGTTGGTGCTAACGAGTCCCAGGATGATACCAGCCCCCATTATTCGTTTGTGGGAAAGTCCCACTTCGATACGCGTCTCCCACGAGACTCTTGGCTGGTCGACTCGGGCTGCACAACTCACATTGCAAATAACCTTGCACTATTCCGGGATTACACGCTGATTGAAGGCGAAATGATTACAGGTCTAGCCGACAACAAAGTCAAGGCCTTGGGCAAAGGCACAGTGTTTCTTGAAACCTCGAAAGATGGTCAGTTGATTACAACTAGACTTCAAGACACTTTGTACGCACCAGACGCTGTTAATAACCTATTTTCCATCTCCCGCGTCGATGATGTGGGAGGCAGCACTAATTTTGCGAATGGAAAGGTTGAAATCCGGGATAAGAATGGCCACGTGGCGCTCCAGGGGGAGAAGAGATACCGGCTTTATTGGCTTGATGCGAAAGCAAAGCTTGAAGCGAACCAGGTGAACATCGCGGACTCTAACGGGTCAGATGACATAAATTCCTGGGAGTCCTGGCATAAGCGCTACGGACATGTATCTAAGTCAACATTGGAATTGCTGGTCAGAAAGGGAAGTGTGGATGGACTCACAATTAATCCCGACAGCACTCCATTGGCCCAATGTGAGGTTTGCATCAAGTCTAAGATGCATCGCAAACCATTTCCCAAGAAATCGACCAACCGGTCCGATACCCGCGGCGAAAGAATTCATAGCGACCTCTGGGATCCGGCCCGCACAAAGTCAACCGAAGGAAATTAGTATTATTTTTCTTTCACTGACGATGCAACTCACAGAATCACGATTTTGTTCTTGAAGACAAAAGATCAAGCTAAACGCAAGGTGCTCGACCATATTGAATGGTTGGAGCGGCAGTATAACTGCAAACCTAAGTGGATTTGTGTGGATGAAGGCCGTGAGTTCCTAAATTCGGAGTTGAAAACAGCACTTGATAAGAAGGGGATTGAACTTCGTGCTGTTGCTCCCTATTCGCAATCGCAGAATGGCGTGGCAGAGCGCCTGAATCGGACAGTTGTGGAGCTGGCAAGAGCCATGCTGGAAGCGAAAGATCTTCCGAGGAGCCTATGGGAATGGGCAGTCCTCCATGCTGTTTATATTCGAAATCGGGCACCTACGAAATCTTTGCCAGATGGGTTAACACCCCATGAGGCATTTACGGGCGAGAAGCCCAACGTTGCTCACTTTCAGGAATTCGGAACGGATGTCTGGATCTATCAAGAGGTTCAGAAGGCAGGTAAATTATTTGGACACGCTAACAAGTTTATATTTGCAGGGTACGACGAAGGCCCCAAAGCGATCCGTTATTACGACACCAAGACTCACCGAGTCAAGGTATCACGGAATTTCACGTTTACGGAACCCGATAAGAAAGTGACTGAAATGAAATTCATTGGAGTTGATTCGGGAGACGTACAGCTTGAGGGGGAGTCCGGAAATAGCAAACTGCCGTCGCCGAAAACTTCAACATCACCAGTACCCAGTCCACCATCGAGCCCGCAGAGCGCGGGACCTGCACCGAAACCTGACCCGTCAGAAGCGAGTTCTGACAGTGACGACTCATCCGATCCGCTGCAAACTGCAGCTCCATCTACTCCCAACCGTCGCACAGATCCGGCGAGGAGTCAGTCCTCAGATTCGAGGCTAGAAACTGTTTATGATGATAAGCCAAATCGTCTCAATCCCACTCCGATTCGAAGATTAACACGTACCGTCAAAGAGCATAATTACCGCCAGCTCAGAAACCCTGATGCACGACTGCCAAAGGCCGGCCGTGCAAGTCGGCCCGAGCCCGATGCGGGAGATGACGGTGCAAATATTGCCCACTATGCATACCGAGCATCAGTAGGTGATCTTTCGACTGGGAATAACATACCTCAGAGTGTGCGTGAAGCGCGCGAGTCCCCTGATTGGCCTAAATGGGAAAATGCAATCAATACAGAGCTTGAGACGCTCGGTCGCATGGGTACCTGGGAACTTGAAGATTGTCCCAAGGACCGAAAGCCCGTTGGATGTAAATGGGTATTTGACTTGAAAACTGACCAGCAAGGGAAAGTTGTCAAATACAAGGCCAGACTCGTCGCGAAGGGATACTCACAGATCCCCGGCATGGATTACTTCGACACATTTTCTCCCGTTGTTCGCCTAGAATCACTGCGATCTCTGCTGGCCATCGCCGCCGTTGAAGACCTCGAAATGAAGCAGCTCAATGTGAAAGGAGCTTACCTCAACGGCGATGTTTGTCGCTTGAAGAAGACCCTCTATGGTCTCAAGCAATCCGGTCGTGAGTGGAATCGGAAACTCCACAGTTTACTCACTGGCTTAGGCTTCAAACGAATTGAAGTTGACCACGGCGTTTATATGCGCAGAATTAAAGATCAATTCGTGATCATCACTGTATGGGTCGACGACTTACTGCTTTTCAGTAACAATCCTACGATGCTTGGCGCTGTAGAATCCGCTTTGAAGCGCGAAGTGGAAATTAACGACATCGGGGAACCCAAGAAACTTATCGGCATCGAAATTTACCGTGACAGAAAGGCGCGCACAATCCAGATATCGCAGGAGCACTATATTGATGGTGTTCTGAAACGATTTGGTTACGAGAATATGTCAGCAGTCACAACGCCGATGGATCCCAACGTCGTACTCGAGAAGCTCGAGACCCAAGGCCAGACAACAGATGAGCGCGGCCGTAGTTACGCCGAGCACATGGGATCGTTGATTTGGCCAGCCACAATTAGTCGCCCGGATATTGCATTTGCTGTTGCGAGACTTGGATCGTACACAGCAAACCCCGGTCCAGCTCACTGGACGGCGATGAAGAGAGTCTTTCGGTACCTGAAAGGTACACGATCACTCCGGATCACTTACGGCGGCATCAATCCCGATAAATCCGAGACCCCTATTTTGGACACGCACAGCGCGTTCAGCGACGCTGACTTTGCAGCAAACCCCGACGACCGGAAATCTGTCTCGGGACACGTATACATGCTTGGAGGTGGCCCCATTGCATGGCACTCCAAGAAACAACTCACGGTTGCACTCAGTACAGCCGAAGCAGAATATTCGGCACTTACCGCCGCAATTCGACAAGCCATTTGGCTTCGTTATTTATTCAATGCCCTTGAGCTCGGAAAGATCAATGAACCTACTTTGATTTATTCTGACAATCGATCCGCGATAACTATCGCACACGACCCTCAGCATCACGCCCGCTCGAAACATTTCGACATTGAGAATCATTTTGTTCGTGAGAAGATCGAGGACGGTACAATTCATATTGAATACTGTCCGACGGCTGGAATGCCTGCTGACATATTTACGAAGGCATTGCCCCGCGTTAAGCATGAGAAGTTCACGCGCGACATGGGATTACTGTCGGCTTGAGGGGGAGTGTTGGAAACAGTGCCTCCGGGCATCTCGGGCAATCCGCCAGTACAAACCTGTGCTGCGTAGAACTTGGGAGACTTCCTCAGACTGTTGTAGAATAGTGTAGAATATATTTATGACTCGGAATTATGACTCCCAAGGCTGTACACACATAGTATTTAAGCAGCTGTACTTCGTACTATGAATCTAACTTATTTTGCTTACAACTACTATCTGCGTGAAGTCGGACGTTCACCGCGTCCAAACTACGTACTCAATCTACCTGCGCCAACAAGCAAGAACTCGAGGAAGTGGAATTTGGCAAACGACATAGATGTGATCTGAATGAGGCGAAGTGCGTGCAAATGCACTGGCAGATGATAATTGGGCCAGCAAGGCCCGTCTTATATACGCATCCTGGAGACTTGATGTCGTAATCAGTCTGCCTGAAGTAGCCTTCGTGTCGTCATCGGTTCCTCGTACCCGCTTCCGCGCTAGGTGCGTCCTAGTAGCAAGCGCTTCCGCGTTGGGTTCGTGGGCGACCCTGCCTTAGATGTACACGTTGCATTCAATGTGACCTCGGGGACATATTTACCTCCATTCCATATCGACCCTATGGACAGTGCGCGTTTGGCATACGAGGGAACACGTTTCTCCTCGCTTCCTCTCTTTTCGGGCCCATATCACTTACCCGGGTTTCGTCACCTCGTCCATTCAATCTTTCCCGCGTCACGTTTGGTCGGAGATACCAGTATACGGTACAGCAAATACCAAGCGCGCCATCCGCGCCACGGTACCGATGGGCCCTTCACTAGAAGTACTGAACAAAATCCTACACCTCCCACATGTTGAAATCACACCTATTTGAGTGAATTTAGTAATTACACAGAGAAAGATAGTCAGTCAACAAGGAGCGTGAGGATTCGGATGCGAGGATATTGGCGGGGTCAAGCCCGTCCAATTTGTCGCGGCGTGTTGTGGGCGCACCAGAAGGGGCGAAATCTGCGGTGAAAAAATCGTCGAAAACTGAGAACAATTCATAGGGGGATTTCGGCTGTGGCGGGGGGAGCCGAAGCGAGGGAAAAGAGGATGAGACAAAGTTGAATGGCTCCGATTCGGGGGCGAGATACTGAGACGACGTCGCAAAGGGAGGGAGGGTCGGTGGTGTGCCGTAAGAAGGGCCTGCATCGAGGCTCGCATTGAGGGCAAAGAATGCATCTAGCTGGAAGGGGGTGAAGTCGAAACTCAGTGGATTCGAAGCCGCAGTTCCGGTGACGGCTGGGAGGCTCTCGGCACGGTCTGGGGAGATTCCCGGCTCCGATGGAAGTACGGGCTGAATGAAAGCTTCCGAGTAGAAGGCGGGGTTATAGCAAGAATCAATGTTATCTTGGCTCGCTGGTTCCGTCGTCAATACCGCTGTACTCAGAATAAAAATATGTTTACTAGGCTGGATGGTGCAAGGGGGAATCGGGATTCGAAAAACGGATACAGGGTCGAATGTCTTTTTGACCCTTAGCCAGTCCCCCTCCCCCATGTATAAGGAAGGAGGTACCGGCACTTATAGCAGTTCCGTCAAAATTCCCTGCCCTACTCTCCTTGCTCCGAGGTGTGGGCGGGTGTGGGCGGGTGTAGAGTCTAATACGGATAAGTATTACCACTCGAGTCTCTTCTAAGTTCTTCAAGAGCAGAAGGAATCAAATGACTAGACCCGGGGGAAATGGCCGGCTCATGAAAGCGCTCACACCATCATTCTAAGCCCTTGATGTGCACGCTCCACGCAATATTTATTGGCCTGGAAAGGTTCTGCCGATTATCCGTGATGCGCACTGATTTTGTCGGACTTCAGGAAGCTGTCAGAGAGAGATACAGAATTGCCGTAGATATACGGTTCAGAGGGTGCCCCACAGCACGGAGGTGTGTTCAAAGCTCATAAGTATCAGAGAGGATCTTGAAGTCTACCGACGCCAAGTACTCTTATGGAGTGGGAGAATTAGGAAGGCAAGCCCAGGCCTTCAGGATAACATCCTTCCGGTCGGGTTCCGCCGAGAGCTTGGCGAGATGACGGAGGAAGTTTATCGACGAAGAGAGCCGTGGGAGAGGGTCACGTGATCCAATGTTGACTTTCGGCAAAACGCCGCTCCGCTGCAGTCCGAATCCGGAAAGTGCCAAATCTTGCTCCTAAACACCATGCCGCTTTTTTTGCACCTCGCGCACCCGCCGCCTCCTTTGCACAGCCACATGACCAAATCCTCTCGAGCATCCATTTTGGCGGATTCTGCGGCTATCGGCGGCCCAGGAACAGCGGAACGGTGGCAAGTGCATTTACATGCATTTTCCAAAAATTGGGGCTCGGAAGCGTTGAACGGGTTCAGAATCACTCCAAATGATGGGAATCAATAGGGATGGATACGCGCTGCTTCTCTATCGTCCCTTGGAACGTTTCGCTGGGAACTCCGGCCGAATGCGCCTTGGTGAGTTTCCGCGTTTTGTTTCGGCTATTACGGTGTACCTTACCGGCCTGCGGCGGGTCCAGCCTCCCCAATATTTTCCTCTGGGCACACCCGACGCGTAAGAGGCATCAAACCGCTTAGGGAGCTTGCAACAACGATCGAAATCGCTCGTTATCGGCAATACAAGCAAGACACTTGAGTCAGGCATCAGAGAAGTTTGGGCGAGTGTGATGATGGAAATTTGACTGGGATAAACCCGCTGATATGCGATACGGTACGTGACTTCTTATCGCACGATTCCACAAACTTACGAACACTTCCAGATTACTCAGGTGCTCGGTGCTCTCCTTCACCAATCCCCCTCGGTCACCAGTTTCGCTGCAATCATTCCCAGTGAACTCTTATATGAGATTACTCAAACTTCTCAGATCGTGCACGCACGAAGCAGTCAAGCGGAACGACGAAAGTGACGCTATCTGAATTCGAACGCCGGAGATCTGGAAGATCTCGTCAGGCTTAGTATCATAAATCACTCCCAGGAGCCGTATCTACGTTTCGGGGGCGATCCGGGCTTCTCGTTGCCGCTGCACGTCCACGCCGCTGACATGTTGCATTTCAGCGCTTTTGCTATCCCCGACTTTGGGTGGCCCGCATATACTCCCGGATGCACGGACAGCTCATGATATCCTGTGACGAACCCGGCCCATTCTATAAGAGTGCGCCCCGCTCCCTTACCTTTTTCCCGTTCCCTCTCATTTGCTTACTGCGCTCGCAGATATTCATTACCTTGCCTTACCTCGTCCGTATTCTATTTTGTGACGGTCAAGTCTCGATGACACACGACCAGCCTTCCCATGCTGTCGTTGTTATACGCTCGCCGATACCGTTGATCGAACTCGGCCGCGGCGGCTTTTCTCATGGTTCAACCACCACCACCCAGGTAAGCATTTTCCATTGTCATTTCAAGGGCGTTGTGAGCTCCTTGAAATCCCCACAACGCGCCGCAATTTTTCAATTCAATTCTCTACTCTGATGACCACACGGTCAACTTCACTTCAAATCGTTCAACCCTTCAATCTCACTTTAAACTGTCGACTTCCATCCGATTCCAAACCGTTCGACCTTTCAACCTCAATCCTAGCTCAAGTCGCTCGACTGGATCTCAGTGCTCTGGCTAAGTTGAAGCTGTAATCCTAGTCGACTCTCGTGTACTACTCGTACCCGCACTTGCTTGGAATTTGGTACGTCGTCCCTGCTTACTGGTACTGACCTTCGATTTATTCACAGTAATTTCAATACGACTCCCGTAGCCATTTATCATTGTTGACTCTCGTCGTATACTTGACTTGCGCTCCTATTGTACTTGAGCTTTGGTCCATTCATTTTGTTCTTACTCGGGTCGCAATCCTCACTAACCTCTGATTCATTCACAGTAGTTCCAATGCGATTCATTTTACACTCCTTGTCGCGCTCGTCGTGCCCATCCTCTCCCGACTCGCGCATTCGCAGTATTTGTTGACTTTTCGTAGGTCTCCATTTTTTTCTCACTCGTAGTCGTAATCTTTACTAGTGTTCAATGCATTCACAGTACTTCAATACGATTGATTTAGACCCTAACAATTCTTATTGATTCTCGTCCTGTACTGTAAGTAATTGGCTCGCGCTCTCACCTGACTGTGCTCGAGCTTCGGTAAACCCTTTTTTCTTGCTCGCATCGCAATCCACAGCTCGGGTTCGAGTACCCCAACCTCAGGCCAATCAGCCTTATATTGTGCTCGCTCGGACTTCAACTGGTACGTTCAGGTTTGCTGCAGCTGCGGCATTCATGTCACTCGCGACGACCCGTGTTGATTTAGTCCCTGATAATGTAGCTCGCATCCTCGTGGCCTTGGAACGCGGCTTTAAACGCCGAGACTGTCGTCAACTAGACTCGGGCCACGCATTTCTAGTTCAACTGCTGAGGTACGTCATATTCCACCGTTCACTTCAACTTTCCATTGACTATGCCTCACTCACAGATTCGCTTCGGATTCAAGGGCACATACTTCAAGCTGTCCAACTTCCCTTGGATTTTCATTCGAGGTCAGTACTCTCCCATATATCAGTTGTATCGTGACTTATGTAGGTTAAATCGAGCCCTCGACTTGACCCCGAGATCATCTTCAATCTTCTAATACCCTTGTTCCTGAACTTCGTCTCAACCCCGAATGTTTCCCTCACCAGGATGTGCTACTAGTATGCAGCTCTCACAATGGTCCCACTAACAAATTTATTGCAGCCTCGCCAGTGACTCTTGAACGTTGAACTAACTCGAGTCCAAGTTCAACTTCGGCCTCGCTCCAACGGAGGCAAGTTCTATTCCCTGTTATCTTTCTTCATGTACGTCGGCATACCGTCATTTCGAAGCATCGAGGCCGAGCTCTCGATGCATCGTCTCTTCGTTTCTCTCTCCATTCCGTCGGCGCGTACATACATACCATCGTTAACATATATTTCATTTTCAGGAACTGAGTGTCCAACTCCAACACCTACTGCGAGGTAAGCAAGTACAGCGTCTGAACCTCATTGAGGTTCTGCGGACTAACTTGCCGTCAAGGTTTGGGCGGTTCCAATTCAAGTAGGGTCTGAGGACGAGTGGAATTCCAACATCGGAGATCATCTGGCTTACTATACAGACCAAGTTTGTGTTTAGGTCAGATCCTCGTCGCGATTCACCGCCAGCTTCCATTCAGCTCAGGACCATGAACATCAATGCACGCTGGTGAGTTATCCACTCGCTATCACAGCTGTACGCGCATCCCTCGTTAACTCTCGCTCGCAGGTGAAGAAAAAGGAATCGATTGAAAAAGAGAAAGAGAGTACCGATTCGCTACCAACAAACCTGCGGAGGACGCGTACGATGCGTACCTCACATCGCAGCTACTTGACCCGAGCGCAGCGCGCGCCCTCGCAATCTCTCCGCCATCGCGCTTCGCCTTCCCCGCCCCGACCTCGCGTGCGCTGCGCGTGAGTCCCACGGAGCGACCTGCGCATCCCAACGCGACTAGCCCCTTCGCGCAGCGCCCATTCCCGCCCCGGCCTCGCGCACCTCCACTCCGCGCACGCGACCGGCCTCCGCATCCCAGCGCGACTGCCCCCGCTCGGGCATTCCCCGCCTCGACCTCGCGCGCGCAGCGTGCGACGCCTGCCGACCGACGCCTCCAGCGCGACGAACGCAGTGCGCAAGCACGAGGACTTGCTGCATCGTCCGCGGTTCACCGCCCCCGCGGATTATTCGTGCGGGACTCCCGCGCCGCGGCTGCATCCTCCCCGCGCGTGCTGCTTGCGCAGAATGCGCACGCCGACTTGCGCTCTCGCGCGCTCCCGCCGCCACGCAGGACACGCTCCGTACTCCGCATCCGCTCGCGGTCCTCCGGTGCCAGCACCTCGTCCCGCCCGCGCACCTCGTCCCGCGAGCGCCGCCGCGCGCGCACTGCCGCCGCTGCGCAGGACACGCGCGACTCCCGCGCCGCCCCATTCTCCCCGCGCACGCCGAAATGCGCTGCGGCACCGCGCTGCACCCTGCATCGGCTCGCCAGAGTTGTACGGTCTTCCCCCGCCGCGGAAGCGCAGAACGAGCGCCGCCCTGCACCCCAGGGCGCGACTCGTGCCCCGAGCGTGGGCAGCGCTCACCGTATTTGCACCACCCCACCCTTCCCACACGCACCCGTGCACGCCGTGAACACTGCACGGCGCCCGCAACGCCGACGGCACTGCTGCGACCGGCGCCGCGCCAGCTTCGCTCACATGCCGCCCTACTCGTTCGGCGCCCGGGCACGAGTCACCGCATCCTCCGCGCTCCTCATTCGCGCGAGTGCGCGGCCTTGCTACGAGCACGGGACCTCAGCCCCGGCGCCGCGCACGACCCGCACGATGCCACCTCCCCACCCCATCGTGGCTTCGTGAGGCGCCCGGGCGCGTCCGCGCTCCTCGCTCGGGCCGTGGGAGGTGCGAGGGGGGGTAGGAGAGGGCGCACGACTTGGATGTGCCGCGCGGATGCGTCGCTCGCGAGACGAGCTGTGCCGCGCGTTGCACCAGGTGTCTCCGAGCCGCTGCAGCGCTTGAATTGAGGGAGGGAGAGACGCACCGCCGGAAGCGCCACGTAGTAAAAATGTTGCTGTGGATCTGAATATACGCTTGAGCGAGTGAATGGCGGGGCACCGCGACGTGGTAGAATGAGAAGCTTTGCGAACCTTGTCGTGGGCCGCGGTGCAATCGCTGGCACCCGCGGCGGGCGCTGCTGTGCTGTGAGATGAGGAGACGAGCGAGCGCGCGGACTTGTAAACCGTGACGCACGGTAGGATGTGCGCCTGCGGAGCGCGCCGAATCGGGGCTGGGTGTGTATGGAGAGAGAGCGCGGGAAGGCGGGCTTGAGAACGGGCAGCTGGGGAGTCACGAGTGGGCGGCGGTGCGGAGTGGGTGCGCAGAGGGAGGGTGAGTTGTCTCTTTGGATTGCTACTGTTTAGGCTCTTATTTGGAAGGTTTCCTCCCGAATATGACTAACTCGAAACCTGTGGCTGTGCCGTAATGCCTCCCAAGCGTAGATATACACCGATACAGTACTTATCATGATGATCTTCTTTGCAAAAGTTGACTCATGTTCCTCCACAAAATAAGCTTACAATCAACCATTCAACTCGAATCAATATGGAAATCAAAAAAGGACATTTATTCAATGCGTGCCGCATAGAGTCCATAAGACCACTAATGACGACAACGCTACATTCACATCACATAATCCCATTCAGAGGGCGACCGGGGTGCATCCGATGGCGATGAGTCCACCTATAACAAGTGGTAAGCAAAATTATTGACCGATATGAAAGCGCCAATTTGGGCCTACCATGACTGTTGTCCGAGCAGCAAAATGGCTCAGCTGGGCTGCAAAAGGTGCCGTCAATATTGTAGGAACAAGTCACAAGATGGATGAACTCACCAAGTGCCTTTACCCGCGCCAATGACAGTGATGGGGGAGCAAGTGAGCCCGACAAGGACGTCCGTGTCCTGGACTTGAATGCCCAACAGACGAAGGAGTTCAGCGGCAGCAGAGCTCCCAGCAGTAGCGCTACTGTCGCAGCACTGGACGGGACCAGTGGTGCAATCTCCTGAGGTAGTGCCAGCGCGGCGAGTGGGTGTGGCGACCGCCAGAGCAGTGGCGATGGCAAGAGCGGTGAGAGTAGCGAGTTTGGGCTGCATTAGAGACTTGGTATGGCACTTGAGCTGCTGCTGTGTTCGAGTGAAGAATAAAGTCGTCCTTCTTGAGCCTTTTATACGTTCGTTTGCTGAATTCCCTGTCCGTTTTGATGAGGACACGCGTCGGATTACATAAGATAGCAACAAATCAAGCTTAATCAAGAACGGTGGAGCTCAATTCAACACCATAGTTAACGGCACATCTCATGTCGCGAATTGACTTCATATTAGGATACATGACGAGACCGCATGGGTTAGAGAGCCACAATAAAAACATGGTAAACCAAGGCGACGCGACTGTTTGCTGATAGGTTTACGAAAACACTCACGCACGCACGACCCATACAATTCGCATACATCACCTCATCAGGTCCCCGTTTCTCCTGTTGTCATATTTCTCCCCTGTACTTATTTAGAATTGTATTTTTGTGGGTGTTGTCCAATTCATTCCGACAAAACCGCGCCGGTCCCCAGGAAGGTCTGAAAAGACCTCAACGTCGTCGGTGTACATGGAATGACTCGCGGGATGACTAGCTATGAGTCCAATGAGCTTTGGTAAAACCAGCTTCTGCGTACGCAGGTCTTGTCGTGTAAGGAGTACACGTTGTGGACTGGTGCCTTGTCCGCACGGGGATGTATGCTGCTCGAGTTGGTGGTTTATTCATCACACTTTATTCTGCATGTAGGGCTGGAACTATTTTGGTTTGACACTATTTCCGGCCACTGAAACTCGTTCCCGTCCCTCAAACTATTTTGCATCTTGGCCACCACTGGAATTATATTTTGCATCAATGTTCAAACTAATTGGCGGGTCTGTCATCTTGGGGACGGTTCAGATGGGTCAGGGACGTTCCAGGAGGTCTTGTAACTGTGCACCACAGCCAAAAAGGCCCGCTCTACGTCGTTCAAGCCGACGTTGGACGAAGTTGAACTTGATGAGAAGAGATATTGTGGTATGTTGTGGGTCATCGGCCTGATTGCCGTTGTACACAGTCACCTAGTTCCTGAAAACTTTGATGGCCCGGATGGCCCTCTGCTATA
Organism: Mycena vulgaris; assembly: GCA_029204335.1. NCBI lineage: Eukaryota > Fungi > Basidiomycota > Agaricomycetes > Agaricales > Mycenaceae > Mycena > Mycena vulgaris. The sequence goes on from JARGYA010000237.1 coordinate 19,259, forward strand.
TAGGGCTAAATTCAAGCTCCATATCGACATGCCCGCGTGAAACCGGAGGCCCACCGGGGAAAATTATGGTAAATTTGCCTTTGGTCGTGAACAGGGCGTAGCCGTTAGCGGCGGTTAGCCGCATACTCAGCGCATGGCGCGAATTCGCGGATGTGAAGAGAGGGATGATGTTGGTGGGGAATGGCAGCCTGCAGGAGGAAGTCGGAGGTGGAGCGAGGAGGGGAAGGAAGGAGAAACCACGCGCCACTCCTTAGCTGGAGGACGCGTGAAGCGGGGTGGATCCTGTGCAACACGCCCCATGTCCGGCTCCTCTCGGCGAGGAGTACGCGTGCCGTTAACTTGCGAATGATCGCTGACGGTTCTGCCCAGCGAGTTCGACATTCTCCGTTTGTAGTAATTGACTTGCGGAGTCCGAGGAGGGATATGTCTTTGCGATAGAACGGGTAGGCGCACCGGGGATGAAGCAGTCACGACGGAGGTAGGCGGCAGGAAACACGATTGGAGGGATTTAAAAACAAAAGCTATTATAGTGGATGAAATAACAACTTCGTGGCTTCAGAGGAGTCGCAGCCACATCTTCTGCGACTGCATCCTCACCTATAAAGACGAAAACCTTCTCCGAGAACTATTGGAGTCTCGGCAATATACCTTTGCTTAGTACGTCAGAATGCCATCAAATTCACAATGGGCGGACAATGCTTACGGGTCGTTTCAGCCTGTTTGCGGGACGTTGATATGTCATGTAATCACAATTTTGGGAAGTCGCTGAAGGGAGAAAGGTCCTGGGGGTGGTGGAGGTGCGGAAGGAACAGGCAGTTGGTCATCAGGGAATGTGAAGTCAGCTGAGGATCATTGGTGAATCAGACAAATTACTTGGCGATGTACAAGGCTATGTGTTCATGCGCCCAAAATGATCCGTAGGATGTAGCCAGAAAAGTACCTTTCGGTAAACCTCTCTGTGTAAGCTCACTTCATCCCGAGTGATGTGCCAGAAATGACTGGGAAGTGCATCCACCCACAGAACCGGAAGATGCGGGGGCGAGCATTGAAAAAGGAGGGGAAGAGCATCGGGCTCCAATGAGTCCAATCTCGCGTAACGAGATCTCAGTAGTCTCAGTGCCAGCCTGCCACCGACAGAATTCCCAAATTGGGATGTCGTGGCAGGCTGGCATTGGGACTAAGATCTCAGGCAACACATGATCGATCTGTTCCGGATTTCTTTTTACCGGCGTCTATAGTAGTTCCGTCAAAATGTCTTGTCTAAGTTCCTCAGGAGCGGAAGGGATAAAAAGGCTAGACCCGGGGGGGATGGTCGGCTCGTGAAAGCGCTCACACCATCATTCCAAGCCCTTGATGTGCACGCTCCGCGTAATATCTATTGGTCTGCCGATTATCCGTGATGCGCACCGATTTTTTCGGACTTCACGGAGTTGTGTTCAAAGCTCATAAGTATCTGAGAGGATCTTGAAGTCTACCGACGCCAAATACCCTTATGGAGCGGGAGAACTAGGAACACAAGCCCAGGCCTTTAGGATAACTTCATGCGAGAGCTTAGCGAGATGAAGGAGGAAGTTTGTTGACGGAGAGAGACGTGGGAGAAGGTCACGTGGTCCAATGTTGACTTTCGGGAATAACCGCAAAACGCCGCTCCTCTGCAGTCCGAATCCGGAAAGCGCCAAATCTTGCTCCTAAACACCATGCCGCTTTTTTGCACCTCGCGCGCCCGCCGCCTCCTTTGCACAGCCACATGACCAAATCCTCTCGAGCATCCATTTTGGCGGATTCTGCGGCTATCGGCGGCCCAGGAACAGCGGAACGGTGGCAAGTGCATTTACATGCATTTTCCAAAAATTGAGGCTCGGAAGCGTTGAACGGGTTCAGAATCACTCCAAATGATGGGAATTAATAGGGATGGATACGCGCTGCTTCTCTATCGTCCCTTGGAACGTTTCGCTGGGAACTCCGGCCGAATGCGCCTTGATGAGTTTCCGCGTTTTGTTTCGGCTATTACGGTGTACCTTACCGGCCTGCGGCGGGTCCAGCCTCCCCAATATTTTCCTCTGGGCACACCCGACGCGTAAGAGGCATCAAACCGCTTAGGGAGCTTGCAACAACGATCGAAATCGCTCGTTATCGGCAATACAAGCAAGACACTTGAGTCAGGCATCAGAGAAGTTTGGGCGAGTGTGATGATGGAAATTTGACTGGGATAAACCCGCTGATATACGATACGGTACGTGGCTTCTTACCGCACGATTCCACAAACCTACGAACACTTCCAGATTACTCAGGTGCTCGGTGCTCTCCTTCACCAATCCCCCTCGGTCACCAGTTTCGCTGCAATCATTCCCAGTGAACTCTTATATGAGATTACTTAAACTTCTCAGATCGTGCACGCACGAAGCAGTCAAGCGGAACGACGAAAGTGACGCCATCTGAATTCGAACGCCGGAGATCTGCAAGATCTCGTCAGGCTTAGTATCATAAATCACTCCCAGGAGCCGTATCTACGTTTCGGGGGCGATCCGGGCTTCTCGTTGCCGCTGCACGTCCACGCCGCTGACATGTTGCATTTCAGCGCTTTTGCTATCCCCGACTTTGGGTGGCCCGCATATACTCCCGGATGCACGGACAGCTCATGATATCCTGTGACGAACCCGGCCCATTCTATAAGAGTGCGCCCCGCTCCCTTACCTTTTTCCCGTTCCCTCTCATTTGCTTACTGCGCTCGCAGATATTCATTACCTTGCCTTACCTCGTCCGTATTCTATTTTGTGACGGTCAAGTCTCGATGCCACACGACCAGCCTTCCCACGCTGTCGTTGTTATACGCTCGCCGATACCGTTGATCGAACCCGGCCGCGCCGGCTTTTCTCATGGTTCAACCACCACCACCCAGGTAAGCATTTTCCATTGTCATTTCAAGGGCGTTGTGAGCTCCTTGAAATCCCCACAACGCGCCGCAATTTTTCAATTCAATTCTCTACTCTGATGACCACACGGTCAACTTCACTTCAAATCGTTCAACCCTTCAATCTCACTTTAAACTGTCGACTTCCATCCGATTCCAAACCGTTCGACCTTTCAACCTCAATCCTAGCTCAAGTCGCTCGACTGGATCTCAGTGCTCTGGCCAAGTTGAAGCTGTAATCCTTGTCGACTCTCGTGTACTACTCGTACCCGCACTTGCTTGGAATTTGGTACGTCGTCCCTGCTTACCGGTACTGACCTTCAATTCATTCACAGTAATTTCAATACGATTCCCGTATCCATTTATAATTGTTGACTCTCGTCGTATACTTGACTCGCGCTGCTATTGTACTTGAGCTTTGTTCCGTTCATTTTGTTCTTACTCGGGTCGCAATCCTTACTAACCTTTAATTCGTTCACAATAGTTCCAATACGATTCATTTTACACTGCTTGTCACTCTCGTCGTGCTCATCCCCTACTTGACTCGCGCAGTCACAGTATTTGTGGACTTTTCGTAGGTTTTCATTTTTTCTTACCCGCAGTCATGATCTTTACTAACGTCCAATTCATTCACAGTACTTCAATACGATTGATTTAGATCCTAACAATTCTCATTGATTCTCGTCCTATACTGTAAGTAATTGACTCGCGCTCACATCGCAATCCGTGGGTTCAGGTACCCTAACCTCAGGCCAATCAGCCTTATATCTGTGCTCGCCCGGACTTCAACCGATACGTACATGTTCGTTGCAGCTGCGGCATTCATATGCATGTCACTCACGTTGATTTAGACTCATTTAGTCTTTGATAATGTAACTCGCATCCTCGTGGCCTTGGAACACGGCTTTCAACGCCGAGGCTGTCGTCAACTAGCCTCGGGTCACGCATTTCTAGCTCACTTACTAGACTCCAACCAGTCGATCAGAATTTGTGTACAAATCAAAGACAGTCGTTTGATCAGTACCCGACGATAGGCTACTAGTCTGCAGTTCTCACATTGCTCCCACTCACAAATCATTTACTATCTTGTTGCAGCCTCGCCAGTGACTTCGCGAGGCTCTTGAACGTTGAACTAACTCGAGTCCAAGTTCAACTTTGTCCTCGCTCCAACCGAGGCAAGTTCTATTCCTTTCTTTATCTACATCGGCATACCGTCATTTCGAAGCATCGAGGCCGAGCTCCCGATCTTCGTTTCTCTCTTAACTTTTCCATCCGCGCGTACATAACATCGCTAACATATATTTCATTTTCAGGATCTAAGTGTCCGACTCCAACACCTACTGCGAGGTAAGCAAGTACAGCGTCTGAAACTCATGCAGGTTTGCGGACTAACTTGCCTTTAAGGTTTGGGCGGTTCCAATTCAAGTAAGATCTGAGGACGAGTGGAATTCTAACATCGGAGATCATCAAATTTCAAAGGTAAGCCCTTTGGATTCCGCTTACTATACAGACCGAGTTTTTGTTTAGGTCAGATCCTCGGCCGATTCACCGCCGGCTTCCATCCAGCTCGGGACCATGCAACATCAATCCACGCTGGTGATTATCAACAACCCGCGGAGGACACGTACGATGCGCACCCCGCATCACAGGTACTTGACCCGGGCGCAGCGCGCGCCCTCGCAATCTCTTCGTCCTCGCGCTTCGCCTTCCCCACCCCGACGTCGCGCGCGCAGCGCGTGAATCCCGCGGACCGACCTGCGCATCCCAACGCGACTAGCCCACTCGCGCAGCGCCCATTCCCCGCCCCCGCCTCGCGCACCTTCACTCTGCGCACGCTCGACCGATCTGCGCATCCCTGCACCACTACCCCCGTTCGGTCATTCCCCGCCTTGAGCTCGCGCGCGCAGCGCAGGAAACCTGCCAACCGACGCCTCCGGCGCGACGAACGCAGTGCGCAAGCACGAGGACTTGCCGCGTCGTCCGCGGCTCGCCACCGCCTCGGATTCTTCGTGCGGGACTCCCGCGCCGTTGCCGTATCCTCCCCGCGCGCGCTGCTTGCGCAGATGCACACACGCCGATTTGTGCTCTCGTGCGCACTCCCGCCGCCGCGCAGGACGCTCAGCACCCTGAATCCGCTCGCCACACCCACGCGATCCTCCACCGCGGCGGAAACGCAGCACGAGCGCGTGCACCTTGTCCCCCGAGCGCTGCCCTGCACTCCAGGGCGCGACTCGTGCCCCGAGCGTGGGTAGCGCTCGCCGTATTTGCACCTCCCCGCCCCTCACACACGCACCCGTGCACCCCGGGAGCACTGCGCGGTGCGCGCGACGCCGATGGCACTGGTGCGACCGGCGCCACGCGTGCTGCACCAGGTGTCTCCGAGCCACTGCAGCGCTTGAATTGAGGGAGGGAGAGACGCACTGGCGGAAGCGCCACGTGGTAGAAAACGTTGCTGTGGATCTGAATATACGCTTGAGCGAGGGCACCGCGACGTGGTAGAATGAGAAGCGGTGCGGACCTTGTCGCGCGCGGACTTGTAAACGCAGCGTAAAAATGCATCGGGCTGGGTGTGTATGGAGAGAGAGCGCGGGAGGGCGGGCTTGAGGACGGGCAGCCGGGGAGCGGGCAGCGATGCGGAGTTGACGGACACAAGCACATTCGCAAGAGCCCGGATACATGAGAATTACTAAGCGATCTGACTTGCTGACATAAAAACCCGCTATTGCTCCAAATCATTGTTCCAGCCTAATTCAGTCCATTCGACCGAAGTAATACAGCATCTCCACCGATAAATCCTCACACCACTGCTTTCACGTCTTTAGGGATAGTGTCCACCACCTCGTGCACGATGGACTCTTGTTTTTCACACCGATGTCTGGTTATGTTGCATACAAGCCCCGGGGCACATGCGCAGACAAACTCCGACCCGCAGAGGTCCCCGAGCTGGCCCAGGTTCCCGCAATTTTTCTAGATAGCATTACACAAACCGACAGGCTGTAGAATGATATTGTGAGACTCACAGACTCTATGGGAGGAATCCCTATCGTGATGCAGCATTGTTTACTGGTGCAGGTCTGGCCACCGCACTTCTCTCCGCTAGCTGCGTCGAACGCAAGGGCGAGGAGTAAGAACTTGAGGAAGTAAAATTTTCCAAACGACATAGAGGTGGTGTGAATGAGGCGAAGTGCGTGCAAATGCAGATGATAATTGGGCCAGCAAGGCCCGTCTTATATACACATCCTGGAGGCTTGATGTCGTAATCGGTCTGCCTCCCTGAAGTGGCCTTCGGGTCGTCATCGGTTCCTCGTACCCGCTTCCGCAATAGGTGCGTCCTAGTAGCAATCGCTTCCGCGTTGGGCTCGTTGGCGACCTTGCCTTAGATGTACACATTGCATTCAATGTGACCTCAAGGTGACATATCTACCTCCATTCCATTTCAGCCCTATGGACGGTGCCCGTGTTTGGCATGCGCGTGACCGCGTTTCTCCTCGCTTCCGCTCTTTTCGGTGCCATATCCCTTACCCGGGTTTCGTCACCACGTCCATTCAATCTTTCCCGCGTCTGTTGGCGGATAGCAGATACCAGTGTGTAGCAAATACCAAGCGCGCCGTCCGCGCCACGGCACCGATGGGCCCCGGGCCTTCACTACAAGTACTGAAGCCCTTCACAACAAGCACTGAACAAAATCCTACACCTCCCGCATGTTGAAATCACACCTATTTGAGTGAATTCAGTAATTACACAGAGAAATATAGTCAGTCAAGAGGATCCGGATGCGAGGATATTGGCGGGGTCAAGCCCGTCCAATTCCTCGCGGCGCGAAGTTGTGGGCGCACTAGATGGGGCGAAATCTGCGGTCAAAAAATCGTCGAAAACTGAGGACAATTCAGAGGGGGAACTCGGCTGTGGCGGGGGGAGCCGAAGCGAGGGAATAGAGGATGAGACAAAGTGGAATGGCTCCGATTCGGGGACGAGATACTAAGACGACGTCGCAAAGGGAGGGTCGGCTGGTGTGCCGTAAGAAGGGTCTGCATCGAGGCTCGCATTGAGGGCGAAGAATGCATCTAGCTGGAAAGGGGTGAAGTCGAAACTCAGTGGATCCGAAGTCGCAGTTCTGGTGACGCCTGGGAGGCTCTCGGCACAGTCTGGGGAGATTCCCGACTCCGATGAAAGTACGGGCTGAATAAAGGCTTCCGAGTAGAAGGCGGGGTTATACCAAGAATCAAATTTATCTTGGCTCGCTGGTTCCGTCGTCAATACCGTTGTACTCAGAATCAAAACATGCTTACGAGGCTGGGTGGTGCAAGGGTGAATCGGGATTCGAAAAACGGGTATAGGGTCGAATATTTTTTTTCGACCCTCGGCCAGTCCCCCCCACCCCATGTCTATAAGGAGGGAGGTAACATGAAAGCACTCACACCATAATGCTGACCCCTTGATGTGCACGCTCTGCGCAATATTTATTGGTCTGCCGATTATTCGTGATGCGCACCGATTTTGTCGGACCTCTGGCAACCCATGCGTGAAGCCGTCAGAGAGCGAGGCAGAAATGCTGTAGATATACTGTTCAGAGTGCGCCCCACAGCACTGAGTTGTGTTCAAAGACCATAAGCAGTATCAAAGAGGATCTTGAAGTTAACTGACGCCAAGTACTCTTATGGGCGGGAGAATGAGGACGCAAGCCCAGGCCTTCGGAATAGCTTAGTCCGAGTCGGGTTTCGCCGAGAGCTTGGCGAGATGAAGGAGGAAGTTTATTGACGGTCACGAAGGGAGAGGAAGAGGGACGTGGGAGATGGTCATGTGATCCAATGTTGACTTTCGGGAACAACCGCAAAACGCCGCTCCGCTGCAGTCCGAATCCGCCAAATCTCGCTTCCGAACACCATGCCGCTTTTCTGCACCTCGCGCGCACGCCGGCCGCTTCGCACAGCCACACGACCAAATCTTCTCGAGCATTCATCTCGGTGGATTCTGCGGCTATCGACGGCCCAGGGACAGCGGAACGGTGGCAAGTGCATTTGCGCGCAATTTGCAAAAAGTGGGGCTCGGAAGCGTTTACCGGGATTGGAATCACTCCAAACGATGGGAATCAATTGAGATGGATACGCGCTGCTTCTCTGGCGTCCCTTGGAACGTTTCGCTTGGAACTACGGCCGAATGCGCCTTGGTGAGTTTCCGCGTTGTTTCGGCTATTACGGTGTACCTGACCAGCCTGTGGCGGGTCTAGCCTCCCCAATATTTTCCTCTGGGCGCACCTCATGCGCAAGGGTCACCAAACTGCTCAGGGATCTTGCAACAACGCTCGAAATCGCTCGTTATCGGCAATACAAGGAAGACACCCGAGTCAGGCACCAGAGAAGTTTGGGCGAGTGTGATGATGGGAATTTGACTGGGATAAAACCGCTGATATGTGATACGGTGCGTAGATTCTTACCGCACGATTCGACGCACTTAAGAATATACTCATGTGCTCGGCGTTCTCCTTCACCAATCCTCCTCGATCACCAGTTTCGCCGCATTAATTCCCAGTGAACTCTTCTATGAGATTACTCAAACTCTCCAGATCCAACCCTCTCAGATCGTGCACGCACGAAGCATTCAAGCGGAACGAAGAAATCGACGCCATCCGAATTCGGAGGCCGGAGATATGCAAAATCTCGTCAGGGTTCGTATCATAAATCACTCCCAGGAACAGCTCTACGTTTCGGGGGCGATATGGGCTTCTCGTTGCCGCTCTACGTCCACGCCACTGACATGTTGGGAGGCGCCCCGCTCCCTTACCTTTTTCCCACTCCCTCTCATTTACTTACTTCGCTCGCAGATATTCATTACCTTGCCTTACCTCGTCCGTATTCTATTTCGGGACAGTCAAGTCTCGATTCCACACGACCAGCCTCCCGTCATTATCTCGAGGACACCGTTGACTGAACTCGGCCGCGGCGGTTTTTCTCATGGTTCAACCACCACCACAGCACCCAGGGAAGCATTGTCCGTTGTCATTTCAAGGGCGTTGTGAGCTCCCTTAAATCCCCACAACGCGCCGCAATTTTTCAAGTCAATTCTCTGCTCTGACGACCACACGTTCAACCTCACTTCAAATCGTTCAACCCTTCAATCTCACTTTAAACTGTCGACTTCCATCCGATTCCAAACCGTTCGACCTTTCAACCTCAATCCTAGCTCAAGTCGCTCGACTGGATCTCAGTGCTCTGGTTAAGTTGAAGCTGTAATCCTTGTCGACTCTCGTGTACTACTCGCACCCGCACTTACTTGGGATTTGGTACGTCGTCCTTTTTTCACTTACTTACTCGTTCTGACCTTCAATTGATGCACAGTAATTTCAATACAATTCCTGTAGCCATTTATAATTGTTGACTCTCGTCGTATACTTGACTCGCGCTCCTATTGTATTTGACCTTTGGTCCGTTCATTTGTTCTCACTTGGGTCGCAATCCTTACTAACCTCTAATTCATTCACAGTAGTTCCAATACGATTTATCTTACACTCTTTGTCACTCTCGTCGTGCTCATCACGCATTCGCAATATTTGTTGATTTTTCGTAGGTCTTCATTTCTTTCTAACAATTCTCATTGATCCTCGTCCTATACCGTAAGTAATTGACTCGCGCTCTCACCGGAGTGTGCTCGAGCTTTGTTACACCCTTTTTTTCTTGCTCACATCGCAATCCGTGGCTCGGGTTGGGATACGGGTTAGGGTAGTCTGTCTTATATCTGTGCTCGCTCGGACCTCAAGTGGTGCGTTCATGTTCGCTGCAGCTGCGGCATTCATGTCACTCACGATGACCCGTGTTGAATCAGTCTTTGATAATGTAACTCGCATCCTCGTGGCATTGGAATACGGCTCTCAACGCCGAGACTGTCGTCAACTAGCCTCGGGCCACGCATTTCTAGCTCTCTTACTGAGGTACGTCATATTCCACCGTTGACTTCAACTTCAACTTTTCAATGACTATGCCTCACTCACAGATTCGATTCAGATTCAATGGCACATACTTCAAGCTGTCCAACTTCCCTTGGATTTTCATTCGAGGTCAGTACTCTCCCATATATCAGATGTATCGTGACTTAATCAGATTTCCAGGTTGACTCGAGCCCTCGACTTGACCCCGAGATCATCTTCAATGTTCAAATACCTTCGCTCCTGAACTCCGTCTCAACCCCGAACGTTTCCCTCACGAATGGCACGCTACTAGTATGCAGCTCTCACATCGGTCCCCCAACAAATCATTGACTATTTTGTTGCAGCCTTGCCAGTGACTTCGCGAGTTTCTTGAACTCGGGTCCAAGTTCACCTTTCGTCTCGCTAGTTGCACTAGTTCCAACCGAGGCAAGTTCTATTCCGTCGTTTCGAAGCATCGAGGCCGAGCTCACGATGCATCTTCTCTTCGTTTCTCTCTCAATTCCTTCCGCGCGTAAATACCATCGCTAACATATATTTCATTTTCAGGACCCGAGTCTCCAACTCCAACACCCACTGCGAGGTAAACAAGTACAGCGTCTGAACCTCATTCAGTCAAGGTTTGGGCGTTTCCAATTCAGGTAAGATCTGAGGACGAGTGGAGTTCCAACATCGGAGATCATCAAAATTCAGCCTTACTATACAGACTAAGTGTTTGTTTAGGATCCAGCTCAGGGCCATGAAACATCAATCCACGCTTGTGAGTTATCCACTCGCTACGCGCATCCCTCGCTAACTCTCGCTCGCCGCTGAAGGAAAGGAAATCGATTAAAAAAGATGAGAAAGAGACTACCAATGGGCAGGGCGAAAGTGACATTTCGACATTACAAGTGCCGTTGACTGCCGCTGCAAAAATTGAAATTGCCGCTGCATGCGGCAATACTGCCGCAACATCTCACACTGCCGCTGTGTCACGCCTGAACTGCCGCATGCATCGCCGCAAGCAGCAGAAGTCCCTCACTCACCGGTGCTGTGCTTGTCTCAGCAACATCGCGAATACCTTATTGTAAGTTGGCGCATCGTCGCGTCTGTCCACCACCTGATGCTCTTGCGTCCACCCCCGGCCCACTCGGTGTTCAGTCAGTCTCTCCGACTCTCTCGAGTCGCTAGAGGATTCCATCTACCGTGAAATATACATCGCTACAGCAGCCTGAGTCCATAGCATGTGTTAGATTCTCCCAGCAGTCCGTTTAAAATCCCTCCACCTTCCACCATCGTCCCTAAGTCAACCCGCGATCATACTACTCCGACGTCTACATGATATGTATATACGGCTTTGGAACGCACTTATATCCCTCAGTGTACATTATTTAACCTGACTTTGACCCTGCCCACAGGTCATCAATTTCTAGTCGAACAAGAATACATATGCGGTCAATGTTGAACATAATAGTATGTGTTAGATGCGTTAAAAGAATGTATGGTCTTTATGTCAGCTCTGCTAAAACTTTCGATGAGTCTTCTGAATGGGACTTGTTTCAATTGGTGAACTAACTCTTCTGGGGCAGAACAGCATCCCCTGATATGTGTGGTGTGGCTGGTATCACGCGGGGACTGTGTCTCCAATGAAGTGTATTTCATGAATGAATCGATTGAAACACAAGAGGGGAGGTTTTCAACGTTACCAGGACATATTATGCACGTATCCCTGTCGTTCCCAGTCTTATTCTGAAAATACATATGAGGAAGGTTCATGCAGCGGCAATGTTCTGATGCTGCAGAGTGGCTGTGCTATTGCCACAGAGCGAGCGATTGGGTGATATCTTGCATGAGAATGACTGTTTAAGCAATGGAGACAAGATAAAGTGGGTACCATCACATCAGTCTCGAAATACATAAATGGACCTTCGCCTGCACGGTTTTGAACAATGTGGGCTACACAAAGAAAAATATGATGCTTTCCCCGCGTCACCTGGACCCGTTGAAAGTTATCTTGGGGCAAATCCTGTTCAGCACGCCAATTTATCCTTCGGGGATAGGAAGAACTTCGATAATGTAAATTATGCGGCCAGTGCTGCACGGAGACTCTGTCCGCATTCAAAATTATTTCTTGAATAACTCAATTGCAACACAACAGGGAAGGTTTTTGACGTAAGCAGGACATGTTATGCGGGCATTAAGATCGTTTCATGCAGCAATCTCAAAAAACATGGGGGGAAGATTCATGCAGCGGCAATACTCTGCTGCCGCAGAATGGCTGTGCTATTGCCACAGAGCGCCAGTAAGCGCAGATTTTGTATTTCAGCCTGATACTGCCAGTGTAAATATCACCATACATATAGTGGTAGATGCCCCCATCCCGGCACTCAGGGCAGGAAACAAGGAATATTTTAGCTTTGAGCCTGAACCGTGGTTGGTAACCCTCAGTGAGGATTACTTTTGGAATAATTCAATGACATCACACAAGGGGAGTATTTAGACCTTGCTAGGAGATCCTGCTGGATTATCGCCATCGTTTCCTCACATAATCCCAAAATACCCCCGAGGATGCTTCGTGCAGCGGCAATGTTCGACTGCCGCAGAGTGGCTGTGCTATTACCACAGAGTGAGAGACTGGGTGATATCGTCGCAGGGTTGTTGTGTGGATGGGAGTTTAAACATTTAAAAATATTATATATCCCAAGTGATGGTCCCGGCGCATTGGAGGATAGGTCAGGGAGTGAATAACTAAACTTGAGCTTTTAAACCGTGGTTGAACAACGTTACGGCGCTTGTACTGCTCAATAAGGGCAACAACTTTCATTTTTGATGGATTTCCATTTTTGGTAGGTGCCATCTACCAATCTATTCGTTGATAGGGTGTGCATCCGTGCACCCCTGAAATTACTGCTTTTGCATGTTTCCAGCCTTATGGCGGGGAGGCATAAGACACTCAGGGTGCTAGTTACAATCCCGGAACTGAGCACTACAAGCCGTTAGCAGTGCTGCAAACTAGTGATAAACCAAGGAGACTGAGGATGCCATTGTGGCTTTCATACAAAGCTAGAGATTGCGACTCGAACTCAACCCCACTGGCTAGCCATAGGACTCATCCGGCAAGCTGTACTTGTGTGCAGCAAGCTCGATGTCAATATGGGCACGAGGCAACCAAGGGACATTGGAAGGATAACAAGAACACTATTTGATTTGGAACCTACAAAGTGCTACATGTGCCACCAGAATAATAATATTTGGCATGCGAGTTGAACTCAAAAGATGTGCCCGCCAATGGAATAACGGCGGAGGGGAGAAATGAACCAGTCATGTCACATGACAATGTTCAAGTCTGCGCCAATCCGAAGTTATGCCAAATGAAGTCACGCCACAACTGTAAAAAGATATAATGTGCGAGTACGCCACTTGAACTTGGCGGAGAGGCTACGCCACTTGAACTTGGCGCAGAGGCTACGCCACCTGTAATAGACCGGCCCTAAAGCAAAATGACTTCATCCAAAAGCAGTTGGTGGTCACTGAACTTGGGTGCCATGAGATAATAAAAGGCTCAGTCAGCCCATCAACTAATCAGACTGCGGAGGACTGCGGACGCTCCTAACCGAGTCTACGCGAGGAGATTGTAAGCAGAGGTGGCTTAAACAGAACTTGCGGCTGATTGGCGGCCACACCATCAAATAATACCCGGGCAGACACCTCTAAGTCTGTCCAACTACCAGGATATATCTTGCTTCAGATCAGTTCATCATCTTGTAAAGACTGCTTATCATTCTCTTAGTTAGTTGGGATCAATCCCTCTCATAGTATAAAAGCCGCATGTAAATTAGTAGTTAGACAGTGAATAACTCCCCCCTTAATGGCACCCAGCTCTTAGCAGCTTATAAGGCCTCTGGTCCTTATCCTGTTTGACGCACACACTCCCTCGGCATAAGCCTGAGTTGTCCCTCCGTCTTCAGCCCCCGCCACTTTGTTCAGTCGCAGAGCTATTCATAGCCGCACTGTTCATACACCAAAGTCCATTCCTATCGGGGTTGCTGTGTGGCGGAAACCAACTATCGGTGTACGGAATGTCCTTGAGTTGCTCTGCGCCATCGGCATCCATCTTGTTCAGTTGCAGAGCTATTCATAGCCGCGCTGTTCATTAAAAATCGTGGTTGATTCAAAACACTGAGGTCGGAACTACCACCTCCCATAAAAAGCCCTTACCGTTTGGGTTGCTGTGTGGCGGAAACCAACTATTGACATACGGAACATTATCGAGTTGCTCTGCGCCATCGGCACCCACACTGTTTGGCTTGCGCCACTACTTTGTAGTCGTGCCCCATTCAAAGGAATTATCTTGAGCTCCAGGAAAAACCTTACCATTTGGCGGAACCATCTCCTGGCGTACGGAACATCTTGAGTTGCCCCTCCGCCACTTGTAAAATTACCACCTCCCTTAAAAGCTTTTACCGTTTGGGTCTCTGTGTGGCGGAAACCAGCTGGTGGCGTACAGAACGTCATTGAGTTGCTCTGCGCCATCGGAACCCACACCGTTCGGCTTGCGCCACTACTCTGTAGTCACGCCACACACAAAGGAATTATCTTGAGCTCCAGGAAAAACCTTACCATTTGGTGGAACCATCTCTTGGCGTACAGAACGTCTTGAGTTGCCCCTCCGCCACTTGTAAAATCAGTCAGCTACCCAGCGGCGCTGTCGTTCGCCAAAATCCCAATTTAATTGCAGTTTTGTGCACCACTAGTAGAATATCTACACCTGTCGCCGAAAGGCTGTTAAACCTGTTGAAAGCCCTTCTGAGGACCTTTTCAAAGCAAACCAGTGTCACACTATTGAAATTGACGGTCGATACACCTGACCTACCCCCTCGAACACAAATACGATAAAGCAGGAGTTGGTTGTTGTTAGTTGTTGGAGTTTGGTGTTGGGTTGAGTTAAGACTGAGGTCTTACTCAGTTAGCATTAGATTTCACGGCTGCACGCCACTGCACCGTTTCATCGTGCCTTACAGCTGCTTGCGGAACTTAGGGTGCAGCCGATCTTTCATCAAATTTTGATGTTTTCACGAGAACCGCTGTTACGGGCTCAATTCTTTTCTGATTCCCTTGAAAGTAAGATAATTCGATTCGAATTTTCATTCCAGAGGGCTCTGCACCCCGGAGTCAGAGGGGAGCGTGGGAATTGCCTTTTTCGACAAAATTAAAGGCTTCCACGCAGAACCGCTCTAGTGATAGATACACTTGTTCAACTGACCTGATTTTTGGATATGCTATGCTCACACGTAACCCAGAGTGCATGACGTTCTTCAATAGTGATTTCACGTCACACCTCGCATTTAGCATGTATCGAGAAAGCGGTTACAATTAAATCCTGAATTACATTTGAACCCTGGCATATATTTGCAGTCAGAGTATGTGAAGCCCTCAGGGAGACATAGATACATATCATATCCAAAAATCAGGTCAATTGAACAAGTTTATCTATCACTAGAGCAGTTCTGCGTGGAAGCCTTGAATTTTGCCGAAAAAGGCAATTCCCACGCTCCCCTCTGACTCCGGGGGGCAGAGCCCTCTGGAATGAAAATAAGAATCGGATGATCTTACTTTCGAGGGAATTGGAAAAGAATTGAGCCTGTAACAGCAGTTCTCGTGAAAACATCAAAATTTGATGAAAAATCGGCCGCGCCCTAAGTTCTGCAAGCAGCTGTAAACAATTTTTTTCGCAATTATTCATAACTTTTCTGTGATTTTTTGAGTCCAAATGATATGAATTTCCTTTTTTGGAAAGAGTCAGGGGTCAGGGGCGATCACTAATATTAAGAGAGGAGGAAAAACAAGAGTCAAGACCAAAAAAAAAAAACATGTCCAAACAACTTTGGTTCAAACCAGTTTAAACCACCATTGGTTTAAACCATCTGGTTTGAACCAGTTTAAACCATGATAATTTCAAACCACATTCAAACCACAATGGTTTAAACCATGGCTTAAACCAGTTTAAACCACTGTGGTTCAAACCAAAGCCTGCTCCCTATATGATTATAGTAGGGTGGTTTAAACCAGTTTAAACCACAATGGTTTAAACCAGGCTATCGTTGGAGACAATGTAGTTTAAACTCAAACCATCCTACAGTACCGCAGACTGCCGCTGAGATTGCTGCTGCATGCAGCAACGTCAATGCAACGGCAAAATCCCTTTGCCCACTACCAATTCGCTACCAAAAAACTTGTGGAGGACGCGTACAATGCGCACATCACATTGTGCTATTGACCGAGCGCAGCGTGCGTCCTCGCCATCTCCCCGCCCTCGCACTTCGCCTTTCCTGCCCCGATCTCACGTACCCAGCGTGTAAATCCCACGGACCGACCTGTGCATCCCGACGTGACTAGCTCCCTCGTGCAGCACCCTTTCCCCGCCCCGGCCTCACGTACCTCCACTCTGCGCAGGTGCGACCAACCTCCGCATCTCAGCATGATTTGCGCCTCGACCTTGCGCGCGCTGTGATAAGGACTGCGGTGCTACAGGTGTGAATGGGATGGTATTCAGTTGGTAGCTCGGTTGTCCTCTAGGGGATGATACAGATGAAATCCGGTTGGAGGAAGTGGCGGATACGCTGTGAGGGTCCCATACGCTCTGTGTATGCCCTTGCGCACCAACGCGGCTGTGACGGACTTGACATGACACAATCACCCGATTTGGACTACAAGAATCCGCATTCGGATATTCCTCCAGGAATCTCACTCGCTGCGCCCCTCCCCGCGGGAATCCACCTCGTACAACACCAACCGCACCCCCAGCGACCTCTTCCCTCGGGATCTCATATAATTCCAATGCTACAAGCATCCTCACAAACTTGATCCCACGGGATTTCGCACACATCTGTCACCACGGCGCGATACGACCAAGATCCCACGGGATTACGTCGTAGTTCGCGCACCACGAACCCCCCAGACGTCTTGAATACCACCTACAGTTTGGACTTTACAAGATACAGGCTCTACCCATGGGAATCCTCCGGGATACGCCCTCAGAGAGGCCTGTATTCTTGCACTCTGCCCACGAAGTGACAACCACCGAGCTCCCGCCGGATAGAGGACGGACACCGACAGCACGCGGGACGATTCATCCATGTTAGGACGCGTTCGAGCCCTGAAACACGACCCAATGAGTCCACATCCCAAATCCTGCTGGTCTGTCAGCGAATCCTGCCGGAATCGACTGTTACGACGAGGTTTTGACACCAAATCCCGCCGGATTTGCTGACACAGCGATTCTATATGCCGAATCCTCGGGGATTGGCGCTCTCTATCCGCTGGGATCGTTCTCTAGGGAAGGTCTATGGTGCGACGGGGGCCGAAGGCTGTGTAGAGTCGGAAAAGGTATAAAAGGACCACCTATTTTAGCCAGTAGTTATCAAATTCTTGGGCAAGAGTTTTCCCCCACTCTTCGCCCAGTGTACCTTGTCCCCCAATACAAGAGTTGATCACACACACACACACACACCAGTTCACGCTTGCTCTAGGGCACTCTACTCTCCTCCCACACTTGCAGCTCCTCTTCAAAGAGCTCGCGCTTCATCATCCTCGAAAGCCTTACCTGTGCACACCTTCCTACGCAGACACATCGTCGTGCAGTAGTGGGAACCTTGTAAAGGTCTACATAGCAAATCGTCTACGACTGCAAGGACGTACCTAGCAACACCATTGCCGTACGACCAACTCTTGTCGACGTTAAAGCCACCACAGAATCCCCGACTTGGAGGATTCACACATTCAGTCTCTCGCCCAGCACCTAGGGGAAAGGTGTTAAACCGAATCAAAGAGAAGACTTTAGGAGTTTCAGACCGTTCACCACTGACCTATCTGAACAAGTATTTCTATATTCTAAACCGTCCATTTTGTTAACCACACAGTTCCAACCGAGTGCACCATCCGGACCAACATACCTGTTTCTCCACCGTCACCCTCTCTAAACTAGAAACCATCCGATATAACCCCTAGAGGACGAACACAGCTACACCGCGAATACCATCATCATTTCACACCATAGCACCGCAGTCCTTATCACAACGTGTTCTGGTGGTTCCTGTTGGTTGGTGTTTGTCAAATCGCGAGACGGTCAGTGCAAAATGGGGTCAAAGGTGAAATATACTCGTCAGGCTAGCTATGCTCTAGCTTCCTGAACTCCTAAAGCCTTCTAATTCTCTCTAGGTCAACACCTTTTCCCCGAATGCGTGAGGCGTGAGCTGAGATGTAGGAATCCGCCAAATGGGGGCTCCGTAGGTGACTTTAACGTCGTTGAGGGTCGGAATATGGCGAGGGGTGTCGCTCGGTACGTCCATATGGTCGCAGACAATTTGCCTGAGTTGATGTCTTTACAAGGCTCCCACTACTGCACAACGGCGTGTCTGCGTAGGAAGGTGGTGCGAGTAGGATGTTCGATGGTGGTGAGCGCAAGCTTCTGGGGGCGAGCTGCGGTGGGGAGGAAGGTAGAATGCCTGAGGACAAGCGTGAGCTGAGGTGTGGTAAACTTCTGTATTGATGGGTCTAGTACACTTGGTGTAGAAGTGGGGGAGAACTAGAGACCCGAAATTGACTGACTACTGTGTCTAAAATACGTCCTCTTTTATACCATTTCTCGCTACACAGCCTCAAGGCGCCCGCTACATGTGCTACTTGCCTCAAGGCAGGCTCGTCCATGTGGTCGGTGTTGGCGTCTGGGCAAACGCGAGAGCAAAACCGAAGAATTACACAAACGCGAGCTGCCAATTTGAATCTGAAGCTCAACTTGGTCAAACGCGAGGGTCTAGACCGTAAGGAGTGGACACCCTGTTTCATGGTTCAGCCATATACGGGGTGTGGGCTCCCGCGATGCATCGGTGCCCTTGTTTCGGGGGTACAAAGTGGTGGGGATTCGGTGTTTGACCAGAGTTCTCCTACAACTGGCGATGCTACGCTCGCGAGTGTCCTGGTGCATGGTGTTTGTGGAATTTGAGGATGTGATCACTCTCTTCGGGGGATCACCTTCTAACCAGTGGTCGGAGTCATTTGGTGCGAGTGCCGTGTCGATGTAGGGTTGCTTCCTGTTGGTCTGCGTCCCCATTGAAGGAGTTTCAGGACCTTGAAAGGTCTTGTCTGTGGTGTGTGCAAAGTGGGTATGGTGCGTTTGGTGAATTGCAGCGTTTTGCCGAATCAGGTTTCCTAGTGGTTTCAGATTGGGGAATCGCCGATGTAATGTTGCTCCTGCACGAGGGCATACACAGAGCGTATTCAGCCCTCAAAACGTGATACCTAGCGTAGAATACACTAAAGGAACTATTTGAAGAGGTCAGAACGACCGTCAGACAGACTACCATAGAGTCCGGGATGATAAAAGTCGTCATCCTGCGAGGTACCGCCGCCACCACCGGAGAATGACATGGAGCTCAGCCCTGCATGAGTCTGAAGCTGCGCCATGCAATATTGGTGCTCTTGCTCTATCTTCAAGTGGGCCAAGTCCAGCTTTCGCTCTTTTTCCACCTGCTTCGACCATGCTTTTGCCAAGCGCACTTCCCCATCCATCTCGATCTTCTTTAATGCTACTTCCTTCCGCACATTGTTCCGGTCTTTCTTCACTGCCAACGCCCACTGGTGCGTCTCCTCCTTGGCCACAATAGTCGCTGAAAAGCGGTCCTTGGCGCTCTTGCTCTTCGTAGGAAGTACAGCTGCAGCTGCGGCTGGGATGGACGTAGCCGGTACAGGCTTCGTCTTCTTCTTGGGGGGCTTGGTTTCCGCCTTGGAGGTAGTGGCAGGAGCCTGCCGTTTGGTGCCTGCGAGGGTCGGGACGTTGGGGATGTCGTCGTCTGAATCCGAGCTGATGTCGAGTAGGGCCCCGGAGGCGTCTTGCACGTCCAAGAGCTCGGGGTCTGGGCCCTCCGAGGAGAGGTCGTGGGTGTCGTCAAAGTTGCTGGAGGTGTCGTCGTATTCAACAGTGAGTGGGTGCAGGTTATAATGTGCCCCGGGCAGCCCAGCGGTGCACGTTAGAACGGGACCATTACCTTGCCAGGGCTGGTGCATATTACAACATACACCCTCCCCTGCCGGTGCCAGGTGTTCACTACGCTCCCAGCACCACGGCATGCCTTCCCAGGATCCGCACCGAGCCCCATGCGGCCCATGACGGCGAAACCCATATTATAATCGAATAAATATGAATAAAATAAGTAAAACAGGTAAGAAATACAATTAAGCGCAGAAGCGCACGGGACTCTGCACGGGACTCCCCTGTCGTCCCGATTAGGTAACTAATCCAGGTCGTCAATTTGCCCTTCCTCGCCATACATCACCTCGTCCTCCAATTCTACCTCCAGCGCGTCCTCGACATCGACCAGGACATCCGACAGCGCCAGTTGCGCCCGCGTGCAGACTGGAGCCCACTGCAGCACCCACTTTTGCTCCCACCTCCTCTCGCGCACCACCTGTTCCTTCGCGTACGCGCACAGGCCCTCTGCGAGCTCTGGTGATACCCCGGGCCGCGGATACCTCCGCTCATCCCACCAGTTAGCCTTCCACGTGCAAAACTGGAGCACACAACACATCTCCTCCTCCAGGAACAGCAGCTCCTCCCGCCAGCAATCCGCCCGCGCACGCGCAGGCACACAAAACAGGATTAAAACTGACTGTCATGTAAAAGCCCGTCGGCCCCGGTGTCCCCCGCGGTCGATGTGTACCATATCCAAGATAACACACGACGGCCTTCCCCGGTCTCCAGATTAAAGAGCACCGTCTGTTCTACAGGGTTGCCGTACTCGTCCACGGCCTCCTCTGCTGGAGGCAGCCCTGCCAGAGCTCGGGCCCGATGCTCCTCCTCCTTCTCCTCCGCGCTCAGCGCGCGCTCGTTCGTCCCTCGGACATCGTGGAAATGCAGCGTCTGGAAGGTCTGCTCCCACTCCCCTGCACCTCGCAGCGCGAGCAGACCAGCCCGGGCTGTCCGATAACAGCTAGCCACCGCCTTGATTCTCCAGACACATCGCGGCCCGCACCTCAGCCGCAAATGACGATGGCAGGTACAGCCCGATCGACTCCAGCTTCGCCTTGTTCCCAGCTGGCCGCTCAGCCAGCCACGTCGCGATGCCTGGCATGAAATGAGCCTGCTCGTCGCGAAACCGCCCGACCATCGTCAGCAAAAGTGTGCACTTCCTCTGCAGCTCCGCGGCCTGGATGGACGTGCGGTTGCGGCGCCTCACCTCGAGCAGAATTGTCTCCCTGTAAATATTGTCAGCAAGCTCATCATCCCTGCACACTGAACACGCACTGTTGGCCCTCAATTTCCATGGCCGCCAGGATAAACACCCCCGGGCTGTTGGTCTTCGATTCACCGTCTTCCACCATGCGCGCGTGTGCCTCCTCAGCTATCCGCAGCCTCACTTGATCCATCGTGAGCTCTGAGGGTCTGCGTGTCAGATGGCTCCTCGCAAATAACCAGCGCAGCATATACCATTCTCCTCCGGATAATTGTACAGGCAAGGTTTGCCGTGATCTTGCTCCCAGGCCTTCACGAGATTTTTCCAGTCCACCAGCTCCATCTCGTGCTTCTCCTTCAAGCCGTCTGTGAACGCTTGAAACGCGCGATTGTGAATCATCGCGCGCGGGATGTACAGCACCATCTTTCGAAGGAGCGAATTCCCTTAACCGATGTCAGTTGGATCTTCACTGAATATTGTGGCGGTACTCACCAAGCCCGCACATCTTCCTCCAATTCGTGAAACCACAAAAGTCGTCAATTGTGTCTTCGCGAGACCCAGGCCCCATTACCGAGACCAATCTCGCCGCCATATTCAGCCACGACCAATTTCTTTCCACACCCTCCCCATCCGTCCGTCCGACCCATTTGGTGAAATTGAAAGAATACGGGCCATGGCATTTTTTCACGTGCGGTGGAAGATGGAATTTAGGGACTTTGAACTGGACCTTGACTCCCGCCGGCAAGCGCATGTGGGCAGGCATTTTCTTCATTCGTTCCCAGAAGTTGATACCCCACTGACACGCAATGTCATAGCTGGCGATGATTGACAGCAATGTGATCCCCTTATGCTCGAAAACCACAGGTAGTCCATATTTGAGTACCTGCAATCTTTGTCGGTTGGATCACAAGCAAAAGCGCATGCAACATACCGTTCACCCTTCTGCAAATCTCCGGTACCATTCGGCCGGAACATTTCATGCCTCGAGCAGCTCACCGACCCGATCCCTGTCGCCCGGAGACCTTTCCCTTGCTTATTATTTGCACGCCACAGTGCAGCGAAAGCAACACAGTGGCTAATCTAACCCAAAGGCAATTGTTAGTTTCCTCCTGTGTACCATACACTGCGACGTACCTCATCCTCGTCCACATATTTGGCCAAATGTGTTAGATACTCATCACTCGCCACCATGTACGCAAAACCCAGCCCCAGCATCGGGTCCACCTCCCGCGAAGACGTAGCACGCCCTTTCATCTTGAAGTTCGCGTCTTCCGACAGCAATATCTGGTTGATCCAACTGTTGGCGACCGATGAGTACCTGTACGCGCGCCTGCATCTCCTAACTTACGCTCGGTCCGGCGGCAATTCCCTCCATCCAGGTAACATGTTGATTTCAGGGTGAGGGCAGGCACAACAAGGGATCGAGAGTTCCCCCGGTTGTGTTGTGTTGATCCCGTACAACAACTCGGATGAGCCCGGCTTCACGGGTACACCTCCCGTGTCGTGTCCACGACCACCACGCTTGCACATTTGCAGGTGGCGATACTCCCGGACAATCAGCGTAAATTGCTAGCTTCGATCCTACCGAGTCATCAGCCGACGTGATCGAAAGAAGAATAAAAAACAAAAAACGCACTGGTATGTCTATCATCCCCGCCCGTTTGCTGAGCACTACCAAGGCGTTGTAGAAATCGTAGCCCGGGACGCGCCCCTGCAAATTGAGAGTATGAAACCGCCGCAACAAAGACAAAGTCGCGACGGTCTCAGGTTCCTTCACCGTAGCCAGGTACAATATGCAGTGGTTCGTCTCGATGTCGCTCGACGATGCACACCTGGGACAGGCGGCCGCCGAAGCAATCTTCGCAGCGGAACGCAGGTCGAAGCTCCAGACAACCGACTCCCATGTACCCCTTTGACCACCAAGGCCCCCGCCCCTCGCGACAAAGCAGGGCATCCTGAAATCTGTTACGTTGCGGGATGAACGCAAGCATGGGATGGTCCTGAATACATAAATTGGTCAGTGTATTTAATTCCTTACAATGCGCCGCCACTCACCGACTCGCCATTCCGTGGCGCTTTCTTTTTCTTCTTCTTGACTTTGATCCCAGCGGGGCCCTCTGGCGGACCAGCAGGACCCGGCAAGTCGTCGTCCTCCCCGTAGCCCATTGCTATATTGAATGCATCTAAACAACATCTTTTTTCGGGCGAGGGCAGGGGCGCGGGGTTTTGTTTCCTGTCGTACACACGAATTCGTGGCCGTCGACGCAGTTGACACGTCCTCCCCGGTAGGGTCATGAACATAGACTCTTCTCCGCTTTCCGCTCGTTGAGCTCTTGGTGGGTACGCGCCGCGGCTTGCCCCCCATGGTAGTTGAGTAAAGCGGCCACACCGTACCATCACACCGCACCAGTAGTAGGCTTTGCCGCAATTGCATTACATGTGTTTCAAAGATTGTGATGAATTTGGCGACAATCAAAAAGCAGGTGTATAGAATGGGGCGCGCGCGAGTGAGTTGAAGGCGTGTAAAGCAGTAAAAGGAGTGAATGAAAAAATGGGTACTTACAGCGACCTCTTCTACTGAGAATCCGAAAGATCCGACTCTTCGCCTTCGTCTGATGGTGAAGGTGCGGTTGAACCCCCATTGCGCGCCATCAGCATCAGCGCTTGTGCCTGCTTCTCCTCGCGGATCCACACGCGCCGCTGGTCTATGTCCAGCGGCAGACTTCCACTGGCGTCACGCTCCACAAAACAGACGGCCGCAGTTAGCGACGAGCCCACAAACAACACCGGTCGCTCGCCGAGGTGCTGCAGCCCATGGTAATGGTTGCGCGCCGCGCTGTACTCGTCAAATATCTGGCCGACCCCGTTAGACCGCACCGCATATGCGCGCCGGCCCGCTGGAAGCACCACAGAGTCCGATGAGAAGGGACTCCCCGCAATAGGGGCACTTGGTGTAAAGGCCGTCGAGGTCGGAGAGGGACTGCGGCTATCAATGATGATGGGGCGGGGAGCTCTCCTAGCCTTGGAGGATGGGATGGGGCGCGCCGAGGAAGGGGTGGCGGCAGGGCTGGTGGGTGTGTGGACAGCGGCAATATGATGGTGCTCCCCTCGCTCACATCCGGCACGCCACGCGGCTTGCATCCTGGCTTGTTCACTGAAATTGTACCCTTTCAGCGTGGACCCTGGTGATTTCTTGTACATGGCATCCGCACTGGGCCTATAAGTGGGTCAGTATTCTGCAGTGCTTCACATCGCTAGTTACCCATCAAGAGGCGTAAGCGCCGGGGAACTCCACGGTGATGCCAGTCACGAGGTAGAGCTTGGCCTTCAGGTCGACTGCGACGCCAGGGTCATCGTATCGAGGCACGTCGCAATAGACCTCGCCAGACATAACGACAAGCAGGAGAACGATAGATCAAAAGCTATTGTCAGTTGTGTGGCTGCACCTTCTGCACGCCCAATCGGGACGATGCAGGGCGCACCAAAGATTCAGGCTTCGCTCATTGTACACCAGTGCTTAGGAAAATAGACATAGATTTCTTGAACGCGCTACTACTACTACTCGTCCCCCTCGACCCCCTCGGCAAGTGAACCCAGCAGCCTGAAGAAGTGCTGGTAGTGATATAGCAGCTCAAAGGCCGCAGCCTCAGACACTCGCTGGTGTGCCCTGATATGCTCTGCCCTGATATCACTTCAGCATCGGGCACGGGATGGAGAGTGAGAACGTGTACTTGAAATAGACAGCATACGCTCCGGATTCTGCCAGCTGTGCTTTGATCTACCGGCGCCGGGATACGCGCGCTGCCGCATCGTAGCCGAGGGCAAGGTTGTTGGGAAGCGTGGTGTTGGTAGCCAATGTCTGGTTAATCCAGGCATGCCGCTCCCCACGTGCCGAGGTTGACATCGGTTGCACATCAGCTCTGGACACCCTGTAGTTGGACAGAGTTAACCAAACTGGACACCACGGCAAATCAGAAATCACCAGGCCCTCTCAGCTTCCCAGGTAGTTGTCATGCGACGGTACTCGGTATCCATGACGAAGTACTGAACGGCATCATTGTGTGGGGCTGGGTGAAATGAAGGGATCCGATTAGCCCACCAGGCGCGCAGCCACTCAAAAAGCCAGAGCATTCGCAATAACTGGATGAAAAGTAAGGAACAATTTATAAAAAAGGTGGAGTGGATACTCACCTGCAAAACTTGCTCGAGGCACCAGACAAGGGATGTTTGGTCAAGCATTATCGTACTGACAAAATAAAACGTGAAGACTTGAACGCTGGCTACGCCGTAGCTGGTGTCTTCCCCGAGGCTGCTCCCTGGAGTAGTCAGTAGGCTTCTGAAAGTTCGCCGGGTGAGATGCATATACATACCGTTGCCCCCTTTCCCCGCTTTGGTTTCCGAGCCGCCAAACGAGCAAGTAACTCCTCATCAGCGCTGGGACGAGCGTCTAGGTGCGCCTGGGCTCTTGCGGCCACTCCAGTGCTCGCTGCGCCGGCCGCATGGGTCTGCCACTGTCGGGATGTGGATGAGCCGGGCACGACACGCGGGCACGCAGTTGCTATTGCTGGACCCGGGCGCAGGCGACTCATGCCAGTGTCAAGGCGGAGGCTCCCATCGTTTTGAAGCACGGTGAAGGTGGGCCCATCGCGTTGAGGCGTGAATGTAACGAGCGGGGCTTGGTATTGCAAAGCGCGCCAGGTTGGGCTGGCCAGAGGATGGGACTGGAGGTGAGCGATGCGGGCGGCGCGGGCCTCGCGCAGCCGCTTGAGGTCGCTCCAGTAGGTCCATGAGCGAAGAATCTCAACTTTCTCCATGGTGGGGAGAGAGTGGAGGGAGAGCAGAGGCAGTGTGATGAGGTCGGCCTATGTAGCCGGATTGCCGAATTGAGCTGACCGGGACTATAAAACGATGCAAGGAAATTAAGAGAAGCGTCGGCAGCCTTTCATTTTATATGGAGAGGGTGTCCGATATGCACACCTACAAGTTATTTTTTTTCGGGGGCCCAACGGTTGTGGGGTCAAAATAGTGTTAATGATTTGGGTGTTTTAATCACGAACTCGTCACCCCCAGCCCAAATGAGATAATCGGTGAGTCAACTTGCTTCAACTTGGGACACTAAGGATTTTTGTGAAGGGGCGGGATGGGTTAATGTGACGTTATTTAAAATTTCTGTGGGCATAGCTCTAATGAGTGAGACACTTTAAATAAGATTGTGCAAAATGTCACGAACTCGTCGATCAAACCTGGATTGATGCATCTGTACTGTACAAAGCAAGGCCATCCTTCGACCTTCTTTCGACGATCATGGTTTCTAAACTTGTTCCTCTTGGCAAGCGCGGACTCCCTGAAACCGAAAAGCTTTGTTGACATGCCGATGCTCAGAAACGCTATGTAGACAGGTGAGCTGGGAATTCGATTCAGCATGTACAAATTCCTATCATAAGCCATAGGAATCTCGAGGCCGTGCGAGACAAGGCACGCGCTTGGATGGAGCTGTACGTTCGGCTAAAGAACTGCTTAACACTTTCAAACTCAGAAGCTCGGATACCAGGCGCCGGACTCAGATCAAGGCGTCCCCTGAGACCACAGAGCTGGCCGCTGGTCAATGTCGGGAAGTTGATGCTGACTATCAGGAGCGGTGCGTTCCTTTCCTGCTCATTTGGTGCCCTTACTTAATTGTGCACACAGTCAACGTCAAAGGTGTGCACAGTGACTCTCTCCGGGGTCCACTGACAGCAATCTCCCTCAGCAAATTCATCAACAAATTCGGACGGCGCGCCTACAACAAGCATTACGCGCCGCTGCACAAAACGCAGGGCAACGGGAGGCATCTCCCGGGCGTGGGTTTTGCCTGGAACGATGAAGATCACAGCAAAAAGACCAAGAAAAAGAGCTCCCGATCCAAGTCGAAGAGCAAGGACATTGCGGACAGCCCGGTTTAGCTAGTTATTAGTTACTAGGGATCTCATTGCACAATATTATGTTCTTACTCCGGGCTGATCTTCTGACGCGAAACGACACGAACAACGGGCAAACAAAGGTGTGAAATATATATATATATATATTGGTTGGGGAGGGGCAAAAGGCGATGCAGCGCGAAGTCTAAGAAAATAAGCTACATACAGTTCCTACGCATCCGCCGCCGTTTAAAGGTGTGCTTCGAGCGCGCGGATCTTGTCACTGAAGCACGCCTGGGCGGCCACTCACTGTGCATGACCTTGCTTCATCTTCGCTTCATGCCTGCATATGTTGACCAAACGGCGCTCTTCGCGCGCCGCGTAAGCCTTCATCCCGTGACGCAGCCTGTCCATCTCAGCGTCATCATCGCGTGGGGGCTCTTCTTCACCCAAGCCTTGTCTGCAAAAACCTGGTTAGAAAGGGGACAAGCAACATGGATAAGACACACATGAAATAGTTGAAGGCACGACCCACGTGTGCAGGCGTGTCCGTGGCTGCAGCTGCAGCTGCGACGGTGATGGTGACGGCGGCGCCGCAGACAACGAATGGCAGTGCCGACGCGAAAGAAGCGTCAGGCAGGACTGAATATGAGGTGTCCGGCCGCAATGGGAGGTGGATGGCACTTGAAAGCTGAGCCGGTAACACGGACACCGGATAGCTTGGCAGCAATGGCTGCAGCGGCGCGCGGGGAGCTCTGTCCGAGCCCACAGCCAGCGTCTTCAACAGGGGAGCGCGCCCCGCAGCGTGGGCTGCTTGACTTTGAGCTTGGGTGTTGGGGCCACGCGTGTGTTGCTTAATGGTGGAAGGGGGCCCACGGAAGATCACTGATTGTTTGCCGTCAGTACAGAAAAGAGTTGGGCACGAGGCTTACCACGAGGCCTGGAGACAATCCGCCCGTTTTCATCGACGAGGAGAGGGTCGTCTATGCAATCGCCGGCGAGAACGCGAGGAGCCATGGTGGGTGAAATAAAAGAAGAGATCACACCACATTGTGACCATCAGCTCGATTGCGGGCGCCGGGCGACAAAGGTACGACTAGTCACTACTTTAGGAAGTAGTAGCAGGAATGGAAGGGGCAGAATCAGCAGCGGACTCTGTGCCCGTGTCTGCCACAGCCGTCCCAGTGGTAGCGGCGTCGCCAGCAGCAGGATTGGAAATGACGGCCGATCCACCCCCTGTACTCGCTGAGTCGCCCCACCCGCCGCTGCCCCATGCAGCGTTGCTCCCCCATCCTCCGTCGTCGTCGGCTGAGGATGACCACGCGCCGATGCCCCATCCGCTGCCGCCGCCCATGGTGGAGGTGCCATCCTGCAAGCCCCAAGTCTCAATGACCTTGCTTCCGAGTTCTGTCGAGAGAGCGGTGAGGTTGGGCGCGGATTGTTCCCAGACAAGGTCAGCCCAGGGGACTGAAACAGAGGACGGGACGAGTGCTGACCAGGCGGCAGCGTCCTCCTCAACATCGGCTGCGAAATGTCCAGAGGCTGTAGTAAAGAGGGAAGGTGAGGTGCGCACCATTGGATATGCCTTCAGCGCGGAGAGACGTCGGTGGGAAAGCGCGGTAGCAGGGGCGCCATGCTTTAGAGTGGGATTAAGTATAGGGTGAGGAAAGGATTATAATTTGAGCTTACTTTTCGAGCGGTGGGGAGGCATAATGAGATTGAGATACAGAAAGGGAAGGCAGTGGCATGAGTTCCAAACAAAGACATACAAGTCCATCAACGCGCTACGATGGGACACCCAAAAACTGGAAAACCCCAAGGACGCGTCTCAGCCTTTCAAGGCGAAAAACTGACGTGGCTCGAGTCTTTTGAGGACAACTTCCACATCACCAAACGCACATCCTTCTACAACAGCATCAGCAAGAATTTTCTCGTACGCTATGGCTACGACCTATCTTTCGTGGAGAATGTTCCGGGCGCTATCGCCGAGTGGGCCCCCGTGGATCGGAAGGCAGGACTTGACCGGGAGGAGCTCGCCGTGGAGAACAATTTTCAGGAGCAAACAAGGGTCTCACTGCGCGCGGTGCGAGAAAACATTCTTATCCTATCATGGACGTCTGACTTACTTTGGACTTGTAGAAATTGAGTCAGTGGTATTGAAACAGGTTCACGGGGAAGAGGCTTCATAGTGGGGCCTTGAAAAAGATCCTAGGAACGATGAGAAGGATGAGCAGCGCGAATGCGCGCCCGCGGCGCAGAAGCGCCATCGTGTTCTACTCAGCAAAATACTACGCCACGCGGATGAAGACAGAGTTTGACGCGATCTGAGAGACTGCAAGGTTGACACTCCCACTGACGGCACGTATCTCCATGTGCCAGGACTTTGTGAAGACGAAGTGGGAGGCGGAGAGCAACGAGTTTCGGGCGGAAGTGGAGCAGGCGGGGGAGGATGAACACACAGCCGCTTTGAAGGTTTACAACAGCACACAAGATTTTGAGGAGCAAACGGCAGAGGGTTATCACAAGTATGTTACACTGGGCTAGGCAGACGAGCGATGGCTTACACTTTAGTGTTCAGGGCTCTACAGGTGTTCGACGACGTTGGTATTCCACTTGCGGACGCGCTGTCTGAGCGACTGGGGATGCATGTGGTAATAATGGTGGTGGGCCCGGTGGGAGATCAAAAGGGCGAAGTGCGCCTACCTTCGTAAGTCTGTCGAAGCTAGGAAGATACGAAGGGCACTGACAGTTAGGACAGGGTGTTCTCTGATACTTCTCAGGGGGGCACAACGAAAATGTGGGGCCAGTTCGACCGCACGGGGTTCATGGCTGCGGAGACGTCTCTGACGCGGTATGGACAAGTGTTCTTCAGTGAGTGAACTTGAGAGTGGGGTCGTCAACGTGGCTGAGGATACTGCAGCACGCGATCAATGTCGGGACCGCGCGTGGCCACCTATTGAGGGTGCTCCAAACTTGGACGAGTTGCTGTCAATGGGGCCAGTACCCACCCCCGCAGCGCCTGCTACCGCACCCGTGCAGACCGCTGCGCCAAGGCCAACAGCTACAGCGACAGTGCCCACGCCCATGCCTCACTGCAGGGATTAAAGAATTTTTAGAGCTCTAAATATGCTCCAAGACATGTCAGCTCTTTTGGAACTGATCTTTCCACTTTAGGAAGATTAGATAAAAGAGAGGTCATGGTTTCAATCCTGGTTGGTGCTGAAATATAATCACTTTTTCATCCTGGCCCGGCTTTTAAATGATGACTAATATTTTCCCTTCTGGTTTGATTGGAAATATGTCACATCTTTGTGGCAGATCCATCACTTATCTTTTCATGGCTTTGTTTGAACAAACAAAACAAAACACAAGTAATCTTTTCAAAGAAAAGCCATCACACATTTCCTGGGAAAATATTAGTGAAAAGATCAGTCATCTTTCCAAAACCGGGCTGGAATGAAAAAGTGATTATATTTCAGCACCAACCAGGATTGAAACCATGACCTCTCTTTTATCTAATCTTCCTAAAGTGGAAAGATCAGTTCCAAAAGAGCTGACATGTCTTGGAGCATATTTAGAGCTCTAAAAATTCTTTAACCCCTGCAGTGCCTACGCCAGCGCCCACGCCCATGCCTGCGCCAGCGCCCATGCTCATGCCAACGCCAACACCAACACCAACACCAATGTCAACACCAACGCCTAGGGGAGAGGGCCCGCCAACGTCGTTGCCGGAGGTGGAGGCGGATCCTGAGGCGGACGGCATAGACAGGTGGAGGTGGTGCAAGATGCTTGTGAATCTTCCCAGGCTAATGTCGGCGAAGGACTGGGGTGGTCGTGGGGCAGAACTGGCGCAAGCACTGGTTAGCTTCGAGGAGTCGTTGATGCACAACAGGACGGGGGCGCTGCCACGGTCAGGGTGTCGTCCCGGGGATATCGCGGAGTGGATGAAAAGACATCGCACTGGCGACGACTTCGCCGTGGGGAAAGGCTTCGGCGAGGGGCTGCTGGCATGGTGGCTGGATATCAGACCTAGGGACAGGGTGGGGCCGAGGCTGGACAAGCTCGCCGAGGGTGTGGAGTGGCCACTGCGAGCGAACCCCGAGCGCGCATGGGTGGATTGGTGCCGCGTGAGGGTGGGGGGCGACAACGGCGTGATACTGGTCGTGTTGGGCTTGACGTGGTGGGGGCAGGCGATTGTAAATGAGGGCGCTGGGGAGGGATTGGGTGAAGGCGAGGCGGCGCTTGCTCAACACGAAGGGTGGCAGTATCTGCTCGCCGACGTGTTGTGGGCCATCCGGGAGATGACGGACGAGATGGAGCCGGGGACGAGGACAGAGTGGGAGCAGGAAAAGGCGGCGGCAAAGGCGGGGACAAAGGACACCGAGATGAGCGCGAAAACGAAGGCGAAGACAAAGAAGGGGGGGAAGAAAAAGTCTGCTGAGAAGAAGCTGCCAGCGGTGAAGGCCGCGGGGAAACGGTACGTACTTGACAGCAATAGTCCGAGTGCTATACTGATTATTATCGTTTGCAGCAAGTGCGCAGCAGGCGAGGACGGAGAGGCCAGCGACGCCTCAGCCACAAAACCCACCAGGAGTGGGCGTGCACGAGCAGAGATTGCTCCCCCACACCCAAGGCCAAAGCCTGTGCCTCGGAAGCGATGAGCGCAGATATTACAGCATAGGAAGATGCTTATACGCAAGCCGGACAGCATGACAGCGGCAGACGACAGCACAACTGCTACTGCGTCTGGGGTGGTGACTCCCACAAGTGATTCCACGATTCCTGCTGGGGGAGGAAGTGCTCCAACCCCCGATCAAGCAGGAGGGAATGTTGCGATGCCGGATGTTCCACCAGGGGAGCGTGCTGCCGGAGATTCTGCACGCTCCTCAGGCGGAGATTCTGGAGACGTGCTCGCTGTCGTCGCAAATGATTCCACGGTCCCTGCTGGGGGAGGGAGTGCCCCGACCCCCGATCAAGCAGGAGGGGATGTTGCGATGCCGGATGCTGCGCCAGGGGAGAGTGCTACCGGAGATTCTGCACACTCCTCGGGCGGAGATTCTGGAGACGTGCTCGCTGTCGTCGCAAATGATTTCACGGTCCCTGCTGGGGGAGGGAGTGCCCCGACCCCCGATCAAGCAGGAGGGGATGTTGCGATGCCGGATGCTGCGCCAGGGGAGAGTACTACCGGAGATTCTGCACGCTCCTCAGGCGGAGATTCCCCTGCTGTTGCAAGGCCTATTTTGGCGCAGGAAGGAAGTGGTGATCTGTTTGCAGGGGCAGAGGTGCGCCCGTCTGAGAACCTATTCGACCCATTCGCGGGCATGTCAGAGGAGGAGCGCCGCGACTTCGCAGACGAATCACAGCTCGATCCCGATGCAGACGCATCCGATGACTCCGAGGGGGAAGACTAGACTTTCGAGCCACGTGACCGCTTTGCCGCCCCAACTTCTTTTCGCTCGTTAGTATTCTGAACTGCGCGTTGATCACAAATAGAAGAAAAAGGCTCTGAGATATGATAGGCATTGACTATATATGCATTTCTGGTGGTGAAAGAAAATGACACGCGAGAAAGGGTGATGAAAACAACACACATGTAAACACAACTTGTGGGAAATGCAATTGCTATGCCTCTCGACCAAATCGGGGGAAAATATAACAGAGAGCAACAAAGTTAGCAGGCTGCCGGAAAGCCGAGAGTCAGAACAGTGATTTCAACCTAATCGGGAAGGGAAATGCGTGCCGGAGGCGCGCCGCGGGAGGTGCACATTGTAATGTGCACCAGGCCTGGGAAGGTAATGGACCCATTACAACATGCACCTGTTGTTGGAAGGTGACAGTCACACAGATGCGCTGGGAGCAAGCGTATATTCAAGCGACTCAACACAGAAGTATTTAAAGTAAAACCAAGCTGTAAGGAGTCCGAAAATGGACGGTAGAATAAGTAAGAAAGGCTGTAGACAATGGGAAATCAAAGCTGTAGCTGTAGACGATGAAGACGAAAGCTGTTGACAATGCGGAACTTGAACCTGGGGACACGTGACGGGCCACATTCCAACACCTGTGGCCCGGCCGGTGCACATTATAAAGGGGCTACAGGGGCAGCTCTCGTATTGGGTGTGGAGTAAGATGGAGGTATCAATCTCGGTGTCTGTGTTTCCAAGCCCGACGGGCTGTAGGTTTGGCCACGATGCAATCAAGGTCTGTACGGCAAAGAACCAAGGAGAGTCCGCTTTGATGAGATCTGTGTACACACATCAAGATTTGTGTCACTCAACTTGGACCGCGCACTCGCCCCACTTCATTGTCAACTCAGTCCCGGAGAGTATCTCGTCCTCCGTGGTTATGCCAGCCCCAGTCTCCCCCATCGTTGTAATGTGCTCACGACACCTCTTGACCAATCTGGGTAGGGCCCAATCAGCACGCTGACGATACGGCCAGGATACTCCAAGAGTGCTCACGCTTTAACCCTGTTCTTGATTTTGTCTCTCTAGGCCTCCAGCTGCTTCGGGAGGATAGCCTTGGCATACACCTCTTTGTACTTGAGGTGTTTTGCGAAGCAAATCTTCGCAAGGAGCGCATAGAAGTGAGTATTGGGCTGTCCACCATTGCGCTTGATGGCGCCGATGCCAGGGAATAGCCCATCTTGTATCTCCTCATCCTCTTCGATGGTGTTGATCAAGGTCCAGGTGAGGTCAAAGTCCCATCTGTCGGCATTTCAGTGTGGAAAAACATCGTGGAGCGCTACCTATGCACTCTATGACGAAGTTTTTTGCTTCTTGGATGGATTGCGCCAAGGCGGCTTTGGCGTCCGGCAGCGGCTCCTCTGTGACTGGCTCTGCGACCGGTGTAGGCTTTTTGGGGCGGCCGTGCGGTCTTTTCGGGGGTTTTTTTCCATCCTCAAGCTCCTTTGCTTCGGCGGCGGTGACAGCGGCGACCTTCAAGGCTTTCTCGGAGGTGGCAACGGCTCTCTTGGTCATAGCGAGGATGGGACAGAGGTCGGCGGGTGGTGAGCGGAGGCAGCAGCGGCAGAAATCAATAATATTTGTCAGCACAAGCGGGAGTACGGGAGTCACAAAGCTTGTAGTCGACGAGAATCATATTTTAATCGGAACCAGAATCGCCTCAGAATTGTTGTAAAACCGCCTCCGGAGGCGGTTTTACAAATCCAAGCCGATTCTGATTTTCGATGATTCTCCCACACTTAAATAAATCAGAACCGCCGTCAGAATCGGCTGTCAGAACCGCCTCAGAATCGACGAGAATCGTCTACTCTGACTGCCCCTAATATATACCTCCTGGAGCACCACAGGATGCCAGGAGGATGAATTCTGGGTCTCAGAAGTCAAATATGGTGTGGGTGTCCCGATTTGGACAGCGGATCATGCTTACACACCATCAATTGGCGTGAACAATGTGTCTCGGTTTCCTCTAAGGGTGAGCAGGAGCTAAAAACATGCTCACAATATGTATGGGAGTATATGGGTGAACAGATTCATATACCATTTAACATCTGTGTGAGTGGGTCAGAGATGTGGTCAAAGTCAAAGCGGCACTCCGGAGACCCTCAGCCAATGTTGAAATTGAATGGTTGGAGCTCCAAAAATATAATTTACTCATATAGGGGGTGGTATGAATGTAATGTATACCTCAAAGGTCTTTTTAGTCACAGTTGAGTCCACAGAGATGGGCCGCAACATCTTTGGTTTGGATTTGGATGCTGTCAATGTGGTGGCCGTGAGCCTGCACATGACTCGGAAGCGCGGCCCACCGCTAGGGGTGGGAACCTCCTATATGGGGGGGTGGGGGGGGGGGGGGTCTGGCCGAGGGTCGAAAAAAACTTTTCGACCCTATATCCGTTTTCAAATCCCGAAATCCCCTTGCTAATTTGAATCGAATGTTTGTTCAAAATTTTCAACACCGAAAAGCCCAAAGTCACTCAAATTGAGTCGAACAACGAATTACTATGGGTGAGCCTTTAGTTGGCCACCCCCACTTGCAAATATAAAGTCCGATACTGAGAAATATGGGAGGCTTTGGCTCGAGGGAGGGAGTACGACCCCTGGCGTCCATCCATGCCAAATTTGGACGCAGACTGATGGGGTGATCCAAAGCTGTGGCGTGGTTGATCGCGGGCCGAGGCGTGATAACATCATTTTTTAACTCCGGGATTGGCCAACTCGCTCGTTCTTCACCAATTTCTTTTCAATCCACGACTTATGGGGCTCGTTCTTCTTCTCTCATCTCAGGCTATTTTTCAGACATGCAGAATGTCTGCACACCATTGTCATTTCGGCGCTAAGCTCCTACGAGTGATTACGATGTCATACCGACTACCACAATTTGACGACCTGACATCAAAGGACTCTGGGACCCTATGGGCCTAGGACTTGGCATGGTCCACGGGAAGTGATTCGCCTCACGTCTTGAAGGTACTCGATTATTTTATCTATTTAATGTCCCCTTCAGTGTCGTCCAATCCATCAAATCACTCTGTTTCAGTGGTGCCAACATTTAGATTTTTTCCAAGGGAGGGAGGCATGGAACGGTCAAACTGTGCATTTAGGTATGTTGAGGTTCTTTCTCTGAAGATATTTGCAGTTTATTTTGAGTAGCCATACCCGACATCTGTTGTACGACACCTGTATAGCTTATTACTCCCATTCCGCCTAACGTCGCGCTTCTTCGGAGGGCAATACTACCACCCATTCTATAGCTCAGATCCATGGTTTACGGACCCATATTAGTCACTCTATGTCTCCATATCAATATCAGACACATTTAGCCCTCATTGGCCTGCACAACACTGTCCTAAGGCGGGCCAATTAACCCGGAAATGGCTATTTTTAGGATGCGGCCAGAGAAAATTCACCCAGCCATTACAACTGAGCCAAAATTCGGCCAAGTGGTCCGGAACTGTTTGAAAGACCCATGCCTTCAT
Organism: Mycena vulgaris; assembly: GCA_029204335.1. Lineage (NCBI taxonomy): Eukaryota > Fungi > Basidiomycota > Agaricomycetes > Agaricales > Mycenaceae > Mycena > Mycena vulgaris. The sequence continues at coordinate 55,131 of JARGYA010000237.1, forward strand.
GTATAGGCTCCAGGGATCCTCCAAAGACATTGATAGGCTTCTATACAAGACCGAAAATGCGTAGGTGGCCAAGTAGCCAGTCACCAATAGTATTTGGGCCAGGAAATCCCGCCGTCACCGTCACTCATGCCCCAAGTGCTCAATTCACAGGTCAGCGTCACCTGCCACCTGAACACTTGGTCGGATTAGTACAGTAGATGCAGCACAAAAATTGAATGAAAAAGGTGTGTTATGGCAAAGGCCAAATGAGCCGGGTCCTGTCGTTACCGCGGTCCGATCAGGGCATTCCATCATTACCAATCATCGGAGTTTGAATTCCTGGCGCGAAGTTGAATTCATACCAGACGTGTTTTTTTTACCAGATTGAGAGGCAGACTACTCCTTGGAGCCTGTGTACGATTTTCTGCCGCTTCCTCATTTTTTTAGAGATGGTAAGAGGGGAGCAAGGAGGAGGACATTTGAAGACACCAATTTCGTCGCTGACAGCGTATGGCATGTTTGGCCATGACAATTTGATGGACCTGATGTGATGCCGAATCTGCCGAGAACTATTTCCGAATTTGACAATTTGATTTGAGGCGGAAAGTCTAGCCTCGTTTCCAGACGTTATAGGGCTCGCTCGCTGCGCTCGCGGGCGTTCACTGTATGTAGCGCCAAGTATGCCAAGGAAGAATAGGATCAATCGGAATATGATCCGAGGCAGATTTTGATGAGAAAATGATGGAGGAACGCTGCCCTATAACGTCTGGTGTACATCGTATAGCAGGGGTGCGATCATGTCACGCTTGTACTCTCTTTTATTATTCCTCCTCCTCCACACCACCAATTGATGTGAAAATTGTTCAGGCCACTCCTACCATCCATTCTGGAGCCCTAGTAGCCCAAATTCAATTTTCCGCATTCTATTTATGATACAGTGGCCTGAATATGGTATACCTTATTTGCACGAACTCTGACCGCAAAAGCCCGATTATCTCGGGCTTGAGGCTTCCAAATATTCTGTATAGCTATTATAAATGCTCGACATAGCTCTGCGGCTCAACATAGGGTTGCCGGAGGTATCTTTCGCGCTCATATGTGTTCACCAACCTGTGGTACACATCCCTAATGGGCGTATTTTGATGTAGGAGGCAGTCTAATAGTCTTAAAATACTATTTGGACATTTAACTCCACGAATAACGCGTACTTGTGGCCATTACATTCCTTGCGGCCGATGTTTTCCTCATTTTGGAGCTAAAGTACCACATTTGACGGTTTGGGGACCGCCTCTCTCCGCAAGATTTTGTCACAGAGGTCGAATCAACTTTCCAGGTGAGTTACACGAGAAATTTGAATGCATACCGCCTTAATAACCTCCCAAAGAACGAAAGCGGCGCGCAAGTTCACTTGTGACAGATGTGACGGATGTCACTGACCGCACCCTGGATGCCAAGTGCACCAGATGTTAGGGTGGTGATGTCGCGGGTGTTTTTTCTGATCTTTTTGCCTCCGACTTGAAACTCCGCTGATCTCATCACCCCCTAACATCTGGACCCGAGATTACGGAAAGTCAAGAGTGAGATCACTGATGGCATGTACGACAGATCATCAATCCCTTCTGCTTCGCGGTTAGATCCCCCGTCTCCAGCGTGAATCGCGATGAGCGCATGACTTGCGATGAATATGAGCGAGGGCGTGAATCACAGTGAATGTGAATGAGCGCGTGAATCGCGGTGAGTGTGAATGAGCGCGTGAGGAGTCACGATGAGGCAATGCATGTGAATGAGGTCGTGAGTCGTGATGAATGTGAGTGAGGGCGTGAATTGCCTCGCAGTGAGCACATGAATTGCGATGAAACTGAATGAGCGTGCGAGTCGCGAGGAAAGTGAATGAGCACGTGAGTCGCGATGAAAGTGATGAGCGCGTGGATCGCTGTGAACATGAATGGGCGCGTGAATCGTGGACTCGGAATATCGTGAGGGAGATCCGAGAGTTTGGGTTGTTGCATGACTTGCATAAGAATTGAATGGAGTATGGAAGGACGTGATAGAGCAATATCGAGAGAATCGAGGATGGGGGAAGGAGGCGCGTGACTCGCGATGAAGGGAGGCGTACAGCAGGATGGGTAATTCCAAATAGAACCGCTAGGGAGTAGCCGTCCGTTAGCTGTGCTTGGATTCTCAAAGTGGATAACGCACCGTGTAAAATCCCTCTTAATATGAGTAGAAAAGACCTCCTCACTGCGTCAGCAGCCCCTCGATCATAGATCACGTTCTAGGCCAACGATAGTGCCTCACAGAGGCATAGAGCTGATATAAGTGGCTGGTTACGGCCCAGACCCTCATAACAGGGTTCCCAAATTGGGATGTCATGAGGTCTGTTCGCGACTACGTTTACTCACGACATACAGGCCACATTTGAGGGATAATTTTTTATCTCGGGCGGCTGAACGAAAACGCGATTCCATCTTTGATGGTGTTCAAGTTGGCCATATGACTGCCATATGCCAGACAAAGTGCCAGGGACATGGCCGCTGTGTGAAATCGTTGCCGAATCAAACGAAGGCGCTAAAACGGAGGTCGGATTGAGATTCGACGGTGAGGAAACCCGGTCTGAACCTGCGAGATTGAACGAGCTCAAGACCATTAGCTTCTATTTAAAGGTACGATTACCGAATAGAAACAAGGGATACGAGCAACCATCAGTCCAATATGTATATATATGGTCCTATGGAACAACTTCGACAAGAGATGGCTGGCACCATGGAAAATGAACTTGAAGTACTACGTGTAGTAAATCATGATCAATCACGTTGGAATGGTATCACGAACACATAGTACTTGAGATATAGAAACAACGTCCGAATCACACATTACTGTTGACCATGCACTATGTGCCGGTATCCCGCCTCATCGTCCTCTTTGGCGTCAGCCGCGCTTTCGCGGAAACAACGGTGCCATCCGGCTGTCCTCAGACCGGCTGTCCTCAGATCGGCTGTCCTCAGACCGACCGGGCGGGATTACCCCTACAAGGTGGAGGAAAGTCTGACGGAGATGGGACTCCTACTCAGTGCATTTATGAGGATGGGACCTGCATCTACAATGCGAGTGTTTTGTGGCATCTTCTGGCGAGGATTTACTCTGGTATAGTCTACAGGATTGCTGGATGACCCAAAAGACGGCACGTGTCCGGCGAGCCTCATTTTCGATGGTGATGGCAATGGGTGAGTGCTTATCCCCAGGGTCCGACTCGACGTCTGAAAGGCTATGTAAATTAGTGCCATTACCTCTGGGAGTAAATCAGACACCACGGCATTACCGTCACTGCCGGGCGGTGCGCCCACAAGGTTCATAATTTCCACTGTTCGCTATATATGCACGCCCTGAGTACTACGCATGCCCGCAGTCGAGCGCCTTCCAGTTCCCTGACGGTGGAATCTACATCCTTCAGCATCCCAGATTCAACTCATGGTGTTAGTCCCGGCCAATCTTCAAACATTGCGGAAAGCACAATCCCAGGACTTAGTTCGTAAGTGCCCCAGATTGTTGGAGTAATGGTGGTTGAGCCGGAGTGCAACCCAGGAGAACATCCCTTGGCGGGTCGACCACCACATCTGCTAGTTCCGCAGAAAAGACACCCACTGGAGGGCAGACAGTTCCGTCATCAGTTGGCACTGGTAGTGTCAGGTATATACGCAGGATTGGTGCATGGAACATTGGCTGACAACGGCAATTTGACCAAGAAAATCATCGCTTTCCGGAGGAATCATCGCTGGCATTTCAGTCGGAGCCGCAACCCTCCTCGTTTTGGTGGTCTTTCTTATCCTCTGTCGTCGAAGACATAAGCGAAGTCAAGCGGATCTGAATCCAGTCGTTTATCCAGAGCTGGCGCTGGTTCCTGGTCCTCCCGTTGGCATCGCAGCTAAAACGCAAGGATTACGGGAGCAGAGAAATTCAGGTGGAATGCAGGAGCGGGACACAGAATCAACGCTGAGCTCCAGAACAGCAGGAACCCGTCAGGAATATTTGAGGAACAAGATTCTTGCGGCACAGAGGATATTGGACGCCCTACCCGGTGTTGCTGGTAATTTTTCAGGGACCACCCACGCTGCTATATCTGTAGGCGAGGATCAAGGTGCTCTGGGTCAGGCGAGACAACAGATCCAGGCACTGCAGGAGCGGATACACACATTGGAAAGCCAGTTGCAGTCACAGTGGGCGTTGGGTCTGTCGGATGAGCCACCCCCGGGATATTTAGAGTAAACGATCCATTGCCGAGATGAAACTGTGCCCAGTACCAAACAGGACACAATGAACTACGATGTGAAAGTCGAGGATAATGTTGTCGCATGTTGTGGTAAGACAAAAGTGGGCTGACCGGCCCGCATGCTCCATCATTCCTTCCTCAGGCCAACATCAGGCTCCAAACATCATGACCCTCTGCTTTGAGACTCGGACTGGAAGCGGCAACTTCCCGTTGTAGGTAGCCGCGGATTAACCAACTGTGTCCGCAGAAATGCCAGAACCGCGTCCGGTCGTTGAAGTCGTTCGCCACGTATTCATCTGTCTCGTTTCCAATTCAATCGTTGAACTGACTTGAATCCCAGTTACTTTTACTTTCTTCCGGAAAGGCTGTGGACCCAGAGAAAACTCTCCATCTTCTGTCCGAACTCACCGACGCAATCGAGAAATGTCCCGTTGCCCATTTTGAACCCGTCACAACCATCGAGTCCCTCCTCCCGTATTTTGCGCCCATTGGCACGCGATACGGCGATAACGTCGTAGAGGAATCTCCTGCCGACGTTTCTTGCACCAAGTCTGCCGGCGCCAGCATCACTGTGCTTGCTTCCATCGTGCGCAGGTTCAGTTCGACTGCGGTGTGGCCCGAGACTCTGCAGCGCCTGATAGGGTGCTGGCCCTCCACATGCATGGGCCTGCGATTCTACTCTCGTGCACTCGTCCGAAAAAGCCCCCCTCCCCCGGTACTTGAGATTGACTCGCCAGCGCACACCTTCACCGCCGTCGTTACGTTGTTGCAGATGTACTCGGGTGTGGATTCTTTGGCTGCGCTCGTCCGTAACACGCGCGAGGCGACCGACCTCATTATCAAGTTTTGGGTCCTTGAAGTCCGGCATATTCATCTCTCGGCGCAGCTCAAGGAGATGTTCCCTGACGTCGCTCCTCCTACTGCGGCTGGACTGCTGCACAATTATCTATTTGTGCGCCGCGATCTGGACACCTGCGGCTCCCTTCTGGTCTCTACGCTGGAGGGAAGCCTCGGGCACACGGATATCGCTTCTGTGGGCTTGGAGCATGTGCGTCAGAGTACATCCACCCTTTCTCGACACGCCGCGGTCCACATCATGCATGCGAACCTGCTGAATCTCGGCTGTATGCACTCAAAGCCCCTTCACGCCATCCTGATATCCCAAAACTCGGTTCGTGTCGTGACCGAGGCGCTGATGGCCCTAACGTTGCAACCGTTCGAGACTGCAACTGCGGACGTTGCAGCGGACTGCATGGCGCAGATATGCGAATATCTGCACAAGTATATCGCAAGCGACGGCCTCGCCTCCTTGAATCAATCTCTCGAACTCGGACTTGTCCTAGGACTAGTAAAAGCGCATCCCTGGCTGGACGTAAAACGGTCGGCCTTCGATGCCTTCCTCGCGCTGGTCGCCGTCCACCTGCCGCGCTACCTGATATACATCTCCGTCCTGCGCCAAGTCCACAAGTCTCTCGAGCTCATCCAGCAGCTCCCGCTGCAGGACATGCTGTCCAACGTCCAGAGCGTGTGGTTGGCGTTCGAAAAATACGCACGCATTCGACTCGCGCTCGCGAGCGAGGCGGAGCTCCGGCCGGTGCTGTGCAGCCACTCACAAGTAGCTCTGTTCCACTCATATTGTCAAACGCGCTGATATTCCGTTTCCAGTGCAGCCAACCCTCGAGTTCCCGGTGCAGCGGCTGCTGGGAGGCTGTCTACTGCTCCAAGGCATGCCAAACGGCGGCCTGGAATACACACGGCGGCCCGTGCAAGGCGCGCATGAAAGCGAGACTCAATGGCATCCCCCCTGATCTCGCGGAAGAGGACATGCAATTCGCGCTCCGGGCCGCGCAGCGCGACTTCGAGGAGCACAAGGCCGCGATCTGCGCGCGGTGGACAGCGGCGGGGACGCTGCCTCTCCGCGCGGGGATCGGCTATTCGGTGTTCCCGCACACGACGCGGACGGACACGCCGGGCGGGATGGGGGCACAGATGTCGGCGGACGCGGTGATGTACGCGGTGTTTCCGCACGGGACCGCGGGGACTGAGTATTATATGTGTGATCTGGGGCTTACGAGGGAGGCGGGGGCGACGGACGAGGAGACGATCCGGGTGGTGGTGCAGATGGTTAGCGCCCAGGCTGTGCCTGCTTTTTTTCGAATAAATTGAGCGTTTTGTGGTGGTTCTTGACATACAGACTAACGGATCCTCCTTGCGAACAGATGGGCCGGGCGTAGTCTTTGACGATAGGATAGAAAGAGGTTAGGTCGGATACAGGAGAATGAATCCAACTTGTGGCCGGTTTCTCGCAGCAGAAGCACTTCCACGCGTGTTTTTGCATGAGCTCGGGCTCGTGAGTCGTGACGATCCGCTTCACGAACGCGTCCCGTTTCGTCTCGTAGGCGTCCCGTACGGCGCGCGGAGGCTCGGTCATCAGACTGGCAGGGACCATATCGCGCATGTGGACGTGGTCTGGATTGTGGGCTTCAACCGGACGACATACCCAACAGGTCGGTGCTCTTCCATGTCGGCGGCTTGAAATTTGGCACTGCTAACGCTTAACTCGCGCATCTGAGCTGCCCAGAGTAACTTGGATCAACCGCCCGCTTCTGATCATCGAGGTCATCTAGCGCTTTCGTAGCTTTCGCAAGCCGAACTCCGCCTTTTCGGTCATGGCAGGATTCGTCGACATGAACAGGAGAGCTATGTGGCAGTCATCGATGCAGCGCTGATACTCCCCTATCGAATTGTCAGCTCCTCTCCCGCAGCGATATTGCACAAAAAGAGATCCACCGAGATTGAGATGGCATGCCGCGCGATTGCATCGCGCGATACGTATCGTGTCGTGCATCACACGGTCATCGTACTGATTTATTATGCTGGAGTATAGGTCCAACGCGGCTTGATACTCCTTTGCGCGGAAATGGGCGTTGGCGGTGTCCTTGATTTCGAGTGCCATTGCTGAAAATCATGCTCGACGTGTTGAAACGAAGGCAGCACGACCGGAAGGCCTACCATTGTCGGCGAAGAATGTAGGTCCAGCGTGCGCCATCATTTTTGAGACCTGAAGACGAGTATGAGAAACAAGTGGCAAAGTCGCGTCGAGCAAGTCGTGAAGGCTGTGCATCTCTTTGTTCCTATTTTCGATCCGGTTCTTTCACCACCAAGTCATCACCAGCTGCTTTTTCGGTCTACATCCACGCGCAGCGATCCTGACGTGGCTTGAGACCCTGGAGGATAAAAATCTAGAGGCAGGGAAGATCCTTGATTAACTCGACGAGTCCATCCATCTCTCAACTCGGGCTCTCAAGATCTCTATCAACTTTCCCCCAATAAAATCGTCAAGAATCGTGGAAACGCCTTTCCTCGTGCCAACGCTAAGCCCATCCAATTTCCCTCACTGATGGCCGGTATCCTACCACAAAAACTCGTAGACAGCGTCATTAACGCTCTGGTTGACTCGGACCCCGACATACCTATGTCGGAAAAATCGGATTTGCCTGATCAGGGGCTGACCGCACCTGACGGTACTGTCAGGCCTGATCAGGCTCATATCAGGCTCTCCGGGGTGCCATGTCAGGCCCAGTCAGGCTTGATCATCCGCCCCATAATTTTATGGCAGAAAGCAACGTTAATTTATGTACAGAATTTGTCGGCGCGGAGGAACATGTCAGAATCCACCGTATCTATGAGAAAATGAAGGTTCTCATTCTCTGAGTCTGGAACCGGCGTCAAGAGCGCGCCTCGGATCACATAGTCCATGAGAAAAAGAGTGTGTACCTTCAACTGTTCGTGCACTTGACATCCAGCCCAGTTGGTTTTTGGGTTCCACTTGCTGCTCCGAAATTCTTGCACCAACGCGACGTCAAAATGCCGCCCGGTCTCCAGCGTGCAGCGAAATAGCGCAGAGAGGCGGGCTAAGGACATGCCGGGAGCATCAGTGTTCAAGAGAACACTGTCATATCGGCGATATCCATGGAACGACGGATTGCAGCGCACGATATCTCGAAGACTTCGCCAGTCCTCGAGCGATTGATAGGTAACATGGGCACATTTAAACGGTTGCACCTGAGAGAACCATTAGTTCAAATGAACGAGAAATATGATCCAAGTTGCGTACTCGAATGAGCTGCTCATAACTGACGCGTTCTCCCGGGAAATGCTCCGCAACAAAATCTCGAAGCATGGAATCGAAATCTATTACCGAGTGGCCGGCTAATTTCAAGGACTCGTCGAAGGCCCTTGAATTTGTGGCTCGCTCGGGGGCTCCAAACCTCCATGAGGTGGAGGTAAGTTCACTTTTGCGTGGTTGCTCTTCTAGGTCCTCATCCGAGTGTTCGTCTTCTTCACGCTGCTTGTCGTACTTATCAATTGCCATGCGGATTCGAGCAATAGCCTCTTGATTCTCGTCTATTCGGTTCATCTGCAGTAGTATTTATTCATGTGAGACTACTGATGCCTCCAAGCAAGACTCACCTGGGCCGCAACATTCTTGAAATTTGTTTGATTGTATGCTTCGGCAGCTTCTTGCTGAAAGCCTTCGCCGGGACGTGTTGATCCATGATTGGTGGTCCCTTTGGCCCAAATATCTCGTAGAATGTGACTTGTCGCGTGCTGCTTGAAGAAATCGAAATTCTTGCCGTATTGATCAGCCACCCGCTTGATGGACGGTTCAGGTCAATTTCTGCAGCCCGAATCATGGGACTCACTTCACAGCAGGATTCATAGTCTTCAATAAATGTTGCGAGGCGTTCCAAACGACTGACAGGCATACAGCGCATCCCAGTCATTATCCGCAACCGTTGGTACGCTCTGATACAATGAACAAGAGCATTGTTCCGGGGGAATATTTGAACGATGCAAGGCAGCACGGACTGGCCAGAGGCTCAGCCACATCCACAGCATCCACAGTGTACTCACCTTCAGGATATCATAGTAAGACTGCCCATCTCTGAAGTCGGTCGTGGTGACGTGATTAAAATGTTTGAGCCCCGGCCAGCGCGCAAATTCTCGCATACTGCAGATCTGGGTCTCAGTGACTCAGTGATCAGGAAGAAAATAATATTACTTCTTTGCGAAAGTTCCTTTACCGCCGAGTTCTTCGAAGGCTTCTAACAACAATGGCCACAAGTGCTTGCCCCATTTACCCAAATCGTCCGAGTGCAGGGTATCATACGAATATGCAGCATACGGATCCGCAAAACGGAATCCCCACAAAAAATGCTATCCAACCGTTAGAAGATTCGAAACGAAATGATCGAACATACATTGACGCCATGCAGTCCATTTTTCTTCAAGATTCCTTCCTTCTCTGCTTTCGTTGTCACGCGAAAGGCTTTCCGGACGACCGCTTTCATCGTGTCTGTTGTGCGCATCGTGAACATCTCCGTCAGTCTGTGAAGATCATCCTTGTGCACGAGGCATGTGGGACAGGGGTGATTGGCCAGCGCAGCGCGGCATGCATTAAAATAAGCAGCTTCTTTCCCATCCATAGAGTTGATGAAAAGCGCGGGATGGAAGAGGCGAATGACCTTGTCGTAGCATTCAATCGGTTCACCGTTCCACGAGCGCGATTTGAGGCTCGCGAAGATAACGGAAAGGACTCGCTGATAGACCTTCATCTTGAATTTAGCAAAGGCTAATGTCTCCACGGTCTTGCGATCATCTGGATCTGCGGGATCGTCCACCTTTAGGGAATGGATGAGACTTCAGCATTTAGAAATGTAGAAACTCTTACGTCGGTCATGTACCCGATTAGAACCCCGCCTCCGTTTCCAGATGCATTCCGAATATTGGCCGGCAGATGTAATGCTCACCTTTGCGTTCTCGAACCCGACCGATCCCTCCTACGAGCGCAGCGTAATCCCTATCGTCCTGAACATCACATATCCCGCCCTCGAGAGTGTGGCCTTCAATATTCATGCACATCGTGGAGGAGAGCGCTACAGCTGGGTCGACTGGGGAAGCCTCGATGCATTCCTTGCGCAGTTTCCCCGTATCAGGCGGGTGGAATTTGAGATCCATTTCGAGTATACTGAGGCCAGCGCATATCTGCACGAGACGCTTCCGCTCTTGAGATCAGCAGGTGTACTGTGGACGGAAGATGCGTCGGCCAATATGTGGCCAAGTGCAAGTTAAACCGAGGGGAGTAGGCACATCATTGGGATGCAACTAGTACTCGTGTACGATACAGAGAATGCCGATTCATCAACAACGCTGGAATATGCCATCTTTATTTTCTCGCACCAGGCGGCGATACGAAGTGCAACTCATGTAGAAGCCTTCCCAGACATGTTCAATCACAAATCTGACCCGAATCAAAGTCCAAAAGATTCTGACATTGCTAGCTCACACCACACTGGATGAACGCAGTTTAGGTGTATTAGGTACTAAGGTAGCTACAGTACGATATAACAAATACAGAAACTTCCGCAGAACCCTGAAGCTCAGAAGCACTCTGAGGGAAGATATGAGTACATGGAGCAGCATGTAAAGATGAAAACATACTGCGATGGACGATGCCGGGACCGGACTCGTCGTACTCCTGCTTGGTAACCCACATGTTCTGGAACGTGCTGAGAGAGGAGAGAATGGAACCGCCAATCCAGACAGAGTATTTGCGCTCCGGGGGTGCGACGATCCGGACCTGAATCGACGTGAGCACAAACAGCGTAGGGAGGAGAAGAGGGCTAACCCTGATGCTAGACGGCGCCATGGCCACCAGTTCCTTCTGCATGCGGTCCGCAATGCCGGGGAACATGGTGCTGCCGCCGGAGAGGACGACGTTGGCGTACAGGTCGCGGCGGATGTCGAGATCGCATTTTCTAATGGAGTTGAACCTGCGCGGGTACACGGGTCAGGACACTTTGACGGAGTTGTAGGGGTGTGAGCGGCGCACGTAGTTTCATGGATACCCGCAGCCTCGAGCCCAATGATCGAGGGCCTGAAGAGCACTTCGGGAGCACGGAAACTAGATTGATGGTCAAAACGATGGCAAGAGGAATTAGGCAATGGTCTCACCGTTCGTTGCCGACGGTGATGACATTCCCGTCGGGCAGCTCGTAGCTCTTCTCCACCACCGACGATTCCGCTGCAGTGCGCATCTCCTGCTCGAAATCGAGGGCGACGTAGCAGAGCTTCTCCTTGATGTCCCGGACGACCTCGTGTTCCGCCGTGGTTCTGAACTGGTATCCTCTCTCCCCGAGATTCTTCACAAGGCACTCGGTCAAGTCGCGCCCCGCAAGATCGAGCCGCTGGATGGCGTGCGGGAGCGAGAATCCTTCGTAGATTGGCACCGTATGCGATACGCCGTCGCCCGAGTCCATGACGATGCCGGTGGTGCGTCCGGACGCGTACAGGGACAGTACAGCCTGGATTTGGACGTAGAACGCGGGGGTGTTGAACGTCTCGAACATGATCTGCGTCATCTTCTCTCTGTTCGCCTTGGGGTTCATCGGCGCCTCAGTGAGAAGGACGGGGTGTTCCTCCGGCGCGACGCGGAGCTCGTTGAAGAAGGTGTGGTGCCAGATCTTCTCCATGTCGTCCCAGTTGGTGACCACCCCGTGTTCGATGGGGTATTTCAGGGTCAAAATACCACGCTTGGCCTGTGCCTCATCGCTGTGCTGTGGTGAGTATGGTTCTCTGTATGTCAGCGGAAACTTACCCGATGTACGAATCCTTATTGCCGAATCCTACCATGACGCCTGCTTGACGAGGACGACCGACAATTGAACTAGGAGGAACGTCAACGACGAGGCGGACAAAGTGCAGCAAGACTGACGGAAATACAGCCCGAGGTGCATCATCGCCTGGTGTTCGACTTTGGTTAAGAGTGCACGGGCACACATGATATACAAAAATAATACCAGCGACTGTAAACAAGCTTGTAAGCCCCTTGAAATTGGGGAGAACATCGATACTCACATCCAGCCTTGCACATTCCCGAGCCATTGTCGATGACCTGCAGAATATGTCAGGGGAAGGCAGATGGTACTTCGGACGAAGACGTACGAGCGCTGCGATATCATCGTCTGCCATTGTAGTAGAGCGTAGTAGGTTAAGTAGTTCGAGAGTGAGCGAGAGTGTTGTTGAAAGGTTGGCATCGTACCGTCTTTCATTCCACAACTTATATAGACCGCCAGGAGCTGCGAAGGACTGCGGCGGGAGGAGTCTAAACTGGTCAGCGGGAGTGTTCTCGCAGCGCAGGTGGTTGCGCCCGTAGCTCCCGCAGTGGTTCACGTCGCTGACTCCTACGTCGAAGAGGAGAGCTCCCGAAGCATATATTGGCCAAGCCGCTGTTCAGAGCGTTTCAGGAGATGCGCAGCTTTCGGCCGCGGATTAGTCTGGTGTGTATATATATAAAGCAGGTCTTCTGGTTGCTCGCCTATCCAGTTCGGATGCAGGCCAATAGTCGGGGCACCTGAGCCTGGGTCTCCTTCGATCGAGAAGTTGAAACTCGGCTCTTTGGCAAATTTGCCTCAAACGTGAAATAAATTCGCTGGCGACTCTTTCGGGATAGTCGATGACTGCGACGCCAAGAGGAAACCAAGGTTGACAGCGGACAGCATTGCAAGTCGAACGGCGCAGTTGGCCGTTTTCCGCAGCAACGCAGCATGGTAGCAAAAAGGGAAGTTATTTTGACACTGTTGTGGCTTACTTGATGCTGTTAGGCCTCGGCTAATGCCGACCCACCCAAGTTCAACCTTGTTTTCAACCACATCCCGAGAGATCCCTTAGCTATTGATACCTGAACTCCTCATCGCATGATGATCCGAACTCCTCATCGCATGATGATCCCGATTAATTACATGCTCATCTTTTCTTGAGATCAACTTGATTCAACTGAGGCTCACCAGCTTAGAGTTAGCTGGACAGGGCCACGCGTAGTTCAGCTGTGTTCATATAGTAGCGGTCCTTAGAGCATATAATTTGAGCCTTCCAGGAGCTCTTTTAAATTCCCAAGTGGGTATATTCTCCCGTGACTCTAAATTACCGCGCCGATTTGTGATTTAATCGACATGGGATCCACCCCGCGATTGTGCCCCAACCCTCTCTTCACATCAGCGCACCAGAGATTTCGTGCTAACACGTCACCCGTTGTCCAATTTTGTGACTCCGGGCTGGACAAGGTGCAGATATCGGTACTTAGACGTTATGTATCCAGGGTTGTCCGCAACACAGTCAACGAGGGTCCGTCGGAGGTGCTGAGACTCCTCATCGATAATTAATCCGTAAGCGGGATTCATAGCCATGGGATACGGCACACCAACTGGGGCAGCTAGTTTCTTAGTCAACAGGGCTGGAGTGGCGCATCGGGGCCCATTTTCTTCCCTGCGTAGTCTTGGATTCCTGACAACCCCGGTCATGCGGCGTCCTCTTGGAACAAATTTCTCGCACTGCGCTTTCGAAAGAAAATGCGCTGAACGTTATAGAGAGTTGTCCGACCAATGGCCCAAGAATTCGTGAGTGGCCACATATTGTTATACCATCCCATCCCATCCACTCCCTCAATCATTTTCATGCAGATCTGTAGCGTCATATAGCAGACGTTCTCAGATATCAACTGGACAGACGACTGTATGCACGGGGGCCCTCGACGGTGGGCACCAGAAGAGCTTCAACCAAAGTTTTACCCCGAGCAGTACTTACGCCTGTCTCTGTCAGCTTCGGGGACGAATGGATTGAGCATACCTCTGCCCATTGATAATGCTCGCTGAAGACCACTCGAGGAAGAATAGCGCCAACACGTTCCTTTGGTTCTAAAAAAGCCTGATCCGGAGCTCGACGAGGAGAAGAAGTTTGGTCTTTATAAAACATCGAAGAGGATAAATTCTGGTCTATAATTCAAGATAGATGTGCCAGAGAGCTCAAGCATCAGGCTTCGACGTGGACTGATCATCTGCCTCGTCTTCCTCGGCGCCGTTATCGTTACCGTTCCCACTCTCACTGCGTGCGTCCATGAGGAGCCGACCGAAATCGGTGGCTCCAAATCTGCCGACGCCCTGTTTATGGTCTTCCTGTGCCACCCCCTCTTCCATCCCGGAAAACTCGTCCTCCACGTCCAGGATTTTGGGGAGAGTGGAGGTAGACCCCGGGGCCACGCGCGGACGGGTCGGAAATTTAATTGTAAGAAGGATGCCGCTGCCGGTTTGTATCGAATCGCAGGTGTGGAAGCCACATGATTTCATCAACTTGACCAGATTTTCGCTGAATAGTGTGAAGTACGGGAGCAAGATGGTAGGAATCGCGCCTGTTTCAAGGAAGAGGAACTGCGACGGGTCGACCCAGGTGGGCAGGGACAAAGGCGTATCGCGCGACCGTGCAAGCTCGTAGTAGCTGGTGCGATATTAGATCCACTTCATGTATCGCGCAGGATGATAGGCGTACCTGGCTTCAACCTGGCGCATACACTTGTAGCGGGCGTCTTTTAGCCACGCGATGGCCAGCGGTTCGAGTGCCTCGGTGTCGGTGCTATCCCGAATTGCGGCAAGAGTCTCATCGAAAAGTCGTCCCACTTTCTTGAGGTCGCACGGTGTATGAGCCATAGTCGAGCGTTTGCACAAAAATCGAGTGGTTTTGAAAGGAAGCGGCGCAGAAAAGGGGCGAGTGAGCGCAAAGCGGCCACAATTAAGCCACAATACGGTCAAGCAAAGGAAGCGTGATCGATCACCAGTGGCGGTACAGTGCCATCTCCTTTGCCGTTTCGCTAACGCGTCTGCGTTCATTCTTTCGTTTTCATCCTCCACCACTGCCTTCATCGTACTCCTTTTGTGCCCACTTTGAACCCACTTGAGAGATGCTCTTGGAAGCTGGGTTCTGTTGACCCACCACTTCCTGCGCTAAGAGCCTAGAGGGGGGGGGTTATAACTTATGGGCCGTAAATTCACACCTCAAGACTCTTTGATTGAGAAATATTTATATTCGCCGCTCACCTCGCCAGTTCAGATTCTTAAACCGGCCCGGGAATGTGATCAGGCGGCCACGAAACACATGTACCCGCCCGGCCCGTCACGAGTGCCCAGATTATCTGATCCAGGTCGTGCCAAGAACCAACCTGGTATTCTACATCCATGTCCGCCCAGGAGCCCGTACCGGTCTTCACTAACCTCAAAGACCTCTATGCAAGTCTGGGCACCTCCCTGAACCACGCGGAGCGATGGAGCAATCTCGTCGACGAGTTCGAAGCGCGCTTCGGGCGGAAGCCAGAATACATCGCACGAGCACCGGGACGCGTCAAGTGAGTGCATCCTGCCTCTGGATCTATCCCCCTCACATACATCCAGTCTCATCGGTGAGCTCGGAATTGTCCAAATCAAATGAATGTGCGCTGCAACGGCGCGTTTAGGGGAGCACATCGATTACGCGCTGTTTGGCGTCCTGCCGGCGGCGATCGAGCGGGACATCCTCATCGCCTGCGCGACGACGGCCCCGCGCGATGAGGCGCCCCATGCGCCGGGAAACGTCAACGCCGAGAATTTGCAACCGAAGTATACGCGCCAGGTTTTTGCGCCGGCTCCCAAACCGAAGCCCAGCGCCGTCGACGACGCCGTGCACGTCGAGGGCTGGCATCTCGAGATACCGCAGCAGCTGCGGTGGGAGAACTACGTCAAGGCGGGCTATTATGTGCGTTTGCTATGGTTCTGTTTATGGCGTCGTTTTGACCGGCATCAGGGAGTCTTGGAGAATTACTTGACCGGGTCGGAGGCGCTGCCCGTTCCCGTGGACCTGCTTGTGACGGGCTCGGTTCCTGCGGGCTCTGGTCTGTCGTCGAGCGCCGCCATGGTTGTGGCGAGCACGTTGGCGTTCCTCGCGATTAACGGCAAGGTTGGTCGTTCGAAAATACGCGGCCCGTGTGCTGATTAGAACCCAGTTGGAGGGCCCCGGAAAAATCACAAAAGGCGAGCTCGTAAAGATGTCGATGGAGAACGAGAAGCGAGTTGGTGCGTTTAAGTTTGTACACTCAAAAACTAATTAACGCTAGCCCAGGGGTCAACAGCGGAGGGTGATTCTAATACATTCTCACGTCGCTGCATCGTCTAACAACTCGCAGCATGGACCAAGCCGCCTCCGTGATGTCCGTCCCCTCCTCCGTCCTGTACATCACCTTCTATCCCTCCCTCACGGCGTCCCCAACGCCGCTCCCAGGCAAGTCCTTTCCATCATCCCACTCGCCCGCGCTAAAATATTCTCTCAGAAGGCGCCGTCCTCGTCTGCGCGCACTCGCTCAAGGTGTCCGACAAGGCGCTCACCGCGAAGAAGGGAT
This sequence comes from Mycena vulgaris, assembly GCA_029204335.1. NCBI lineage: Eukaryota > Fungi > Basidiomycota > Agaricomycetes > Agaricales > Mycenaceae > Mycena > Mycena vulgaris. The sequence continues at coordinate 71,636 of JARGYA010000237.1, forward strand.
ACAACCTCCGCGTCGTGGAGACGCTTGTCGGCGCGCGCGCGCTCGCCCGCACGCTCGGCGTCCCCGTTGGCGCACGCGAGAAGATCACGCTCCGCGAGGTCATCGGCAAGCTCACCGCCGAGACCGATGTCGGCGCGGGCGGTAAAGGGATGGACGTCGCCGCCCTGATGGACGTGCTGCACAAGATGGATGCGGCAGTGGAGCAGCTCAAGCCGCCCGGCAGCGCGGACCCCGAGTTCGGCGCGACCATGGAGGAGATGATCGAGATGTCAGGGCTCTGCGCGGAGGAGTTCCACGAAGTGTACATGTCGTGGGTCGAAGGTACCTTCCCATTCCCATTTTATTTTATTCTATTCCAACCATTTTGCTCATCGCGTGCTAGTGGACGCGACGCACTTCAAGCTGTACAAGCGCGCGAAGCACGTATTCTCTGAGGCGCTTCGCGTCCTGCAATTCCGCAAGCTGTGCCTCGATACGGCGGAGGCGAGCGCCGACCACGCCGAGGGCAACCTCGCGGCGCTGAAGGCACTGGGACGGCTGATGAACGAGTCGCAGACGAGCTGCGCCGAGGACTTCGAGTGCTCGTGCGAGGAGCTCGACCAGCTAACGCAGCTCGCACGCGACGCCGGCGCGTATGGGAGTAGGCTTACCGGTGCGTCGAGATTTATTGCCTCCACGTTATGATTGCTTATGATTGTGAGTCGATAGGCGCGGGCTGGGGCGGCTGCACCGTCTCGCTGGTCCCTGAGGACGAGGTCGACTCGTTCATCAAGAAGGTCAGCGAAACGTACCCGCCGTACAAGGGGCTCGAGGGCGACGCGCTCAGCGAGGTGATATTCGCGACGAGACCGAGCACCGGAGCCTGTGGTTCGTGCCTTTCTCGATGCTCCGGGATTAAACCTAATCCTTATTTTTTCCAGTGTACAAGTTCGATTGAGAAGATCGTCTATGTATTTGTATCTATGTACCTTATGGCGGTTCGTTCGTGGCTTGAATTTGTTAAATAGAAGACACTTGAAATCTGTAGACCCTGCGTACGAGATATGACTCGGGGCGTGTACGAGGTCAGGAACGTTTTGAATATTGTATCGGCGGGGCGTCGACTGTAGAAGCTATTCTGCGCAGCTGCATAGATGAAACTTCCCCAGTGCATACGATTTTGGAGCTAGACATGGGTGGGGGATCGATGTTTGAAAGCTTTAGGTCCATCCAATCTTCGAGGATTGAGCGAGGAGCGAGTTGGTCCAGTCAGGGACTCGGCGTGCGTCGCCTTCAAGTTGAGCTATAATCTGCAACAGGCTATAAATGAATCCGTTAACCCTCCTTCAACTATTTGAATCACACGCAACATCGCACATAATGCATCTCGAAGTTAGCAACATTGTCCTCCTTCCCGAGGTCCAAGAACGCAGCAAACGGGCCATAGCCAAGTTCAACGTCAAAAATATACCGTGACGTCGTGGGGCTCGAGGAGAGCATCGCCTGCGATGCGGACCGTCAAGAAATTTAATTGTGCTGCGGCTGGCAGAGACGTATTCCTGCACCCAACTTGATACAGTCAGAGATGGTACGCTCTGGATACTTAGCTTTCCCTTTGAAGGACGAAATGTCGAGTAATTGAATGGAAGGTACCTTGGTGTACGGAGAATTACAGCTGCTTCCAGAAAAAAGTCCCAGCTATCAAACTGCCATCTACAGGGCTCACACCATACTTCGGAATGATACCAAGCTGCAGAACCACAGTCTTGAACAAAATTGCATGGGCCGGACTTCTGGAAATTGGCGCACCTGAATATAGCCAAGCTTCGGGTATATCGTCTCAGCGGGACTCCCTGTCTCGGTATCCAGAGTCTATACCCCATTTTTCATTAGTGGTTTTCCGACTATTTCAAGCGGGAGAGGGTTTACCAGGAGCGTCTGGCCACGGATCTTGGCCACCTCCTCGAGCTTCTCCATCAGTTTCTTTGCAATTCCGCTGCGACGTAGACTTTGAGCCGGATGTTCAAGTGCAGAATGTCGTGAACTCACCGACGACGGAAATTTGGGGAAACCAGCAGCTTTTCGACACTCCCGCGAAACGGCCCGGTCTCCGTTAACGGTCGGAATAGAATTACATATCCCGCGAGCTGCGCTGCGCCTCCGGGATTGTCGGCCAACGCCATGAAAATGATGCGCCTCCCGGCTGCGGCCTCGTCCGCACGTTCTTTCCACCACTCGATGATGACATCGCGATTCAACGGCGGCGTGAATGTTGCAATTGTGTGGTCGGTTTCGATGCAGGCAATGTGGATGTCCGCGAATGACGGTATGAGCGCGGCGTGGGTCGGATTTGCGGGGTCAAATATTATTGGGGCGTCCATCTCGAAGCTAGGGGTGATTTAGACATTTGTTGCAGTTCTTATAGGTGGGAGAGGTGAGTCATTTGAGGATGATGCGGCTCGGACGGAGCACAGGGACATGACTCTGAATGGGTACCCTCGCAGACGTATGGGTACCCCCGCAGACGTGATGTCGAATCAAACATGTGGAGAGAGAGTGTTAGACACCAGATCTGTGGAATCGAGTGTGCAATGAGCTGTGCTCAACTGGGAATTCAAATAAAATTACAACATATGTGCAAGAGTCAGGAACGATCCTCCAAGAAAGATAGCAATACTGAAAAAAATCAAGTCAAGTCGATCACTTCGCCAGCCTGAAATATCGGCTGTCTCCTTATCTCCTTCTTGATTTCGGAAGGTTCATGTTTGGCACGTTTGGAGCCTCGCGTTAATACTCCTAGTCGCGGCTGTGAATGAAACTTAGTGTCGAGGACATTGACAAGTACTTGCTCTCACCTCAGACTTCTCGATTTTTGCAGCTTCATCCGTCTCATCATCATCTATCGTCAGATCCACAATGTCCGACGTAACCCGCCTCTTCCTGGTTTCAGGCGGTGCAGTACCTTGAGCCCTCAGGAGGTCTAGATGGGGATGAATGTACTCATCTCTATGCAATATCACGGCACGCACCAATGGGTCGATATTTAAAAACAAAGGTAACAAGCTTTTCGATTACTTCCTCGGGGACCAATCTTTTCTTATTGCTCGAGAACTCTGCTCCAAACCTGAAAAATAACGGATGAGAGACTTTTCGTGAAAGCGGAATCAAGAATAACCCCACTGCACGGAATGGCCCATAGCTTTCTTCGACTGCTCATGCAAGATCGGTGCGTTGAAATTCTTGTCTTTCCACCCCTTCCTCAACGGCTTGTCTTTCACATGCCGAAGCTTGACCCTGATAGACCCAATCTCTGACGAGATCGCAACATTCAAGTACGCGTCGTCATCTAAGGGAAACGTCGGACTGCGACTCCACAGAAAGAAATTAACGAACCTGTCAACACTTGCTTACCAAAAACAAGTGGCCGGCGAGTGGTAGCAGAGGTTGAGACACTGTCGCGACTGGCCGTGCTAACATGTCTCGCCGAAGCAAGCCTCAATTTTGTCCCCCCGCAGGAAACACCGTCGGCGCGGACACGACCAGAGACAATGAAGCCTGGGACGGGCTGTGCATTCTCAAATGTTATGCAGAATTGCTGGAGGAGTTAGCGACGTCGACAAGGGGGACGTTGGGCGGACTTGGGGCGGACAAACCTTATCATTTTCTGAGGGAATCCAACAGGTTGCTTTCTTCCCATCAGCCGAGTATTCCGTAGCAAATTCAGATAGTTGAGCGCCCTCAACGGAGACCCACGCAGAAAACTGACCGAGCTGCATGAGCCGCGAGCTCAAAAAAAGGCTTTTCCGTAATGATGGCGGGACGAAAGGTGGGCGTCACAACGCTAGTAGCGCTGCACGTGGCAGCGTGACATTACGCGCAGACACAGGACAGGGGCTGAAGTACGCGCGATATTCATCGGATCCTTTCGACGAGGCGGCGCAGGGTATTTCGTGATAAGCTAACGCGAAGCTAGATATAAATATGCTAAATATGAAAGTGACTGCATTTATTCGCTGCTGGGCACTTTGGGTTCGACCACTCCATGTTCCAATGTAAAGCTACCAATCAAGAAATTAGAAACGGTTTCCCAAGGTTGAGAAAATGGGAGCTCAAGTCAAATCAATGACTTCGCCGGGCTTAAATATGGGCTTTGCGCTCTTGATCTCCTTCTTCACTTGGGCGGGCTCTCGCTTGACTCGTTTGCCTTTATTCTTCAACATCAAAAGTGGCGCCTGACGATGAAAATCAGTGTCGATGGCGCAGGTAATTTCAAGTTTACTTCGAGCTTCTTGATCTCGGCCCCCAACTGGGATAAATCTATTTAACAACCCCCCTTGTTGGCAACAACCGGGTTGTTGGACAAGTTTTTCTATTTTGCAACCCCAAACCATGTCTTCTATTTTTAAACCTCTGCACCCGAATTTCTCAAAACCGAACCACGAGCGTGAACCAGTTTGGAAACAGACTGCAGTTATCTCATTGTTTAAAGATTGTTTGCGCAACCAATCGACTTGTGATTTGACCTCAAAGGCTCTTGCTTGGCTCCAACTCGACTCTCGACTCAAACTAGCGCCGGTATAAGCCTAAAGCGGAGTCAGGCTGCAATAAGGTTTGCCATCTCCTCATCTGGATGTCGGCTCCCAGGCTTTCGTGAGTGAGAATCGAACATTGGCAGAGCAGTCACTGAATATCTGACGAGTGAGAGACAGAAAATAGGGCGACCCAGCGGGCGTATAAAGTATACGTCGAAATCACCGCTCAGCGGAAAGTTCCGGCGGCTTATAGAATCCCCATCATTTATCTAGGATGAAGTACAATCACTAGGTCTGTACAGTGTACTGTCGTAGAGCCAGAATTCACAGTGCACGCAGTGCGAACCGAGCTGGCTCGGATGGCCCGATTCGGTTATACCACAGTTTTTCCACAGAAGGGGGTTGTTAAATAGAAACTTTCTATTTAACAACCTGGTTGTTGCCAACAAGGGGGGTTGTTAAATAGATTTATCCCCCCAACTGCGTACCTCCGGAAATGCTCTGAACAACGGCTTGACAACTCGGCTTGCCCAATATATAGATCCTCCTCTTCACCTACGCCTACGAGTCCGTTGAACCACTGCGGGAGCTACGGGCGGAACCATCTGCCCTGCGAGAATACTCCCTGTCGCAGTCTCTTCGCAGCCTCAGTGGTCTACATCTATATTGACCAGGGAGACACTCGCGCTAACCTACGGTGCTCATTAACATGACAGACGATGACAGCGCAGCCTTCGTACGTAATGTGTCGCCCGAGTTGAAATGTGGTTGAATCTTAAATTTGATCAACGTACTACACTCTAAAGTCGCCTCGAATATCACGCCAACACCGAAACTGTTCCGAGCGCTCTCTTGGCGCTCGCAACCGGTCTCAACAATGACAACAGTGTCACCCACCCAGATACCGATAATCGGCGTGCGAGATCTGGGGTAGTGCGGAGCCGGGTAATTATCGGAACGGAATCGCCTGACTATCGCGGCCCGGTCACCCGCATCCTACATTTACTCGGTGATCAGTTTGGATTCAGCAGCCCAGCCTATGTCGGAATTCGACCCCATCCTTCTAACTCTACCGTCCCTCACACCTTCGCTGGCCCTGGAGGCATGTATAATCCACCCACCGTGGCTCCTAGCTCACCGTTTCTTGAAAGTAGATTTTGCCGCATGGGCTCACTCTCCACCGTTTCTTCGTCCAGGCGGATGGCCGCGTACGTTTGGATCGCGTCTATCTGCGGGGCTGCATCTGGGCTGACCAGCTGTCCTCGGCTTGATCTCTTTCATAGACTCACGACATTGTGATCGGGCCCGAATCGCCCAACGACCATGCGACGCAGAAATACACCAACACTGCCATCGGGAGATATTCGAACAGAGTTCCGGTTGGTACGCACAAGCTTGAGCGGAACAGTATCGCCAGCGAAATGACCGCCATCGCCAACGGTGAGTTATAGCCATTTTCAATTATTAAATCGCCGTGAACGATTCTTAACAGAGGGCGAGCGCGTATCACTCCACGGCGGCCCGACCGGTTTTGACGCCCTTCCGTGGACCCTTCTTACCCCAGATAACCCACCGACGCTCTTCACCGCAAAGGAACTGGCCCACATCCCCATCGCGGCCTCCCCGTCCTCGCACGCCGTCTTCCGCCTTGTGTCCGAAGATGGCGACCAGGGCTACCCGGGAAAACTCGTAACCGAGGTCCTCGTTGCGCTCATCGAGCCCGGCGACCAGGAGCGCAAGTACCGCAAGCCCGGCGATACCCCGGAGAACGAGGAATACGACCTCGGCAGCGTCGTGTTCGTCTATCGCGCAAAATTAGACGAGGGCGATAAGAAGGTCGTTACGCCCGTCAATCTGACCCAGGTGAGCGTCCTTATCTTTAAAAGTGGCCTACGGCTGATCTGCATATAATTAGCATTGGGGGTTCAACCTGGATGGTTCGCAGCGCGAGAACCAGGGCGGTCCAGAGCCCTTGAGCGTCAAGGGGCACACACTCACCCTCAAGGTAGGACAGTGTTGAAAATGCGTTTGAATTATTAATCTAAATAAAACACAGTCGGACCAGATCGCCAAGCGCGACGCCGACAGTCTCTCGCTCGGCTTCACTCCCAGCGCCGGCACGCCTCACGAACATTCGTCCAAGCTCATCGGAGACAAATACCCCGAATTGGGCTACGGTGCGTTGCTCCTCCTGCACATGACAAAAATCGTCTTAGTTCAACCTAAAGACGACTACTACTTGTTCACGCCGTTCGAGAAGGTGCCGACCCGGATCCCTCTGGCGTCGTTCGCCGAGGTCGACCTCCTCAAGGACGTCCTCCGCCCGTCGAACGGACCCACCGCTACGCGCGGAGACCGCTCGACCCCCGTGGCCGAGCTTGTTTCGGGAAAATCCGGCCTCAAGCTCGTGTTCGATACGAACCGTGCGTTTATTTATGTATCCGAGGGAGTTCGACTGATGTGAAGACGCATGGTAGAGGCCGGGGTGATGTTCTACTCGTTCGCGTGGACGAGCCCGCTCAAGGGCGCGCGGAAGAAAATCCACGGCGGGTCGGGGCTGAAGGATGAGGGGGATTCGTACGAAGCTGGTAGTGCGTTTCTTGTTCTTTTGTCTTGCGCAAGGAGGTTTATTGACGGTGCGCGTCGCAGGCGCCGCGTTCCTCGAATTCCACGACGTATGTTGTGTTTGCCCTTGAAGAGTAAGCTTTTGACGAAATTTTGAACAGCCGCTTGCCGCGTTCTTGGACCCGGCGAACAAGGACAAGGAGGACACGTTGCTGACGTCTGATGAGATCTACCACAATTATGTGCGGTGCGATGTGCGATTCAAGGAGCCGAAGAAGCACTAAGGGATGGGATGAGATTGTACATCTATGTAATCTACTACCAGAACGCAGGCATCATCGTTTCACTGGCAAAATTCACGCCCAAATCCAAATTCAAATCCAAAGCTTGCGATAAGCCTTGAAGCTCAGAAGCGGGCAGTACCTACAGTACTGAAATTGCTTGTTCCCTATTGGGACCTCCTTATCTTCTGTGCCAGAGGCCTCGGATACACCCAGATGCGGTGGATGCTATGCACAGAAGATGACCTAAGGCAGCCTAAGCTAGTGCAGGCCAAAATACGATACTGTACACCGGAATATATTTTGGATATATTCAACAGAATACGAATATGATGCGGCCTCGGCGGCAAACTCAAAATATGAATACGATACGCGGCCAAATATATTTGAACATGATTGACTACGTTCAAAGTCTGACCGCCGAGCTCAAAAACGCGTCGGTAGACATAATCGTATCTGATCCGCCTTCCGGCCTCGCCATCGGCCCAGATGGTCGTCAGTCGGATCTTGAACCGGTTTGGGTGGCATCAAAATATTTGATCCCAACGTTCAAGTTGGACTCCGTTCTCGCCCAATTCCTTGGGTCCTACAGGTTCTTCGGACCACAGGACATCATGGCGGTTATATCAGATTTGACCAGCACTATCCTAAGCTGCTGCCAAACGCGCCCAACCCCGGGCCAGGCCTCCACCCCAAATGACACGCGTGAGAGGCACTACCACCGCAGTGGCGCTGCCGGTGTGCAGTGTGATCTCGTTGTGATCTCTGATTTCCTCCTTCTCCTGTACACATTCTGGTCCGATCTCTCCTGCGGATTTCTGACAAGCGCCCATTCTCGCCCATTACTCCAAATAGAGCAATGCTATTATACCCAAATTTGGCAATCGATTTGCAGGCATTGCCAATACCTGCACAGGTTCCTCCCACGATCACGGATTCTGTTTGGTCCGGTCGCCTTCTAATAATCTGGATATCCAGATCTGAATCTCTCGGACTTAGAAGTAGATCTGGATCGGACCATATAAGTAGTAAGGATGCATGGGCCATGGCACGGTTCCTCCCTCCCTGCTCTCCCTCTCTCTCTTCTACTGGACTCTGCCTCTCGGCACAGTCCCCCACGTGGAGTATTCCTCCTCACTGTCCACAGTTGACAGGCTCCAGTATTGCATTCACGAGTCTGCAAACCTAGACTGCGTCGCCAGCTTGTTCGTGGGACTGGACCTCCATTCAAGGTCTGCATTTACCCGTGGAATTTTCATCGTCCGTGCATGGAAACTACTGAGGGGAATCTCATTCTTCGCAGTCATCAATAATCCCGTTTGGTCAACGCTTGCCTCCGAATTAAGAACGCCAGCGCGCTGACAAACCCCGCCCGCCCCGCTGAAATCCTGGCTGAAATCCGCCGGTTGCGCATCACCGTTTTACCTTGCATCCCGGTGCATCTACGGCCATCTGTCAAAGTTTCTCTTCCATCGCCGACCTGCACCACATGCCTGATCTCAACAGCTTTTCAACAGCTTTTCCATGGCGTAATCCTCCATCCTATTCGCAACAACAGCCTCACTCCCTCCGAGCTGTCGAATTCAACAGCTTTAACGATCAGCACATATCTATCTTCGTATCTTCCCGGCCGGCGTCGCGACTCGCTCCCTGTCACAACTCCGTTCACTCTGGCACTTGCTCTAGTCCTCAATAATACCTCGGGGGAAGAAAAAAGTACTTTCGCCTTACATCTCGATCTCTGTCTAGTCGGTGGGGCGCTGTTTATTTTTGAATCTTTTGTTTTGGAACCCCGGAGGAGGTCCCACATCGAACTCGGCGCTGATGAACATATTCGATGCCGAAGTATCCAGCCACAATTGATGGACTCCCTTCCGAAACGACACAAACTTGGCCAACTTTCCTTCCCCGATACTTGAACATGTGCCTCTCCTCGATCTCTAGCTGTCTTGCCATGCCTAAGTCTGCCAACGAATTGTATCGTCGCTTGCGCTCCCAAAAACACGGAATCCCCCAATTCACCCCCGAGCCCAACGAGAATCTTCCCGCTGAATATCGACAAGTCGGTGTTAGCATCGGCGACGTCGGAATTTGGAGCGAGGACTCGTTCGACGTTCTTTTCAATACTTGCTGGTCCGCGACACATTCGATCAACGCCGCGCAGGGTGTTCCCCAGGCCTTTTTACCTTTCCCGCTTCAAACTCGCGACATCTCCAGGCGGTTATACCATTCCCCGGGATCGGTCATAGCGAGTGCGAAGATTACCCGAATGGCTTTAGATGTTGGAGCGTCGTCGGTGGCCACTCCGTGAGCATTGGCACATTATAGAGCGAGGAAATCGCTTACGCTTACGTCCTCTAGTTTCTTTCCGGCAACCGTAGGCAGCAGCATCACGTTTGAACTGCAGTCAAAGGAGTGTGCCATGCTCGTGCTCCCGGAGGGAGCATCTCGCGAAAAACTGTTACCAGTCGAAACGTTCCGGGCGTATGTCAGGAGATATAGTCAGCAGTGGTATACATTCGCTGGAGGCCGGCTTCCCCCCAATGGCTCCCTGTTCGTTGTTACAGGCTGCGATAAAACTGCCTCTTGGGGTATCGCGACTGCTTCGACGGCGTCTGGGTGCATCAGCGTGTCTCTGAAATTTACAGTGGTTGGGATGGTGGAAGGATCCTTACGTCCTCGGTACGAATGGCAGGATTTCGGGTCGGCCACGATTCGCAACTCTCGCGAGTATGGGTCACCACGAACGGAGAATCAATGCATTTTCATCCGAGGATTTTTCGTCCCGAGGAGAACGCCCATTTTCACGTTCATAACCGACAGATTTCTTCCGCTCAGCCTCAGCGGAACCAGAGTGGGCCAAGCTTGCCGTGAATGCCACGGGAAGCAGATTGAACCCCGGATTATCGAGCGTGGAGCCGCCATGGCCATGGTTGACTCAGAGTCAGAGGCCACAGTGGTCAGAGAAGATCGTCAAGATGTAGTTTTTGTAAGCGTCCCGCCCAGAAATAAATGAGATTCGCTCATTTTTTCGCAGACGGTTGGACCGAAAGAAGGCGAGGTTCTCTAGTACGATTAAGATGTATTGTGTTCTATACGGAATTGAACGTTCACATATCGACCGATGTTTTTACTTAGTTGAAGGAACAATAAGGCTGACAAGGCGGTTCAGCATGTGAGCCCGGAGAAAGGAATGGAGTTGTGACAGGGAGCGAGTCGCGACGCCGGCCGGGAAGATACGAAGATAGATATGTGCTGATCGTTAAAGCTGTTGAATTCGACAGCTCGGAGGGAGTGAGGCTGTTGTTGCGAATAGGATGGAGGATTACGCCATGGAAAAGCTGTTGAAAAGCTGTTGAGATCAGGCATGTGGTGCAGGTCGGCGATGGAAGAGAAACTTTGACAGATGGCCGTAGATGCACCGGGATGCAAGGTAAAACGGTGATGCGCAACCGGCGGATTTCAGCCAGGATTTCAGCGGGGCGGGCGGGGTTTGTCAGCGCGCTGGCGTTCTTAATTCGGAGGCAAGCGTTGACCAAACGGGATTATTGATGACTGCGAAGAATGAGATTCCCCTCAGTAGTTTCCATGCACGGACGATGAAAATTCCACGGGTAAATGCAGACCTTGAATGGAGGTCCAGTCCCACGAACAAGCTGGCGACGCAGTCTAGGTTTGCAGACTCGTGAATGCAATACTGGAGCCTGTCAACTGTGGACAGTGAGGAGGAATACTCCACGTGGGGGACTGTGCCGAGAGGCAGAGTCCAGTAGAAGAGAGAGAGGGAGAGCAGGGAGGGAGGAACCGTGCCATGGCCCATGCATCCTTACTACTTATATGGTCCGATCCAGATCTACTTCTAAGTCCGAGAGATTCAGATCTGGATATCCAGATTATTAGAAGGCGACCGGACCAAACAGAATCCGTGATCGTGGGAGGAACCTGTGCAGGTATTGGCAATGCCTGCAAATCGATTGCCAAATTTGGGTATAATAGCATTGCTCTATTTGGAGTAATGGGCGAGAATGGGCGCTTGTCAGAGATCCGCAGGAGAGATCGGAGCAAAACGTGTACAGGAGAAGGAGGAAATCAGAGATCACAACGAGATCACACTGCACACCGGCAGCGCCACTGCGGTGGTAGTGCCTCTCACGCGTGTCATTTGGGGTGGAGGCCTGGCCCAGGGTTGGGCGCGTTTGGCAGCAGCTTAGGATAGTGCTGGCCAAATCTGATATAAATACGCTGTTTGCCGTATCATATTCACCTTCATATAAAGCGGGTAAGGCTGACGAACGGCAAGGCCCGCTACCAAATATGACAGCAGATTCTGACCAGAAACGGAAACTTATTGTAATTGAGTTCTTAAATAATGCACCTTTGCAAAAGAGACAGAGGATTTTATTCTTCAAGGATTATGGTACAAGTTGTGGTCAGGATCGAGTGATCAACTCCAGCTGTTCCCTGTGTTGAACCACCTTTTCATGCTTTTCATGCTGTTCTCATTCAGTATCTTTGCCCTTGCGCAATTGAAGGAGATACCTCTTTTGAGTTTCTGACGAAGCTGTCCAAGACTGTCATGGTCTTCATGCTCAATGTTAAGATTTGACAAAACACGGTGCAGAGGACTGGAAGAAATTCTACTCCCATAAACTCCAGTCAGTATGTGGACTTGGATGTTGGGGTAAATATTATTCCCTTGCCATTCATTCTGCACATCAGCACAGTCCGGTAGAGATACACCATTGGGGAGAGAGATTGAGGGATGTGTTCAGGACAATTGAGTACAGTGCTCAGATAAAAAGTTGTTAATTTGGTTGCTTCCCTCTCTGAGCCAAGTTGAGAACAACCAGAATTGCACACACTTATCTTCAATATTTTCCAACTCCCCGGATGTTGTTTTCTACGCACTTTTCTGACTTTTTTTGGGATAGCCAACACATATTTTACCTCTTAGAAGTGCTGCCAGCTTTTGTTATTTTTCTCCTGGCCCATCAAAACAGATGTTAAGTTGAGGAGTATTTTGATGGGTACTACACAGCATAATGCACATTGCTAGCAGATGGACACCCCTCACCATTTCCACTTCTTCACTACCACTGCTCTCATTACTGGCCACATCAATCTATTTTATCTTTTTAACAGTGCGGCATGTGACCAGTTACTGGGGATTCCCCAACCATCTGGGAGATTTATCTGAGACCCTGTGAATGATGGTTAGAAATGCTCCCTAATTTTTATTCCAGAGGTTCAATGACTGAAGGGATGCTTTGGGCAACATTTGGGCCTCATTTGAAGCCAACATTGTGCATGAAAATAGTACCGCGCATCTCTGGTTCGAACTCGTGCACAGTAGCTCGGTGATTCCTTAATTTAAACTCCGCTAGCTATCCGTCGGAGCTATCGCCCACTGACAAATGAGATGAGTGGTTTATGTTGGAAACACTGCCTTCGGGCATCTCGGGCAATCTGCCAGTACTTACCTGTGCTCCGTAGAACATTGTAGAATGTATTATAGCTTTGTGACTCATGTACAATATGACTCAGTAGGACTCCATATGACTCACAGGGCTGTACCCTCGTAGTATTTAAGCTGATGTATTCAGTACTATGAATCTAACTTATTTTGCTTACAACTACTATCTGCGTGAAGTCGGACGTTCACCGCGTCCAAACTACATACTCAATTTACCTGCGCCAACAGGTTATGGGCCCCGGCTTGTAACTTACTTCACGCAGATTTATTTGAGAACACTTTTATCACACTCGGCATACACAAGAGAATTTTCTACGCCCTCTACTAGTAGCTCTCTCTTACCCGTCTAACGAATCATGGCACCCGAATCGAATCATCGAATTGAACTACTGAACGACAACAATTACCTACCTTGGAAACACCGCGTTCTAGCAGTCCTCCGCGACAAAGATCTACTTGATTATGTCGATGACACGGAGGTGAGACCCGTCCCAAAGGATCCAAGTGCTCCAACTGCCGACGAATCGAAAGCAGTCAATGCATGGATTAAAGGGGATGGGAAGGCACAAAGCCAAATTGAACTGGCTCTGGGAGATTCCCAGATGGTGCACATCTTGGGCGCGAAGACTTCTGCTGAAATGTGGAGTCAGATTCGGATGGTTCACGAATCCCAAGAAACTTTGGGATGTATGTGTTACAGGCGTCGATTGTACCGGACAGTTGCTGATGAGGGAACTGATATCCCGGGGCACATCAAAGAGATGCGCGCTATTAAAGATCAGTTGATCAACATGGGCGATGAAGTGAAGGACGAAGATTTTATCACAGCGTTGATAACGTCCCTCCCAGAATCCTGGGATCAATTCACTTCGTCGCACATTGCTTCTCGAAACCTCAGTCAGAAGGTTGCGGCCGCGATGGCCCAATCTGTCTCTGGTAGTCCAGTACCTGTCTCCACACGGCCGCTCGTATCTTCGATTGAATTAATTTCATTGATTCTTGATGAGGACCGCCGCCGCAAGGAGAAAGCTGGTGAATCCGCAGGAGGATCATCAGTAATGTTCTCGCGCAACAAGGATAATGCGCAGAGCAGTTCCGATGAGACTTGCTTCAACTGTAAGAAGCCCGGCCACCGCGCGAAAGATTGCTTCGCGAAAGGCGGTGGAAAGGAGGCCCAGTATCCAAAGCATTGGAAGAAGAAGCCTCAGGGAAAGAAAGGTAAGCATGCAGCAAATGTTGGTGCTAACGAGGCCCAGGATGATACCAGCCCCCATTATTCGTTTGCCGGAAAGTCCCACTTCGATACGCGTCTCCCACGAGACTCTTGGCTGGCCGACTCGGGCTGTACAACTCACATTGCAAATAACCTTGCACTATTTCGGGATTACACGCCGATTGAAGGCGAAACGATTACAGGTCTAGCCGACAACAAAGTCAAGGCCTTGGGTAAAGGCACAGTGTTTCTTGAAACCTCGAAAGATGGTCAGTTGATTACAACTAGACTTCAAGACACTTTGTACGCACCAGACACTGTTAATAACCTATTTTCCATCTCCTGCGTCGATGATGTGGGAGGCAGCACTAATTTTGCGAATGGAAAGGTTGAAATCCGGGATAAGAATGGCCATGTGGCGCTCCAGGGGGAGAAGAGATACCGGCTTTATTGGCTTGATGTGAAAGCAAAGCTTGAAGCGAACCAGGTGAACATCGCGGACTCTAACGGGTCAAATGACACAAATTCCTGGGAGTCCTGGCATAAGCGCTACGGACATGTATCTAAGTCAACATTGGAATTGCTGGTCAGAAAGGGAAGTGTGGATGGACTCACAATTAATCCCGACAGCACTCCATTGGCCCAATGTGAGGTTTGCATCAAGTCTAAGATGCATCGCAAACCATTTCCCAAGAAATCGACCAACCGGTCCGATACCCGCGGCGAAGGAATTCATAGCGACCTCTGGGGTCCGGCCCGCACAAAGTCAACCGAAGGAAATTATTACTATATTTCTATATTTCTTTCACTGACAATGCAACTCACAGAATCATGATTTTGTTCTTGAAGACAAAAGATCAAGCTAAACGCAAGGTGCTCGACCATATTGAATGGTTGGAGCGGCAGTATAACTGCAAACCTAAGTGGATTCGTGTGGATGAAGGCCGTGAGTTCCTAAATTCAGAGTTGAAAACAGCACTTGATAAGAAGGGGATTGAACTTCGTGCTGTTGCTCCCTATTCGCAATCACAGAATGGCATTGCAGAGCGCCTGAATCGGACAGTTGTGGAGCTGGCAAGAGCCATGCTGGAAGCGAAAGATCTTCCGAGGAGCCTATGGGAATGGGCAGTCCTCCATGCTGTTTATATTCGAAATCGGGCACCTACGAAATCTTTGCCCCATGAGGCATTTACGGGCGAGAAGCCCAACGTTGCTCACTTTCAGGAAATCGGAACGGATGTCTGGATCTATCAAGAGGTTCAGAAGGCAGGTAAATTATTTGGACATGCTAACAAGTTTATATTTGCAGGGTACGACGAAGGCCCCAAAGCGATCCGTTATTACGACACCAAGACTCACCGAGTCAAGGTATCACGGAATTTCACGTTTACGGAACCCGATAAGAAAGTGACTGAAATGAAATTCATTGAAGTTGATTCGGGAGACGTACAGCTTGAGGGGGAGTCCGGAAATAGCAAACTGCCGTCGCCGAAAACTTCAACATCACCAGTACCCAGTCCACCATCGAGCCCGCAGAGCGAGGGACTGCACCGAAACCTGACCCGTCAGAAGCGAGTTCTGACAGTGACGACTCATCTGATCCGCTGCAAACTGCAGCTCCATCCACTCCCAACCGTCGCACGGATCCGCCGAGGAGTCAGTCCTCAAATTCGAGGCTATAAACTGTTTATGACGATAAGCCAAATCGTCTCAATCCCACTCCGATTCGAAGATTAACACGTACCGTCAAAGAGCATAATTACCGCCAGCTCGGAAACCCTGATGCACGACTGCCAAAGGCCGGCCGTGCAAGTCGGCCCGAGCCCGATGCGGGAGATGACGGCGCAAATATTGCCCACTATGCATACCGAGCATCAGTAGGTGATCTTTCGACTGGGAATAACATACCTCAGAGTGTGCGCGAAGCGCGCGAGTCCCCTGATTGGCCTAAATGGGAAAATGCAATCAATACAGAGCTTGAGACACTCGGTCGCATGGGTACCTGGGAACTTGAAGATTGTCCCAAGGACCGAAAGCCCGTTGGATGTAAATGGGTATTTGACTTGAAAACTGACCAGCAAGGGAAAGTTGTCAAATACAAGGCCAGACTCGTCGCGAAGGGATACTCACAGATCCCCGGCATGGATTACTTCGACACATTTTCTCCCGTCGTTCGGCTAGAATCACTGCGATCTCTGCTGGCCATCGCCGCCGTTGAAGACCTCGAAATGAAGCAGCTCGATGTGAAAGGAGCTTACCTCAACGGCGATCTCTCCGAGGAGATCTACATGGCTCAGCCACCTGGTTACGACGACGGCTCCGGCCGTGTTTGTCGCTTGAAGAAGACCCTCTATGGTCTCAAGCAATCCGGTCGTGAGTGGAATCGGAAACTCCACAGTTTACTCACTGGCTTAGGCTTCAAATGAATTGAAGTTGACCACGGCGTTTATATGCGCAGAATTAAAGATCGATTCGTGATCATCACTGTATGGGTCGACGACTTACTGCTTTTCAGTAACAATCCTACGATGCTTGGCGCTGTAGAATCCGCTTTGAAGCGCGAAGTGGAAATTAACGACATCGGGGAACCCAAGAAACTTATCGGCATCGAAATTTACCGTGACAGAAAGGCGCGCACAATCCAGATATCGCAGGAGCACTATATTGATGGTGTTCTGAAACGATTTGGTTACGAGAATATGTCGGCAGTCACAACGCCGATGGATCCCAACGTCGTACTCGAGAAGCTCGAGACCCAAGGCCAGACAACAGATGAGCGCGGCCGTAGCTACGCCGAGCACATGGGATCGTTGATTTGGCCAGCCACAATTAGTCGCCCGGATATTGCATTTGCTGTTGCGAGACTTGGATCGTACACAGCAAACCCCGGTCCAGCTCACTGGACGGCGATGAAGAGAGTCTTTCGGTACCTGAAAGGTACGCGATCACTCCGGATCACTTACGGCGGCATCAATCCCGATAAATCCGAGACCCCTATTTTGGACACGCACGGCGCGTTCAGCGACGCTGACTTTACAGCAAACCCCGACGACCGGAAATCTGTCTCGGGACACGTATACATGCTTGGAGGAGGCCCAATTGCTTGTTCAAGAAACAACCCACGGTTGCACTCAGTACAGCCGAAACAGAATATTCGGCACTTACCGCCGCAACTCGACAAGCCATTTGGCTTCGTTATTTATTCAACGCACTTGAATTCGGAGAAATTGATGAACCTACTCTCATTTACTCCGACAACCAGTCTGCAATAACCATTGCCCATGATCCTCAACATCATGCCCGCTCGAAACATTTCGACATCGAGAACCACTTTGTTCGCGAGAAAATTGAGCTCGGCATAATTCATAAAATGCTAGCTGATATTTTCACCAAGGCATTACCCCGCATCAAGCATGAGAAATTCACGCAAGAAATGGGGTTACTAGCGGCTTGAGGGGGAGTGTTGGAAACACTGCCTTCGGGCATCTCGGGCAATCCGCCAGTACTTACCTGTGCTCCGTAGAACATTGTAGAATATATTATAGCTTTGTGACTCATGTACAATATGACTCAGTAGGACTCCATATGACTCACAGGGCTGTACCCTCGTAGTATTTAAGCTGATGTATTCAGTACTATGAATCTAACTTATTTTGCTTACAACTACTATCTGCGTGAAGTCGGACGTTCACCGCGTCCAAACTACGTACTCAATCTACCTGCGCCAACAGTTTATGGCTCAGGCCTGAGTCGAACAGGCATTCTCTGCAGTGCATGGTGGTAGCACCGGATTGAAAGCAGATGCGGACTCCGCTACCGAGCCTTACTTGTGTACTTTCGGACCTCGTCAGGTGTGTCTACTGTGTTTATTTCTTTCAAAAAAGAAATAGAAGCCCAAGCTGGACATGGCTTGGGCCTGAGTCGAACAGGTGTTGTCTGCTGTATACAACGATATGGACGAATTGAAAGCAGATGCGGACCTTCCGCTACCGAGCCTTACTTTGTTCGCTTAGAACTCCAACACCTGGGCGAACTCATTTATTTCTCCCAACAAAAAAACTGCCGAACGGGAAACGATGGCTCGGGCCTGAGTCGAACAGGCATGTCTGCTGCATAGTGTTCAACAAATCACGGGCACAGAAGGCAGATGCGGACCCTCCGCTACCGAGTCTTATTTCCTTGGCTTACAACCTCACAACTTGGTATATTTCTTTCCTTTATTTTTTTTCTTCAAAAAGACTTGGATTCCGAGGATTAATTGGCTCGGGCCTGAGTCAAACAGGCGCTGTCTGCTGTGTAACACAGTCGATAAGCTGAATGGAAAGTAGATGCAGACCCTTCGCTACCGAGCCTTACTCCATTAGCTTACAACCTCACGACTTGGTATATTTCTTTCATTTCATTTTTTTTCAAAAAGATTTGGATTCCGAGGATTAATTGGCTCGGGCCTGAGTCGAACAGGCGCTGTCTGCTGTGTATGTCAGTCGATATCCCGAATTGAAGCAGATGCGGACCCTCCGCTACCGAGCCTTACTGCTCCCCTTTGGAACCTCATGAGATAGCGCCATTTAATTATTTTTTTTAACGAAAAATTCAACTACTAATGGCTCGGGCCTGAATCGAACAGGCTTCCTCTGCTGTATGTTTTTGAAAACCTTGTTGAATTGAAGCAGATGCGGACCCTCCGCTACCGAGCCTTACTTCTCCTCTTTAGAACCTCATGAGATAGCACCATTTAATTCCTTTCTAAAACTAAAAATTAGGATAGTGGACTGCTAACCAATGGCTCAGGCCTGAGTCGAACAGGCGTTCTCAGCAGTGCATGGTGGTACAAAGGATCGGATTGAAAGCAGCTGCGGACCCCCCGCTACCGAGCCTTATTTCCTTAGCTTACAACCTCATTACTTGGTATATTTCTTTCATTTCTTTTTTTTTCCAAAAAGACTCGGGTGGATTCCGAGGATTAATTGGCTCAGGCCTGAGTCGAACAGGCATGTCTGCTATGTCAACGACGTGGACGAATTGAAAGCAGATGCGGACCCTCCGCTACCGAGCCTTGTGTACTTTCGAACCTCATCAGGTGTGTCTACTGTGTTTATTTCTTTCCAAAAGAAATAGAAGCCCAAGCTGGACATGGCTTGGGCCTGAATCGAACAGGCGCAGTCTGCTGTGTACGACAGTCAATATGCCGAATGGAAAGCAGATGCGAACCCTCCGCTACCGAGCCTTACTCACCTAGGTTAGAATTCAGTCAAGTTGGTGCATTCATAATTCTGTTTTGAACAAAAAACTCCGAACTCGGACGAATGATGGCTCGGGCCCGAATCGAACAGGCATCATCTACATTTACATATTTCAAGCAACCCTATTGGAGGTAGATGCGGACCCTCTGCTACCGAGCCTTACCCACCTACCTTATAACCTGGCTGAGTGGAAATGGCTTACATTTCTTCCAACAAAAAAAGTGCCGCAGGAGGCATCCTTATGGCTCGGGTTTGAGTCGAACAGGCATTGTCCGCTGTATGTTCTGAAAAGCTCGTTCAATTGAAGCAGATGCGGACCCTCCGCTACCGAGCCTTACTTCTCCCCTTTGGAACCTCATGAGATAGGGCCCTTAAATTCTTTTTTAAAAACTAAAAAGTGGTGCCGAATTACTAATGGCTCGGGCCTGAGTCGAACAGGCATTCTCTGCTGTGTATGATACATCCAATTAAGCTTTATTGAAAGCAGATGCGGACCCTCCGCTACCGAGCCTTTTTACTACCTGTGGAACCTCATGAGATACCGCCATTTAATTCTTTTTTAAAAACTAAAAAGTGGTGCCGAATTACTAATGGCTCGGGCCTGAGTCGAACAGGCATTCTCTGCTGTGTATGATATATCCAGTTAAGCTTCATTGAAAGCAGATGCGGACCCTCCGCTACCGAGCCTTATTTCTCCTCTTTAGAACCTCATGAGATAGGGCCATTTTATTCTTTTTTAAAAACTAAAAAGTGGTGCTGAATTACTAATGGCTCGGGCCTGAGTCGAACAGGCATTCTCTGCTGTGTATGATACATCCAATTAAGCTTTATTGAAAGCAGATGTGGACCCTCCGCTACCGAGCCTTTTTACTACCCTGTGGAACCTCATGAGATAGGGCCCTTTAATTCTTTTTTAAAAACTAAAAAGTGGTGCCGAATTACTAATGGCTCGGGCCTGAGTCGAACAGGCATTCTCTGCTGTGTATGATACATCCAATTAAGCTTCATTGAAAGCAGATGCGGACCCTCCGCTACCGAGCCTTACTCCCTTAGCTTACAACCTCATGACTTGGTATATTTCTTTCATTTCTTTTCTTTCAAAAAGACTCGGATGGATTCCGAGGATTAATTGGCTCGGGCCTGAGTCGAACAGGCATGTCTGCTGTGTCAACGACGTGGACGAATTGAAAGCAGATGCGGACCCTCCGCTACCGAGCCTTATTTCCTTAGCTTATAACCTGCCTAGGTAGAATGGTCTTTGTTTCTTCCAACAAAAAAAGTGCCGAGCGACATTCTAATGGCTCGGGCCTGAATCGAACAGGCTTCCTCTGCTGGATATCAAGCAATGGGAGAATTGAAGCAGGTGCGGACCCTCCGCTACCGAGCCTTCCTTACCACCGTTCAAAACTCGATTGTCTTCCCCAACATTCCGAATTCATGTCTCCCCATACATAGAACAAGCTAACTGTCAGATCACATCACGCGGAGGTATTTTTGGTGCTCGAGTAAAAGTCCGATTTGATGCGGAGCGGTGAAGTCGTTCTAATTAGCTGTTCTAGCTTCTCGCTTCTCAGGGACGGAGGTGATGCGGTTCGCACGTCGCAGGCGCGGAGGTAAGTAAGTGCGGGGGCGTTCGCACACCCCACGCTGTCTCGGATCTTAGAGCAGGCTCGGTGGGATCATGTATCAAGCGGTTAGATATAAGTCTGATCGAGTGGTTATGTGGATGCATACGCCGCTTTGACTTTGGATGGATAGGACACTGATCTGATTTGGGGTGGGGATTGATCGGGTGAGGAAGGGAGTGAGGATTGAATGCAATCCTGGGGAGGTTTGAACTCGGTGGTCGAGACTCGAATTCCAGATGAGAAGCGACGAGAAGGCATCGGAGGGAAAGCTTCCGCGGATGGGGTGAATGATTATGAAACGCCGGTGGGGAATCGAATCGTGATGGCGGTGATTGAGTGCCACACGAGGCAGTGCGATAACATACCAGTCCCAAAAAGGGAATAATCGCTTTCCCCCAACCACCACACCATGGCTTCTCCTACCACCCACGGGCTCGCGCACGACCCCGCCCAGCTCGCCGCGCTCCCCTCCATCCCACACGTCCCCAAAGTCCGCGTCCTCGATGCCGCGCAGTTCGCCGCCATGCACACGGCGCACATCGTCGCCCACCCGCCCGACGGCGTGCTCTTCCCCTTCCTCCACGGCCTCGAAGGCGACAACCACGCTCAGAACACCTTCTTCGCTGCTCCCGCGCGCCGCCGGCCGCCGCGCTTCCGCGGGCTCGTGTGGGTCGTCGCGGACGAGGATCTGGCGGGCCCGACGCCCGTCTTGACACCAACTACGTTTCCTGAGAGCGAGGACGACGAGGAGGACGACGACTTTTCCGACGATGAAGACGACGACGAGGAGGACGAGTTGCTCCCCATGGACGTCGACCCCGACGTGCGGATCGTCAGGGGCGACGAGGCGCCGCCCATAGCGACGCTCGAGGGCGAGGACGGGACTGGTGAAGAGAACGGGAAACACATGCACCCCGTGCACCACCGCGCGGCGATCCAGCTGCAGACGACCGGGCTCCCCCTCGGCACGCCCAGCACCGGCTCCAGCAGCACCGACGGCAGCTTCTTTGCGACCCCGGCGACGGAGGGCGGCGACGTGCCCATGGAGATGTGAGTTTTTTCTTTATTTCATTCCTGTGCTTTCCTCCCCTCGTTGCTCGTGCGACCGACGCCATTCCCCGTCCCCGCGCATTGCATCCGCCCCCCTCCCCCCCACAGCCCACGTAACCTAATCAACCTCCTTCCCTCCTAACTTCCTCTATTCCCGTTCCCATCCCGCACACCCCGCCCATCCCCGTCCCTGCCTCGGCCCCTTTCCTGATATTGATATCCCCATACTCCCCTTTATTCGCGCCATTTCGTACAATTCTCCCTATTCTACTTCCACTTCCTCTCGGGTGCATGGCGCGCATCGCACCAGCCCGCTCGCTCGTCCCGAGTTTACATTCGCATTTCTATCACATTGGTTATATTTCCTCCGACACTCCATTCCCCATCCGTCACACGACCGAATATCGCTATCGCTATCTTCACTTCTCCATCCACATATCCCACCCGTCCCACCATCTCCCGAACATTTAATATCCGTTCCCCATCCTCCCGCCCATCTATCAATCTTCCCTATCCCAATTCACGTTACATACGACCCCCGCACCCATCCCGCCGCATCCTCGCGATTTGATTTGTGTCCTTACATTCATTCATCACCTACGTCTACATCTATCCTTCCCCGTCCCCCGCCCCAATTCGCGCGCATCACGCATCACACGACCGACCGTATCCCCCCCGCACACGCCCTCGCTCCATTCCTTCATACACTGCATCTCTCCGTGTCCTCTCCACTCGTACATCCATCCATCCAATCCTCGCATCTACTCCCCTCCCTTCCGTCCCAACTCACATCTTTCGCCGTCACACACACAATCGAATAGCCCGCGCCCTTCTTCTTCCCTCCTTCTTATCCATCCCCTCCTCGCTATATGCGCGCTGCTCTTCCCCTATCCATCCATCCGCTTCACCTGAGTGTGAACCATCTCACTCGACCCCCATTCTTTGTTCATGCCCGAATCCCCTCCCCCTTCCCTTCGTCCCTCGTCCCTCATCCCCGTCCCTTTATCGGTTATTCCATTCCGTCCTATCCCTTCCTTCCTCTCCACGAACGAACGAACAGCCGACGCTAACCACCCTTCCCAGCGCGCTCCCCCCGCCCCAGGACCACCCCGCGCGCGCGCCCTCCCCGCCCGCGTCCATCACATCCACGTCCACGTCCACGCCCTCGCGCTCCTCGTCCGCGTCCTCTGATGCCACACCGGGACAAGAAGCGCCGCCGCAACCCACACAGGCAAATGGAAGACAAGGAGACGAGGGCGCGGGGGCGGGGCCTGCGCTGCTGACGTGCACGTTCCGGCCGAAGGAGCTGATTCGGAGGGTGGCGGGGGTGGTGGGGGAGGTGCGTTGTTTTCCGTTGTTCTCTTTGCGTTTCTTTCTTCGTTTTCTTCGCGTGCTTGTGGTTTTGGAGCTACTTTTTGTTCGTCGGCCGGGGTTCGTCGGGCGCGCGCCAGCGCTTTCCTTCGGAGCTGGCTTCGGGGATAGGGCGGATCGGGGATCGGATCTTTGCTGGCGCTAGGCGGTGGTCGTGTGCCGAGTGTCGTGTGCGGGCGATGCGGTTTCTTTTGTTTTGCTGTTGAGCGTGTCTTGTGGGGGTGGGAGAGCGGGGAGCTGTATGTTTTGGTTTCGGGAGGGGATACCGCGGTGGGCGGGCGGCCAGCACTTATCTTCGGCGCCGAGATGGGTGTAGGACGGATTTGGCGGTGGGCGGGAGTGTGCCCAACGCTTATCTACCTCGACATGGGGATAGGGCGGGTCTGGCGGGGGTCGTGCTGGGTGGGTGTCCAGGCGTTTTGATTGTTTTGCTGTCGTGTCTGGGGTGGGGGTGGGGGAGGAGAGGGGGGAGTGGGAGTGGGAGTGCGCCGCCTTGAGGGAGGCGGAGGATGTGGTGTACTTTGCGCGTTTGTGCGGCTCCTTGGGTCGTGCTTGGTGCTGAGGACGAGCAGGCCAGAGGCGAGGACGAGGACGGGGTGTGTGTGTCGTGTATCTGGTTCCGAGGCTCGGTCTTACTTTCTTCATTCTTTCTGTCCTCACATTATTCCTTTCCATCCGTGTCGAACCCCACTAACACATGCATATATAGCGTCCCGCACTGGTCCACGCCCCGGCGCTGCGGCTCGACACGGGCGCGCTCGCGGCGGGGGTCGGCGCTGGCCCCGGTGCCAACGCAAAGAACGCGCACCCGCATGCAATCTCGATCGGACCCGCGGGAATCTCGATCGCAAACCCGGGAGTGGCCGGCAGCGGGAAGGAGGGAGAGGGGGAGGTGGATGGGGACGACGAGTGGGAGTTCCGCCCTGCGCGCGTGCCGGATGGGATTTCGTTGAGGAACTTTGGGATTCAGGTGGTGAGTACGGAGATTATTTCTTGGAGCCCTCTTGGTGCTCTCCAGAGGCTCGGCGGTGGCCCTCCCATCTCTCCTGACACCCATCCCTACGCGCCCTTCACAAACAAGCGCTGACCACGCCCACAGCCGATCTACGCCACGCTCTCCGACATCGTCGTCTACTCGCCCAAGGGCCTGTCCTCGCCCGCGCTCCATGCGCTCGCGCGCCGCTTTGCGGGTGCGGTGCGCCGCAAGCGCGCGGAGCGGTGTGCTTTGCTGGGGATCGGTGCGTTCTCTTTGGGCTTCCTCTATTCATGTGATAGGCTGACTGGATTGTGTAGACCCGAACTCTGATGCGCCGGACGCACCGCTGGCGTACAACGTGTTCGTGCTGGATGCGGATGCGAAGGCGCTGCGCGCGGTGGTGCCGGAGCTGATGATGCGCGTTTTCGAGGGCGGGGAGCGGAGAGAGGGGGGCGTCGTGGCTGCACGCGAGGACGGGGAGACGATGGACGTCGACGTGCCCGCATCAAACCTTGCCGTGTCGATCAACGCGACCGCGGAGACGGAGCCCAACACGGTCGACTTTGGGCAGCGCGAGCGCGACGAGATGCGCGAGCTGACGCGCGCGAGCGAGATCCTCACCGTGTTCGGCGGCGCGCCCGGCGAGGGGCGCTATCCGTTCGACTCGGTCGCGGGCGCGGAGGCGGACGAGCGCGGGCGCGAGGAGCTGGCATGCACAACGACGGCGAGCCACTGGCGGCCCGCCGTCGGGCAGGTGTTCCTCGGCAACTCGGGGGACGTGCCGCTCGGCACGCAGGGGCAGGGCCCGGGGCAGGCGGAGGACCCGTTCGACTATCTGGGGACGAACGCGCCCGCGGAGGGGATGGGCTTCGACGTGTGCGTGGAGTGCCACGAGATGGCGCCGTTCCCCGCGCTCGCGCACCTGCGCGCGGCGGAGGAGCACCTGACGATGCTGGACGGGATGTGGGACGAGCGGGTGCGCGCGGGCGCGGGGAGCGGGGTGCGCCCGCCGCCGAATGCGAATGCGGTGATACACCTGCCGTTCCCCAGCGCGCCGTCGAATACGGCGCAGACGATGAACGCGCTGCTACCTGTGGTGGCGTTTTTGGAGCGCTGCCTGCGCCCGGTGACGCCGCCGGCTGCTAGCAACGGCAGCGGCGGCGGCAATGGGGACAGCGGCAGCGGCAGCGGTGGGGCGACGTCGGCGACGGGCAATTCGCGCCGGTGGTCGACGTTCCCCGTGGCCGCGTCACCCGCGTCTTTCTTTCCCTCGCCCCCGCCCGGCACCGCGCTGCGCACGCGCTCGCTCACTTCCCCTGCCCCCTCCCCTGCGCCCGCCCTGCCGCCGCGCACGCGCCCGCTCAAGGTTCTCATCTACTCCTCGGACGGCTATACGGAGAGCTCGCCGCTCGCGCTCTCGCTGCTCATGGCCGTGCGCCGCCTCACGCTCCCCGAGGCGTACCTCGAGCTGCAGGTCGCGAAGCGCCGCAGCTTCTTTGTGTACCCCGGCGAGCTCGGGCTGCTGCGGCGCGTCGAGGCGCGCATCGGCGGCGGGGAGGTGTTCGCGCCGTCGCGGCTGGGGCGCCGGATGAGCGGCGCGGGGGTGGGGTCGACGGGGAGTCTTGGGAGCGCGAGCGGGGCGGGGGTGGTCAACGCGAGTGCGGAGGTGGCGGCGGCGAGTCCGACGCCGTATGCGCGGCCGTCGGCGAAGAGTGTGTCGTTTGCGCCTGGGGCGCTGGTGTCGCCGACGGTGGTGGTGCCCTCGCAGGACGGCGCCATTACGCGTGCGGGGCGCCCGCGCGCGCGGACGAGCCCGTGGCTGCCGAGCTTTGGCGACCACCAGTCGTGGTTCAACGACCCGCGGTTCGATGGGAGCTTCCCGAGTCGGGTGCTGCCGTTCTTGTATCTCGGAAACTTGTGCGTATTTTATCTTCTGCGGATTTGACGGGGGGCTAACGGTGTGCGCAGGAACCACGCGTCGAACGCGTATATGCTGCACGCGCTGGGGATCACGCACGTCGTGTCGGTGGGCGAGTGTGCGCTGGTGCCGCCGCCGGGGCACTGCACGTCGCCGGGGGAGACGTGCACGTCTGCGACGTGCCGCCCGAATCACAACACGAACGCGCACTTTATACAGGGGAAGGGCCCGGGGAACCAGGGGTCGCTGTGGATTGAGGAGCGCGAGGGGCGCATCAAGGTGCTCGACATCAAAGGCGTGTGCGACGACGGGATCGACACGCTCGAGCCGCAACTGGAGCCGATCTGCGAGTGGATCGAGAAGGCGCGGCAGGAGGGCGGGCAAGTGCTTGTACACTGCCGTGTGGGCGTGTCGCGCAGTGCGACCGTTACGGTGCGTTCTCTTCTCCTTTCCTTTGAGTAGCTTGAATTCTGATGCGTCGTTAGATCGCATATGTGATGAAGCACCTGTCGCTCCCGCTGGTGGACGCGTACCTGATCGTACGCTCGCGGCGGCTGTCGGTGCTGATCCAGCCGAACATGCGGCTGCTGTACAACCTCTGCGGGTGGGAGATCAAGCTCGCGAAGGAGCGCGCGGGCGAGGACGCGAGCCGCCTAAGGAAGGAACTCGCGCGGACGCTGACGTGGCCGTATCTCTCCAAGGAGGTACACGCGCTGAATGAGAAGTACCTGCATTAGGCCTTGCCCCGCTATCCACACACATATCACTGGCGACCCATATTCGCCAATCCTGACTCCTGTCTGTACCCCCATCATCCCATCCCGTCTCATCCCCGGTCATTCTGTCCTGTCCCGTCTCATCCATTCTGTATGTAGGCCATCGTCTGCGTTCTCACTTTTTTCTTCTTGTCCATGTCTTGGCCCGTTTCTTCTCGTCTCGTCTCATAGCTCCGTACATACATACATTGTTGTTCTTGTAGTCTTTTTGCCTCTCTGTATCTGTACCTTCTGATGATATTTTGTCTCGAGAACCCAGTCCCGGACCCTAATCGGTCCCGACGCATGACATCACAGTCACGCCGACGCTTTGTCGCGCTCGACGACCACCAATCGACCATCTGTGCTACAGGACGTGCCCTATGCTTCTCGGTCAATTCTCTGCCTCCGTATCCGTTGGCGGTGTCGAGCTGGCGGAGCACGCTGTAGAATACTCGGCGGACGGGACACAGGCGACGTGCTGGATCGCATCGGAGGATGACAAGGTAGCTGGACTTTGTGATCTTATCTAGCACATCTCAAACTCTTCTCCAGCAATTTTGCGTCAAGTTCAAGAACAGGGATGCAAAACGAGACTACACGGTTTCAGCCAAAGTCTCCGTGGACGGTATCAGCTGTGGTGGCAGGCACCTCCACTACTCAGGCCGCCGTATTAGTAGTGGCAGCCGGGACAGCGTTTCCACGTCTGCTAATACACGGCGACCACTAACATTTGCGAAACAAGCTCTAACTGGTTCGCTCTACTTTTTGTCTGTATTGTTTGACGAACTCTTGACCTTGCTGTAGATGACGACGCATACTTGAACGCTCCCATTTCGCCGGACCTCGGGGCCATCCGGGTCGTTTTTGCCCACGTAAAGGTACTAGCTGCCAAGGAGAAATGGAAAGGAGGACGCTTTGAGCCGCAGATTTTACACGAGCGGTCAAAGAAAGCTATCGGTCACTCGGTGCAGTCAGTTTGGTTTCGACCGTTGGTTAGCATCCAGGCTCTCATTCTTGCCCTGCCGAAGGTTCGGGCCAGAATTCAGGAGTCGCCAGAATCGGCGGGGTTGTTCAAAGCCGATTGCGGACCTCGTTACCTTCGTTTTTAAATACCGCCCCATTGGTACGTGTCTGTCCCTCAATTCGACCCTTTCTCATTTCGATCCAGGACTCCTTCGGGCCGAAGGGATCGCACCGCTTTTAACTAGAGAGGAAAGGACCATACCCCCGGAAGACGTCCTCGATCTGACTATGGACATGGACGAAGAGGATGAAGAGGACGCTGAGATCGAGAAGCTCGAGGTAAATTAGGCTTTCCGTGGATCATCGATGCTTACCTTCATTTACAGGCGCGCCTTGGGGCTCTGAAGAACAAGAAGAAACGCGTTAAACGGGAGCCTGGCGAAGTTAAGAGGGAGATCAAGAACGAAGAAATGATATTCAAGCCTGGCGAAGTCATCGATTTAACTTGATCTCCCCGCGCCTGTTTCTCTTCTGGATACCTCACGTCTGTTCTAATATACTGTATCTTCGATTCTCATCAATAATTACTCAGTCGGGACCTGAGACTCAAATGGGTGCGTGTCAACGGGCACTTTGTTCCAACCTCCAATGATAATTTCCTGGCTTTTGATTATGTGGGGGTCGGATCGCGATGGTAGACTCCCGTGGCTATGTCTCGCCGTCTTCTCGCTCCCGTACATTCCATCTTTGCTTGTCTCAGTGAATCTCCTATCTTCTGACGCGTGACATCACAGTCACGCAGGCGCTTTATCGCTTGACCACCACCGCTGGACCGACTCCATGCAGCTCGGCCAATTCTCCGCCTCAGTTTCTGTTGACGATGTCGATTTATCAGAGTATGCCGTAGACTACTCTGCGGACGGGACCCAAGCGACGTGCTGGATCCCATCCCAGAACGACAAGGTATGCCTAATGGGCGTCGATGTCGAGCGGCTACATTTAAACTCTCCTAGCAATTCTGCCTCAACTTCAAGAACATGGATGCAAGACCAGACTACCTGGTTTCCTGTCCAACCTACGTGGACGGTATCAGTTGTGGTGGCAGGTACTTGCGGAGCACGGGGCCCCATATCAGCACCGGCATCCGCGATAGCGTTTCCACGTCGGCCGATGCGCGGCGACCGTTGACCTTCAGCACACAAGCTCTAACGGGTTCGCCATCTCTTTTCATTTAAGATTTGCGCGGTCCTCACTTCCTTTAGATGACGACGCATACTTGAATGCTTCAATTTCGCCGGACCTTGGGACCATTCGGGTCGTGTTTACCAATGTGACCCCGCCAGTGTTGGAGGGCCACACGAGATGGGACCTTGGACAATACGAGCCCAAGATACTACATGAGCGGGCAAAAAAAAGCATCGGCCACTCAGTCCAGTCAGATTTCTTCCGGCCCTTGTACTGCGCGGGTTCTCATATTTTCCCCACAAAAGGTTCGGACCAGAATTCCGCACTGGCAGTCGGAATCGTCTGTGCCGTGACCGCACAATCAAGGAACTCGTTACCTTCGTTTTTAAATACCGCCCGATTGGTACGTGCCCCATGCCGTTTGTGTCTACCATTCGGCCTATTCTCATCGATCCAGGACTCCTTCGAGCCGAAGGGATCGCTCCGCCCGCGCCCAGGGAGGAAATGTCCGCACCCGCAGCACCAGCAGACATTGTGGATCTGAGTATGGACGTGGATGACAACGACGCCGACGCCGACACCAAGAACGAGAACGCTGCCGAGATCAAGAAGCTCGAAGTAAACTTGAAATTACCTGCGCCATCGACACTGAT
Source organism: Mycena vulgaris (assembly GCA_029204335.1). Lineage (NCBI taxonomy): Eukaryota > Fungi > Basidiomycota > Agaricomycetes > Agaricales > Mycenaceae > Mycena > Mycena vulgaris. Next base: position 101,424 of record JARGYA010000237.1, read on the forward strand.
TTTCATCGTCAGGCGCGACTTTTGATGTTGAAGAATAAAGGCAAACGAGTCAGGCGAGAGCCCGCCCAAGTGAAGAAGGAGATCAAGAGCGCAAAGCCCATATTTAAGCCCGGCGAAGTCATTGATTTGACTTGAGCTCCCATTTTCTCAACCTTGGGAAACCGTTTCTAATTTCTTGATTGGTAGCTTTACATTGGAACATGGAGTGGTCGAACCCAAAGTGCCCAGCAGCGAATAAATGCAGTCACTTTCATATTTAGCATATTTATATCTAGCTTCGCGTTAGCTTATCACGGAATACCCTGCGCCGCCACGTTGAAAGGATCCGATGAATATCGCGCGTACTTCAGCCCCTGTCCACGTAATGTCACGCTGCCACGTGCAGCGCTGCTAGCGTTGTGACGCCCACCTTTCGTCCTACAATCATTACGGAAAAGCCTTTTTTTGAGCTCGCGGCTCATGCAGCTCGGTCAGTTTTCTGCGTGGGTCTCCGTTGAGGGCGTTCAACTATCTGAATTTGCTACGGAATACTCGGCTGATGGGAAGAAAGCAACCTGTTGGATTCCCTCAGAAAATGACAAGGTTTGTCCGCCCCAAGTCCGCCCAACGTCCCCCTTGTCGACGTCGCTAACTCCTCCAGCAATTCTGCATAACATTTGAGAACGCACAGCCCGTCCCAGGCTTCATTGTCTCTGGTCGTGTCCGCGTCGACGGTGTTTCCTGCGGGGGGACAAAATTGAGGCTGGCTTCGGCGAGACATGTCAGCACGGCCAGTCGCGACAGTGTATCAACCTCTGCTACCACTCGCCGGCCACTTGTTTTTGGTAAGCAAGTGTTGACAGGTTCGTTGATTTCTTTCTGTGGAGTCGCAGTCCGACGTTTCCATTAGATGACGATGCATACTTGAATGTTGCGATCTCGTCAGAGATTGGGTCTATCAGGGTCAAGCTTCGGCATGTGAAAGACAAGCCGTTGAAGAAGGGCTGGAAAGACAAGAATTTCAACGCACCGATTTTACATGAGCAGTCGAAGAAAGCTATGGGCCATTCCGTGCAGTGGGATTATTCTTGATTCCGCTTTCACGAAAAGGTCTCTCATCCGTTATTTTTCAGGTTTGGAGCAGAGTTCTCGAGCAATAAGAAAAGATTGGTCCCCGAGGAAGTAATCGAAAAGCTTGTTACCTTTGTTTTTAAATATCGACCCATTGGTGCGTGCCGTGATATTGCATAGAGATGAGTACATTAATCCCCATCTAGACCTCCTGAGGGCTCAAGGTACTGCACCGCCTGAAACCAGAAAGAGGCGGAATACGTCGGACATTGTGGATCTGACCATAGATGATGATGAGAGGGACGAAGCTGCAAAGATCGAGAGGCCTGAGGCAAAGTGAAGTACTTAACAATATCGTCGACACTAACTGTCGTTCACAGGCGCGACTGGGAGTATTAAAGCGAAGCTCCAAACGGGCGAAACACGAACCTTCCGAAATCAAGGAGATAAGGAGGCAGCCGATATTTCAGGCTGGCGAAGTGATCGACTTGACTTGATTTTCTTTCAGTATTGCTATCTTGGAGGATCGTCCCTGACTCTTGCACATATCTTGTATTTTTATTTGAATTCCCGGTTGAGCACAGCTCAATGCACGCTCGATTCCACAGATCTGGTATCTACACATGCCTAATATTCTTTCTCCACATGTTTGATTCGACATCACGTCTGCGGAGGTACCCATACATCTGCGAGGGTACCCATTCGGAGTCATGTCTCCGTGCCCCGTCCAAGCCGCGTCGTCCTCAAATGACTCACCTCTCCCACCTATAAGAACTGCAACAAATGCCTCACCTACCTTTAGTTTCGAAATGGACGCCCCAATAATATTCGATCCCGCAAATCCGGTCCACGCCACGCTCATACCGTCATTCACGGATATCCACATCGCCTGCATCGAAACCGACCACACAATTGCAACATTCAGGCCGCCGTTAAATCGCGATGCCATCATCGAGTGGTGGAAAGAGCGCGCGGCCGACGCCGCAGCCGGCAGGCGCATCATTTTCATGACGTTGGCCGACAATCCCGGAGGCGCAGCCCAGCTCGCGGGATAGGTGATTCTGTTCCGACCGTTAATTGAGGACGGGCCGTTTCGCGGGAGTGTCGAAAAGCTGTTGGTTTCCCCAAATTTTCGTCGTCGGTGGGTTCACGACATCCTGCACTTGAACATCCAGCTCAAAGTCTACGTCGCAGCGGAATTGCAAAGAAACTGATGGAGAAGCTCGAGGAGGTGGCCAAGATCCGTGGCCAGACGCTCCTGGTAAACCCTCTCCCGCTTTCGGAAATAGCCGGAAAACCACTAATGAAAGATGGGATATAGACTCTGGATACCGAGACGGGGAGTCCCGCTGAGACGGTGTACCCGAAGCTCGGCTATATTCAGGTGCGCCAATTTCCAGAAGTCCGGCCTGTGGAATTTTGTTCAGGTCTGTGGTTTTGCAGCTTGGTATCATTCCGAAGTATGGTGTAAGCCCTGTAGATGGCAGTTTGATAGCTGGTACTTTTTTCTGGAAGCAGCTGTAATCCTCCGTACACTAACGTACCTTTCCACTCGACTACTCGGCATTTCGTCCTTCAAAGGGAAAGCTAAGTATTCAGAGCGTACAATCTCTGACTGTATCAATTTGGGTACCGGAATACGTCTCTGCCAGCCGCAGCACAATCAAACTCCTTGACCGTCCGCATCACAGGCGATGCTCTCCTCGAGCCCCCGACGTCACGGTATATTTTGACGTTGAACTTGGCCATGGCCCATTTGCGGCGTTCTTGGACCCGGGGAAGGAGGACAATGTTGCTAACTTCGAGATGTACCACGATTATGTGCGATGTTATGTGCGATTCAAAGAGTTGAAGGAGGGTTGACAGATTCATTTGTAGCCTGTTGCAGATTATTGTTCAACTTGAAGGCGACGCTGACAATCGAGCGTTGATGGGATCACTCCTTCTCGATGGCCGCCGCGGCCACTCGTAACCCAGATATTCGGTAAGCAGAAGAAGTTTGATCATCACCTGTCCATACGCATCATGAGTGCCTCGTGTTGGTCAAGGCTTTGCGTCCTACTAGCACATAGCACATAAGTACTCGCTTCCTCCACTCTCTCCAGGCTCAGCGCGACTATCCTCCGGTCTCTAGGTCTCCCCTTATCGTGACCCAATCACTACGACAGGCCCTCCTCCCTCGCCTGAATCGCTCCTCGTAACGTCGCAAGGCACCAATGCAATATCCACGGTCGGCTGGGTTATGAACATATTCGACGCGATGACTTCACGGAGGAGTGCCACTTCATGTCCTGTTAAGGTGTGCTCCAATCCCTTCATCTTTCTCGTCGCAGTTTCGTTCATCGGATTGCTCCTCCAGGATGCGTGCCCCGCACCTCTCACTGTGCCTGGAAAATGAGAAAATGCCTGTTTCTCTGAATTAATCCCCCTCGCTATGCACATCAATAACTCTTCAAGCTCCTCCATCGTCTACTCCACTGGCCCCCTCCAGTCTACCATTCACTCGCTTCCCGGCAGATGCTTGCGCCCCTGGAGTACATCCTGTCGCTCGGACTTTGACAAGCACCGGGCGTCACTGGTTCTCGCCGGCTGCATCACCGTTCTACCTTACACCCGGGATGAATCTAACGGCCATCGGTCACAGTCTACCTTCCATCGCCGAGCAACACCACATGTTTGATCTCCACAGCTTTCAACAGCCTTTGTAATCTTCCATCCTGTGCGCAACAACAGCGTGGCAACAGCGTCAATCCCTTGGATCTTTCTCGAAGCCCTGGACGCTACAGCTTTAGCTATGGGAGGTTCTCCGTCTCGTTACCACCTCGCCCGGCAGTGTGACCTCAATCGCTTTGTCAGCCATATTGATTTGCTTCAGATGGTATTAACTCGGTGACTAGGAAAACAAAATCGGTCGAGTGTAAATCTCCAAGTCAAGTCCGTCAATGTATTCGACTCTCATCGGAAAGCCTCATCACCGCACTTGGCACTTGGTCCAACGGTCTGCAAAAATAAATGAGCGAATCACATTTCTTTCCCAGCGAGACACTTACAAAGTCAATATCTTCGCCATCTTCTCTTGTCTCCGAGACAGCATTTCCACTTTCAATGTTCAGCGGTCCATTGGTCTTTCCGTAGCATCGACGGCAAGTCCTTCCAGCTCCGTTTCCAAAGAGGCTGAACGAAAGAAACTTGTCGGATATAAACGTGAAGAGGGGTTTTCTTCTCGGTACAAAGAAACCGCGAATGAAAATGCACTGATTCTCGGTTCGTGGTGATCCATCCTCGCGAGAGCTGCGAACTGTGGCTGACCCGAACTCTTGCCATTCGTACCGGGGCCGTAAGGATCCTTCCGCCATCCCAACTGCCGTAAACTTCAGAGACACACTGATGGCCCCAGACGCCGTCGAAGCAGTTGCGATGCCCCAAGAGGCAGTTTTATCGCAACCTGTAACAATGAACAGGGAGCCGTTGGAGGGTAGGCGGTCTCCAGCGAAGTTGCACCACTGCTGACCATGTTTCCTAGCATGCGCTCGGAAGGTCTGAAGCGGTAAAAGTTTTTCACGGGAGGCTCCCTCCGGGAGCACGAGCATGGCACACTCCTCCGACTGCAGTTCAAACGTGACGCTGCTGCCGACGGTAGTAGGAAAGAAACTGCGCAACGTGAGCGATTTTCCCGTGTAAAACATGCCAGTGCTCACGGAGTGGCCACGGACGACGCTCCAACATCCAAAGCCATTCGTGTGACTTTCGCACTGGCTATTATCGAACCTGGGGAATGATATAATCCGACCCTGGCGATGTCGTGACTGTGTAGCGGGAAGGGGACGAAACCATGGGGTACACCTTGCACGGCGTTGATCGAATGTGTCGCAGGCCAGCACGCATTAAAAAGAACGTCGAATGAGTTGTCGCTCCAGATTCCGACATCGCCGATGCTGACACCAACTTGTCTGTATTCGATGGGGAGATTCTCATTGGGTTCGGGAGTGAACTGAGGGATTCCATGTTTTTGGGAACGCAAGCGACGGTACAACTCGGTGGAAGATTTTGGCATGGTATGGGAGGTCGAGATGGAGTACGAACCAAGAGGTATCAGATGGAAAGTCGGCCAAGTTTGTACATGTTGGCTCGGAACGTGGAGTTAATCAGCCATTTCGGCGTTGGTGTGGCGGTCACTTCGGTGCGCCTTCCGACAGTCTAAGCGCTGAATCGTCAAGCTTGAAAAAAGGTTGACCGACTGGGCCGACATAAAATATGCTCTTGGAAAGCCGCAAGAACAGTAAAGAATAATATTTGAAGGTAGGTGAGGTCGAGCGAATGGCTCGGAACGGAGCTGGGACGACGAGCTGCACTGCCGGCCGAGTTGGTAATGAAACGGAGGACCTCCCATACTTATTAAAGCTGTAGCGTCCAGAACTTCGAGAAAGATCCAAGGGATTGAGGCTGTTGCCAAGCTGTTGTTGCGCACAGGATGGAAGATTACAAAGGCTGCTGAAAGCTGTGGAGATCAAACATGTGGTGTTGCTCGGCGATGGAAGGTAGACTGTGACCGATGGCCGTTAGATTCATCCCGGGTGTAAGGTAGAACGGTGATGCAGCCGGCGAGAACCAGTGACGCCCGGTGCTTGTCAAAGTCCGAGCGACAGGATGTACTCCAGGGGCGCAAGCATCTGCCGGGAAGCGAGTGAATGGTAGACTGGAGGGGGCCAGTGGAGTAGACGATGGAGGAGCTTGAAGAGTTATTGATGTGCATAGCGAGGGGGATTAATTCAGAGAAACAGGCATTTTCTCATTTTCCAGGCACAGTGAGAGGTGCGGGGCACGCATCCTGGAGGAGCAGTCCGATGAACGAAACTGCGACGAGAAAGATGAAGGGATTGGAGCACACCTTAACAGGACATGAAGTGGCACTCCTCCGTGAAGTCATCGCGTCGAATATGTTCATAACCCAGCCGACCGTGGATATTGCATTGGTGCCTTGCGACGTTACGAGGAGCGATTCAGGCGAGGGAGGAGGGCCTGTCGTAGTGATTGGGCACGATAAGGGGAGACCTAGAGACCGGAGGATAGTCGCGCTGAGCCTGGAGAGAGTGGAGGAAGCGAGTACTTATGTGCTATGTGCTAGTAGGACGCAAAGCCTTGACCAACACGAGGCACTCATGATGCGTATGGACAGGTGATGATCAAACTTCTCTTGTTTACCGAATATCTGGGTTATGAGTGGCCGCGGCGGCCATCGAGAAGGAGTGATCCCATCAACGCTCGATTGTCAGCGTCGCCTTCAAGTTGAACAATAATCTGCAACAGGCTACAAATGAATCTGTCAACCCTCCTTCAACTCTTTGAATCGCACATAACATCGCACATAATCGTGGTACATCCGCCGCGGCTAAGTATTGAATGTGTTTCGAGCCCTGGGCCCTGACTCAGACATTTAATGTTGAGATGTCTGAATGGTTGCCCCGGGAAGGAAGCGGCGGAAATTTTAAGATGTTAAGATTAACGGGAAGGAATCGAAGTTAGCAATGTTGCCTTCCTTGTCCTTGTTCACCGGGTCCAAGAACACTAAGTTCATCAAAAATACTTATACCGTCAAGGCCAAGAACAACATACATCGTGAAGCTCTAGGAAGGCATCTGTGATAATTTCTCATCCCTCTGCGCGTGGCATCCGTCCAAAATACTGAACATGGACGACAAGTTTTCCGGGATGGAAGAGGGGGCGCAGGAAGACCGTAACCCGGGCGTCGGTGGATTTGTGGCGACCAATCTTAGTCGCCTCCATGGATGCCCGCGGCGAGAGTGGGCACGGTAACAGCACCGAGGAAGGCGAGGCTGCTGCCCAGTCCATGTCCAAAGCCCCTGGCACACTTGGCTCGGATCGGCGCATGGTGGACACCGAAATAAAGACCGATTTACATATTGCTTCTAGCTGCACTCGAGTTTCAGCGAGGAGAATTTGTGGAGTCCCCAACCCTCTTATATATTGTCTACTTACCCAAGCGCTAACATTCATCGGGAGGTCCCCGACCTTGGCAAACACTCTCCAACAATTGTCGTGTAGCAATGATGCCTCGAGTTCCATAGTACATAGATTGACAATATCTTCCCTTACCAGTCCTTTTTGGGCTCTTTAAATCGCACATCGCACCGTACATAGTTGTGATAGATCTCATCAGACGTCAGCAATGTTCCTTGTCCTTGTTTGCCGGGTCCAAGAACGCGGCAAGCGGCTGTTCAAATCGTCGTTGAAACTTTATCCGTCGGGGGCAATAAAATCATATGTCGTGAAATTCGAGGAAGGCAGCGCGCGCAACGAGAATCATCAATAAATCTTCTCTGCAACAAAAGAAATAACAAGAAACGCACTTCCGGGTTCGTACAAATCCTCATTATCCTTGCCCCGACCCGCCGTGGATTTTCTTCCGCGCGCCCTTGAGCCGGCTTGTCCACGCGTACGAGTAGAACATCACCCCGGCCTCTGCCATCCACATTCACATCAATTAAACTGTTTCAGTGAAACAATGCTACTCGGGGTGCGGTGGAACGATAACTATGAAGTCGAGATAAAGGTCTAAACCAATATAACCAACTAAACAATCAATCAAACAACAACTCCTCTTCCTTATGAGTAATGATAATCGCGGGTGTTCGGGGGTAAAGACCAAGTATTAGGTCAATAGATCATTTACTGTTCAGAGAACAGGGGAGTGGGATAGACAAGGGTTGTAAAACCAAAGTCGAGCAATACACGCTATGTTCGAGACTTCGTACAAGCAGTGGGTTCGTGGGTTTTTAAGGCAATAACGGCCAGTAGCCGGTGAGTTTATGTCAATTAAGATGGGGTGGTTGGATTTCTCCAGGTTGGGACATGATACACTCCTGCAGGACCACAGTATATAACAAAACACTGAACACTAGTCACAGAACACAAAACACACACAACACACACACAATACGACCCGCAGTGCTGGACAGAGTCCACACAATCCACAATTCAGTCACACAGTCAATCACAGATACAATCCAATCCAATCCAATCGTTTGCCAAAGGTACAGTACTTGGTTCGAGATAACGGTCACTTGGGTCTTAGAGCTAAACAACAACTCCGAGCCACAACACCGGTGCGTATGTGTGTCGGAAAAATCCTGAACTGCACGTAACGGCTCTGAACATATTGGGAGCCGTTGCAAGGTCATTTGCGTATGTGCGGCTTGCAGCACACATGTCAGGTTAATGCAAGCTGTCCCAAGCCACACCCCAAGTCTCAAGATGTCTCAAGGTTCTGCATGCCAAATGGTCTTGAGACACATCGCAAGGAGTCAAAAGCCGCATTTGGGTTCCTCAAGGCACTACCGGTATACTACGATATCTGGTATTGAATCGGGCATACAATACATAAGAATTCAAAGAAAGAATAGATTCATAGAGTATCTAGATACAATTGGAATACGCTACAAGCTACGAGGCAGCCAGGAATGAGGGTTAATAATAAGCGTGAGGATTCACCACATACCATATATGCTGACCCGATCTAATGCGCCGTGGGGCATACAAAGGAGAAGGGCTACACTACGTACCTGCATTGGCCATCCCTCTCCGTAACATTCCAACGCGCAATTTGCTTGTCGGTCAGTAGGGGATCAATGGCGACGAAGCGATGGGCGTACCTTATCACATTCGGTGGAGTCTATGTCGTCGACGGACTTCCGTAGGATCGTAGCTGGCACGAGACATGAGCAATGAGGATGCACTGCATTCAGCCGGTCCCTCGATTGTGCGTCGGCTAGCCACTTCTATGTACTTCTATGTACTTCTATCTGCCTAGATTGATGACATCACGGTCGTCTAGGCACTGCCTCGGCTAGTTCCTTCGATCCGCATAGACCTAGTAATTCTCGTCGCATATGAGCACCTCGGCACATCCACCGCCTATGCTGTGTGTCCAGCGGCTTGTATACCACCTTGACACACCAATGTCGAGCAATCCCCTCGTCACCGATGGCGCCCTTGACACGTGTAAATGTAATTCCTTTGTCGCGTATTAAGCTTTGATTAAGCTTCAATAATCACCGCTCCCCCGCGCCGAAATTGATCAAGGATTCAGATGGCCTGTGTGAAATTTTCTTGGGATTCTCCTCTGTATTCCACTACCAATGGGCTGTGAGGGTAAAAGGTAGAATTTTGAAGTCTTGACCATTGTGCGTCGTTCATGGAGCCGTGCGAGGCTGGAAGATTCGACAAAGAGTGCTTAGCGAGGCGGCGGCGCTTAGGTGCAGCGGACGGCCTGATTCCGATCAACTCTCGGCAAAACAACTGAGTTGCATTGGACTTGCAACTGAGTTCAATGGATAACATGTGTGCAAATAGAAGAATGCATCTTTTTAGTTCAATATCCACTGCTCAGCAAGCCGGTTGGGAGACGGCCTACCAGAGTTTAAATCTACGTACTGCTAGGTGCCTAGTCACACCTAGTCACACCTGTGACGAGGCGGCTAGACACGGCTCGCCGGCAACTCTCGGCTACACCTCAGCTAGGCGCCTCGCCAACACGTGTTCTATGGGGGTCCTGAATGCAGTGATGGGAGCGTGGGGAGAGTGCTTGCTTATCGCGGTGTTGGCAAGGGCATCAGCGTCGTAGCTCTCGCAGAAGAGGTTGTAGGGAGGTGGTGGGACGAAAGTAAGAGAGGTGGTGTCACACAGTCACAGGCTGCGCATTGATATAGGCACAGCAAAGCATGATGTCAGTTGCTCCACCTCGCTCCACTGCACACTCGTCGCGACTCCAACACACATCCCACTCCCAACGCCTCCTCGGAATGAGCGGCGCCAAGCTTGACCTGGCCATGATCCGACCATTCCGCAAGACTCCCTGGCATCCAAAGACGAACACATTGTACGTGGTGTCTTGCTGTGCCCGATTTTCGGTGCGAGACAGGATATGTGTTATGTTATTGATTGTATTGACGAAGACATGTATCTGCGTCTACATAATATTGATTAAACGTACCTGTAAAAAAATCCAGTAAGATGCTGTCTCAAGCCCTGGGTGCGTTTCCACGCCTTGGGAATCCTCGCGAGCTGTAGCTCACCTTCTGACGGCTTGTGAGTGCTTGGGAGACCCAGCTGAGTGCTTTGCAACCGCTGTCAAGCTGTCTCAAGGTCACAAGCTGACTCAAGCCGTTGCAAGCAATTCAACATTTTTCCGACATGAACACGGTAAACCGAGTGATGTCACTGCACCGTTGCGCACGAAACCCCAAGGCAGTCTGCTCTAGAAGAGTCAAAGACTAATCCTAGCCACAGCACCAATGTGCCTGTGAACAAGGTAAACCAAACGATGTTGTGCACACGAGTTGTACACAAAACCGTCGGGCAGTCTGCTGCTAGAACCTCTCTAAACTACGTACTTTTATACTACTGGGATCTCGACTTTACAACACATCTATTACTACATCTTGGAAAGCGCTCCGTCCCGGCGTGGAGCTGTGGGACGATCTTAGGGAATCCCCTGAATCCTATTGGCCACGCGCCGGCTCTATGGTTCAGAGCTCTCCTTGGTACTCAATCAGTTTGAGAGTTATTGGTTAATCAAACGGAAGCTTCCAAGTTGGCGTCTTCTTCGTCTAGTGCTCGTCCCGAGCGTCAGTCTTCATTGTCTATGATATGGCTACCTGTGGACACCTTCCCCGTGTCCGTAGCTAGTCTGGTTGTTGTGATAGACCAAAGTTCCACTTGTCTCGGTAAGTGCTGGTGCCATCGTGATTCGATGTTTAACCGGCACAGCTATTCTGATGTGTAGGCATGCTCGGCCGTCGGCAACTCACTTTGTTCGTGTCTATTTACAGAAGCCTCGCCCCATCCAATGGTCTGGACTCGTCATGTGCCTTGTCGCGCTGTTCTCAATAAGAGACACAATGGTAAACAATCTCGAAGTCGGCTGTTTTGGGAGGCCCCAGTCGCCTGCATGCAATGTCATGTATTCCTTCCCATCTCCTTGATACTAGTCTAGCACTCAGCTCATCCGCACGCACACGGGTACTGATATAAGGTAGTTAGTCCTGTTCTCGGTAAGTCGTACTTTGGCCCCAAGTCGAGGTACCGCCACAGGATCATGCCAATAGAGAATCTAAGCTCTGTGACTGTTAAGCTACTCGTTCGGAGCTCCCGATAGCCTCTTATAGAATAGAGAGAGCATGCTTTATAAGTATAAAGACGCGAAATGCAAAAATACACCTGTGGTTTGTACACGGCTTATCATCGGTTGAATAGATAAACACACAGTTAGTATTGAACACAAACTTAAGCCTTGATTTGCCGGAGAGAAGCTCAGCCATGGGGGTCGAGCGGTCTCTGTGCATTGCGGTGGGTCCGTTCAATGGGCAGAGTACGTCCTTGAACAGGTCGAACTTGCCGAACGACGCCGGGGGGGTTCGGGTGGGCACCTTCTCGAACGGCGTGACCAATTAGTAGTCGTTTTGAGGTTGAACTGAGTGAATATTTTTATTGGCAGAAGGAGGCACGCACCGTAGCCCATTTCGGGGTATTGTTCGCCGATGAGCTTGGACAAGTGCTTGTGCGGCGTGCCGGCACTGGGAGTGAAGCCGAGCGTGAGACTGTCGGCGTCGCGCTTGACGATCTGATCTGACTGCATTTTCTTTTAGATTAATAAGTCAGACACATTTTCAAGAGTGTCCCACCTTAAGGGTGCGTCTATGCCCCTTGACGCCCAAGGGCTCTGGGCTGCCCTGTTTTTCGCCCTGCGACCCATCCAGGTTGAACCCCTAATGCTAATTATACGCAGATCAGCTGTAGCTCACTTTTAAAGATACAGACGCTCACCTGGGTGAGATTGACAGGCGTAATAACCTTCTTATTGTTGCGCGATAAACAAACACAACGCTGCCAAGGTCGTATTCCTCGTTCTCCCAGGTATCGCCGGGCTTGCGGTACTTGCGCTCCTGGTTGCCAGGCTCGATGAGCGCAACAAGGACCTCGGTTACGAGTTTTTCGGGGTAGCCCTGGTCGCCGTCTTCGGACACAAAGCGGAAGACGGCGTGCAAAGACGGGAGGGACGCGATGGGGATGTGGGCCAGGTCCTTTGTGGTAAAGAGCGTCAGCGGGTTATCTGGGGTAAGGAGGGTCAATGTAAGGGCGTCAAAGCCGGTCGAGCTGCCATGGAGTGATACGTGCTCACCCTCTGTAAAGAATCGTTCACAACGGGTTGATAATTGAAAATGGTGATAACTCACCATTGGCGATGGCAGTCATTTCGCTGGTGTGATACCATTCCTCTCAAACTTGTGCGTACCAACTGGGAACCTGTTCGAATATCTCCCGATGGCAGTGTTGGTGTATTTCTGTGTCGCATCGTCCTTGCACGATTCGGGGCTGATCACAATGTCGTGAGTCTATGAAAGAGATCAAGCTGAGGACAATGTCGTGAGTCTATGAAAGAGATCAAGCTGAGGACAACTGGTCAGCCTGGACACAGCCCCGCAGATGGACGCGATCCAAATGTCTGCGGCCATCCGCCTGAACGAAGAGATGGTGGAGAGTGAGCCTATATGATGATGTGCACGTTGAGATCCACGTTCATGGGCAGCAGCTCATCATCCTCCTCCTCCTCTTCCCCAGGGAATGCTGCTGGTGTCAGCCCCGGCGTCGGGCTCACCAGGGCGGAAGCGTGGGAGGCGCAAAGGAAGTATTCTGCACGGATTGTCACCCTTGAGGGCATGGAGGAAGGGGAAGAGCACGCCATTGAGCAGGTGGGCAACAATCTGCGCCGTGTGCATGACAACGAGCTGCGCGGGGTCGTGCGTCGGAGCAGAAGCCATGGTGAATGGTGGTTGGGGGAAAGCAATTATTCCCTTTTTGGGACTGGTATGCATCGCAGGGGGCATGGTCGCAACAGAGGCGGGGGGGTGGCCATGGTGGTTGGATTCTCTTTTTGGGAATGGTATGTTATCATGTGACACTCCATCCATCACGATCTGATTCACCGGTGTTTCATTCAGCCTCCGCGGAAGCTTTCCGTCCGTGCCTTCTCATCTGGAATTCATCCTCTCGAGTCTCGACCATCGAGCTCAATAACCTTGCAGCATCACATAAAATATTCCTCCAAGTTCCCGATTAATCCCCACCCCACTGACTCTGAGATCCATCTGGCATCCATCCAAACTTCAAAGTCAAAGCGGTGTAGGTATCTAACCAAATCAAAATCAAATCAAATCAAGTTTCAATTAAAGTGCGCGCGGGCCCCTGGGGGCCCATGTGGCACTATACTATGTACAGAGATGTATGCTAGCGTTCATGAGTAATTAACCGGGCGTGCGTGGACAGTGGGGGGAGGGATAACACGTGGAGGTGCTATAAAGGTGGGAGTGAGGTGTGAGTCAAAGCGTGATGTCAAGACAAGTCGAAACAGTGTGTAATAAATAAGTATTTCGGGTCAGGAATGAGAGAAGAAAAAGGAAAAGGAAAGAGAGGTGGGGGAGGGGGCTCAGATTGCGTATCGGGGGAATCGGAGGGTGTCCCGGACGAAGGCGAGGACAGGGTGGGGGTCGAATTTGGTCGAGATGAGGCGGCGGAGGGATAGGCGCGCGGTCCTGAGCCGGGCGATGAGAGTAAGCCGTTGACGTTGGTGGCCCAGGCACGAGAGGAGGGGGTGCGACACTGTTTCGGGTACGAAGCACAGCGCGCAGTTGGGGGAGGGGCCGAGGTGGAAACGATAGAGGAAGGCATTGAACCCGATGTGGGTGGTGCGGAGTTGCGTGAGGATGCTGCATTGGGGGCGACTGAGTTCGCCGTACATCTTGGAGACAGTATTGGACGGTTTTGCAGAGTCGAATAGGGAGAGGTGTTGGTAGCGCGGGGAGGTAGACCACTCCGTGAGCCAGCGCGCATGGAACGCGTGCGCACCGGCTGCGACGGCGGCTGCCCGGCTCAGCGGGAGAGTGCCCGCGAGCTCGCGGATGTGCGATGTGAGAGGGGTGGAGGCGCCCTGGGCCGCTTCCTTCACTCGCGTGTTGACGGCCTCGTTACCTTCGATCCCGACGTGTGCTGGGACCCAATGGATGCGGATGCGGAGTGTGGAGCGGGCGCGGTGGAGGCTGCGGAGTTGGGTGTGGAAGGCTGCGAGGAGGTACTGGCCCGGCTGTGCTTTGGGGGAGGCGAGCGCGGTGATAGCTGGTTGACAGTCGATGAATATGTCAGCGCTAGTGAGCCTCGGCATGGCCTTGATGATGTCGAGGGTCAATATAGCACCGGTGATAAGCCGTGTACAAACCACAGGTGTATTTTCGCATTTCGCGTCTTTATACTTATAAAGCACGCTCTCTCTATTCTATAAGAGGCTATCGGGAGCTCCGAACGAGTAGCTTAACAGTCACAGAGCTTAGGTTCTCTATTGGCATGATCCTATGGCGGTACCTCGACTTGGGGCCAAAGTACGACTTACCGAGAACAGGACTAACTACCTTATATCAGTACCCGTGTGCGTGCGGATGAGCTGAGTGCTAGACTAGTATCAAGGAGATGGGAAGGAATACATGACATTGCATGCAGGCGACTGGGGCCTTCCAAAACGGCCGACTTCGAGATTGTTTACCATTGTGTCTCTTATCGAGAACAGCGCGACAAGGCACATGACGAGTCCAGACCCTTGGATGGGGCGAGGCTTCTGTAAATAGACACGAACAAAGTGAGTTGCCGACGGCCGAGCATGCCTACGCATCAGAATAGCTGTGCCGGTTAAACATCGAATCACGATGGCACCAGCACTTACCGAGACAAGTGGAACTTTGGTCTATCACAACAACCAGACTAGCTACGGACACGGGGAAGGTGTCCACAGGTAGCCATATCATAGAAAATGAAGACTGACGCTCGGGACGAGCACTAGACGAAGAAGACGCCAGCTTGGAAGCTTCCATTCGATTAACCAATAACTCTCAAACCGATCGAGTACCAAGGAGAGCTCTGACTCATAGAGCCGGTGCATGGCCAATAGGAGTCAGGGGATTCCCTAAGATCGTCCCGCGGCTCCACGCCGGGACGGAGTGCTTTCCGAGGTGTAGTAATAGATGTGTTGTAAAGTCGAGATCCCAGTAGTATAAAAGCACGTAGTTTAGAGAGGTTCTGGAGCAGACTGCCCGACGGTTTTGTGTACAACTCGCGTGCACAACATCGTTTGGTTTACCTTGTTCACAGGCACATCGGTGCTGTGGCTAGGTGCAGTGACATCACTCGGTTTACCTTGTTCACATACGCACCGGCGTTGTGGCTCGGAGTTGTTGTTTAGCTCTAAGACCCAAGTAACCGTTATCTCGACTCGAGTACTGTACCTTTGGCAACGATTGAATTGGATTGGATTGTATCTGTGATCGACTGTGTGACTGAATTGTGAATTGTGTGGACTCTGTCCAGCACTGCAGGTCGTATTGTGTGTGTGTTGTGTGTTCTGTGACTTGTGTTCTGTGTTGTGTTATATACTGCGGTCCTGCAGGAGTGTATTGTGTCCCAAACCTGGAGAAATCCAACAAACCCGTCTTAATTGACATAAACTCGCCGGCTACTGGCCGTTATTGCCTTAAAAACCCACGAACCCACCGCTTGTATGAAGTCTCGAACATAGCGTGTATTGCTCGACTTTGGTTTCACAACCCTTGTCTATCCCACTCCCCTGTTCTCTGAACAGTAAGCGATCTATTGACCTAATACTTGGTCTTTACCCCCGAACACCCGCGATTATCATTACTCATAAAGAGGAGGAGTTGTTGTTTGATTGATTGTTTAGTTGGTTATATTGGTTTAGACCTTTATCTCGGCTTCATAGTTATCGTTCCACCGCACCCCGAGTACCATCGTATCACCGGTTACCTCTGCCTCGAAGACTGTGTGCTCATCCGCAGCGCCCAGGTGGAGGGTTCTGAACACTCCGCTGGGGGCCGGCGCATGCGGGGTCGCTTCCCGCTCCTCGTCCCGCAATCCCGTTGCTCTCACTCCTCTTTCCCCCGCCTCTGCCGTGTTCCCTGCGCCTGCTCCCCGTTCTGGATTCTCTTCACCCTCATCGACTGTCCTGTCACCTGCACCCGTGTTCGCATCCCTGCCCGTCGCGACGCCGCCGTCTGCGTCCCCGCCCACGCCCGTAACTGCCACGACGCTGTCAGCTGTGTCCCTGCCCACGCCCGTAACTGCTCCTGCCGTGCTGACACCCGCTGCGCCCGAGACACGCACACAATGTGCGGTCCCCACTCCAGCCGCGCCGACACCTCCTGCGCCTGACAGTCTCGCATCATGCACCACCGCTGCTGCCCCGACTCCTCCCTCGTAGCCAGACCCGTCCGTGAAAATACACATACCTCCTCTTGCCACGATGTTCTCCACATTCGCCCTAGCTTCATCCTTCATCTGCGCGATGTTTGTCGTGAGCACTCCTCGTGGCAGGGGCTCGAACACGTGTAGCGGGTCAATGACCTCGAACTCCCTCTTGAAGATCGGGAAGGCTTCGAGGAGGTGATGGATCTGGGAGCGGTGGAATCGGGGTACGCGTCGGCAGCGTCGTACGATGGGATGGAGGGGATGGGAGGGCGGGAACGAGACAAGCCGCGCTGCGGCGTTGTACGCGGTGCGGTTGAGTCTGATGTGGACTGGCAGGATGTTTGCGTGGAAGTCCAATGTGTCGGTCACTGTGGTGCGGAGAGCGCTGTGATTAGTTTGCATGCGTGTCGCTGGACTTTCCCTAACACCTTCGCGACCCAGACCGTCCCGGTGCGTCTCGTATCAGCGTTTGACGACACCGGGTGGTACCAGACCGGGAAGGCGTATTCCATCCGCAGGACGACCACCGTTTGGAAGAGTTGGCGGGTGTACGCGTGGGGGAGGCCAAACGTGGGTGAGGAGATGCGTGAGAGGGCTAGTACTGCCTTGGTACCGCGGCCTCGGGCGAGCTCGACGTGCTCGCGGAAGTTGAGCTTGAAGTCGAGGATGATCCCGAGGAGCTTCGCGCTCTCGGACGCGTTGATGGTGGTTCCGTCGAAGGTGAGAGGGAGGGGGCGGTAGTGTTCGGTGTGGGGAGACGAAATGTACGAGTTGGAATTTGGGGACATCGAACGTAAGTCCCTTCCACTTGGAGCACGGGGATGCCTCTCTCGACATGTATCGTTGCAGCTGCTTGACGTTGTCCTCAAGCGAGTATGCGGTCTCGATGCGGCTGTTGTGATCGATGTAACTCGTGGCGTTGCCGTCCGGGTTTCGGAGGAGTTTGTCCGCAAAGATGAGGTAGAGGAGCGTGCTGAGGGGGGAGCCCTGGGGGAGGCCATTGGGAACGGGGCAGGGCGGCGAGGAGTGGTCGTCAAACATCAGAGTGGTGCGGCGGTCGCGCAGGAAGGAGCCGATAAGGCCGACGACTGGTACTCGACTCTCACGCAGGACTCAGATCAGATGTGCGTGGCTCACCGACGGGAAAGCTTGGGATATGTCCATCAGCAATACACTCGCTACCTTCCCAACGCGCCAGGCGTCCTTTATTTTCTGCGTGAGCTGCAAGAGTGCGTTAACAGTGCTGCGTCCGGGTCTGCCACCGAATTGATTCCTCAACAGCAACCCCTCCCGCTCCGCGAACGCCGACAGCCAGTCGGTGATGACGGATTCGACTACCTTTCCAAGGCATTCCTCCTCCGCAATCGGTCTGTATGCACCAGGCACCGTGTAGTCGCTCTTCCCAGGCTTGCGGAGGGTGGCTGTGATGAACACCTTCCACGAGTCGGGGAAGTGGCCGAGTCGCAATCCTGCTTCGAGAATATTGAGCAGGATGGGGGCAACGATGTGTCGTGCCGCTGCGATCACGACGTTGGGTATACCAGATGGGCCTGGGGCTTTCCAGGGCGAGATGCGCGCAATCGCTCGCAGCACGTGCTGGACGGTGAAGGTGGGGTCTGGGGAGGGAGGAGGAGTCGCAGTGGTGGGAGGTGGAGGGAATTGCGGTGGTGGGGGGAAGAACTTGCAGTGGAGCAGCACCGCTTTCTGTGCCGGGGTGGATGCGAACTGATCAGTAAGTACTTACTAGTCTTTGACCACCCCGAAATCTGAGGCAGCATGTGTGTGCCACCGGAGTCCGCTCCTGCGACGTGAATCACATCACCGTCCGTTCCTGTGAGAAGCTGGGACCTCACCGTTGAGTTCCGCCTCCATCCCGCATCAAATCTCCCTGGTTTGACAGCTGGTTCATTTTCAGGGGGAAATTTCATGCAAGAAATGAGTTAAATGGAAACTCTAAAAGGCGGAAGGCTCGGTAGCAGAGGGTCCGCATCTGCTTTCGCAGCGTATTGATTGTCATACACAGCAGACAGTGCCTGTTTGACTCAGGCCCGAGCCAATTAATCCTTATTCATCTTCCGAGTCATTTTGAAAAAATAAATAAAGGAAAGAAATGTACCAGGTGATGAGGTTGTATGGAAAGGAAGTAAGGCTCGGTAGTGGAGGGTCCACATCTGCTTTCCATTCACACTGCAAGCTGTCCAGCAATGCCTGTTCAACTCAGGCCCGATCCATAGTCCTGTATTTCCGTCGATTTTTGAACAAAATCAATTAATACATCAACTTGACTGAGTTCCGAGGTATAGAAGTAAGGCTCGGTGGTGGAGGGTCCGCATCTGCTTTCAATAAAGCTTAACTGTATGTATCATACACAGCAGAGAATGCCTGTTCAACTCAGGTCCGAGCCATACTTCTGTACCCTTTTGTTCAAAATACTGAATCCACCAACTTAACTGAGTTCCGAAGTCCAGAAGTAAGGCTCGGTAGCGGAGGGTCTGCATCTGCTTTCAATTTGCTGAGGCTTTTGCATACAGCGGAGAATGCTTGTTCGACCCAGGCCTGAGCCGTTAGTAGTTCACTATCCTACTTTTCAGTTTTTGAAAACGATTAAATGGTGCTGGCCCATGAGGTTCTAAAGGGGAGAGGTAAGGCTCAGTAGCGGAGGGTCCACATCTGTTTTCCATTTGCATTGGGAATACTTATTCACATACAGCAGAGGAAGTCTGTTCAAACTCAGGCCCGAGCCATTATCCCTCCGGAGTTTTTTTTTTTCGAAACAAAATAATGAATCCACCAACTTGTACGATTTCTAAGCAAAGGAGGTAAGGCTTGGTAGCGAACGGTCGACATCTACCTTCTGTGGCCATGATTTGTTGAACGGTACGCAGCAGACAGCGGCTGTTCAATTCAGGCCCGAGCCATGTTCTCGCTTGTCCCAGATTTGTTTTTGGTTTTGTTTGGAAGGAGTAAAGACTTCTTCTACCTTACGAAGTTCTAAGCAAAGGAACGTAAGGCTCGATGGCGGAGCCTGGGTCCGCGCCTGCTTCAAGTAAATATGGCCCATTCTGTACAGCAGCTGCGCGTAATGTTAGCTCTGTTGTTACCGCGGGGGTCCGATCAGGGTATTCCGTTATTACCAATCATCGGAGTTTGAACTCCTGGCGCAAAGTTGAATTCATACCAGACATGTCTTTTCACCAGATTGAGATGCAGACTACTTCGCGGAGCTGTAAACCTGCCAGTTTACGACAGCCTCCCATGTCCTTATATAGGTGCGCAATTGATTAGAGTCATCTAATCAATTATCAACCTTTTGGTGTAGCGGCTATCTACGCGCCTGCGGCCTGCTTACAGGAGCCTGTGTACGATGCTCTGCCGCTTCACAATTTCTTTAGAGATGGTAAAGCAGGCGAGAGAAAAACAATCAAACTGTCATGTGACCCAGGTGTTTGTCGACCAAAGAATACAAGGATATTCGACCCGTGCCTTCAGCACAGTAGTTTGCCCACACACGGTGGATTCTGAGCTCGCCCGCACACGGCGGATTCCGAGAGAGCGGCGCCGGCAAGCGTGGGACTCGGAGGCAACATGTCGACAGCGTCTCGTGATTTATCAGGTGACTTATCAAAAAAGCTGTGCTCCTTGTCTCTTCATGTATAGATGACCAGTCGAGATCTGGGCTCCGGAAAATTATGAAAAAATTGCTGGAAGGCTTTTATCGATGCTCAAACATGTGTGCATGTATTCTGAGTGGCCGACGTTAAATGCAGTGAGTTGCAACCAAAATGTATCCAGATTCAAACTCCGATGATTGGTAATAACGGAATACCCTGATCGGACCCGCGGTGACCAACAGACTTCAACAAGCGAGGTACGAGCTGCATATGTTGAAGTGTCTGTCTAGCGTAATGTCACGCTGCCACGTGCAGCGCTACCAGCGCTTGTGACGCCACGTCCCACCATCACTACGAAAAGCCTTTTCTTTGAGCTTGTGACTCATGCAGCTCGGTCAGTTTTCTGTGTGGGTCTCCGTTGAGGGCGTTCAACTATCTGAATTTGCTGCGGAATACTCGGCTGATGGGAAGAAAGCAACCTGTTGGATTCCCTCAGAAAATGACAAGGTTTGTCCGCCCCAAGTCCGCCCAACGTCCCCCTTGTCGACGTCGCTAACTCCTCCAGCAATTCTGCATAACATTTGAGAACGCATACCCCGTCCCAGGCTTCATTGTCTCTGGTCGTGTCCGCGTCGACGGTGTTTCCTGCGGGGGAACAAAATTGAGGCTTGCTCCGGCGAGACATATCAGCACGGCCAGTCGCGACAGTGTCTCAACCTCTGCTACGCCTCGCCGGCCACTTGTTTTTGGCAAGTAAGTGTTGATAGGTTCGTTGATTCTTTCTGTGGAGTCGCTCGTCAGAAATTGGGTCTATCAGGGTCAAGCTTCGGCATGTGAAAGACAAGCCGTTGGAGAAGGGGTGGAAAGACAAGAATTTCAGCGCACCGATTTTGCATGAGCGGTTGAAGAAAGCTATGGGCTATTCCGTGCAGTGGGATTATTCTTGATTCCGCTTTTACGAAACGAGCTCTCATCCGTTCTTTTTCAGGTTTGGAGCAGAGTTCTGGAGCAATAAGAAAATCCTGGTCCCCGAGGAAGGAATCGAAAAGCTTGTTACCTTCGTTTTTAAATATCGACCCATTGGTGCGTGCCATGATGTTGGATAGATATGGGTACATTCAGCCCCATATAGATCTCTTGAGGGCTCAGGGTACCGCATCACCAGAAATCAGAAAGAAGCGGGTTGCGTCCGAGTCGGACATGGTGGATCTAACGATAAATGATGATGAGACGGATAAAGCTGCAAAGATCGAGAAGTCTGAGGTGAGAGCAAGTACTTGTCAATGTTCTCGACACTAAGTCTCAGCCACAGGCGCGACTAGGAGTATTAAGGCGAGGCTCCAAACGGGCCAAACACTAACCTTCCGAAATCAAGGAGATAAGGAGGCAGCCGATATTTCAGGCTGGCGAAGTGATCGACTTGACTTGATGTCTTTCAGAATTGCTATCTTGGAGGATCGTTCCTGGCTCTTGCAAATATGTTGTAATGCTATTTGAATTCCCAATTGAGCATGCTCGATCCCACAGATCTGGTGTCTACACAAGCCTAATATTCTCTCTCCACAATGTTTGATTTGACATCACGCCTGCGGAGGTACTCATACGTCTGCGAGGGTACCCATTCGGAGTCATATCCCGTCCTCCGTCCGAGCCGCGTCATCCTCCAATGACTCACCTCTCCCACCTATAAGAACTGCAACAAATGCCTCAATCACCCCTCGCTTCGAGATGGACGCCCCAATAATATTCGACCCCATAAATCCGGCCCACGCCGCGCTCATACCATCATTCGCGGACATCCACATTGCCTGCATCGAAACCGACCACACAATTGCAACATTCACGCCGCCGTTAAATCGTGATGCCATCATCGAGTGGTGGAAAGAGCGCGCGGCCGACGCCGCAGCCGGCAGGCGCATCATTTTCATGGCGTTGGCCGACAATCCCGGAGGCGCAGCCCAGCTCGCGGGATATGTGATTCTGTTCCGACCGTTAACGGAGACCGGGCCGTTCCGCGGGAGTGTTGAAAAGCTGTTGGTTTCCCCAAATTTCCGTCGTCGGTGGGTTCACGACGTCCTGCGCTTGAACATCCGGCTCAAAGTCTACGTCACAGCGGAATTGCAAAGAAACTGATGGAGAAGCTCGAGGAGGTGGCCAAGATCCGTGGCCAGACGCTTCTGGTAAACCCTCTCCGCTCGAAATAGCCGAAAAATCACTAATGAAAATGGGGTATAGACTCTGGATACCGAGACGGGGAGTCCCGCTGAGACGGTGTACCCGAAGCTTGGCTATATTCAGGTGCGCCAGTTTCCAGAAGTCCGGCCTATGGAATTTTGTTCAGTCTGTGGCTCTGCAGCTTGGTATCATTCCAAAGTATGGTGTAAGCCCTGTAGATGGCAGTTTGATAGCTGGTACTTTTTTCTGGAAGCAGCTGTAATAGTGCCGTTCAAAGTTCCCCTTTTTGACTCCTGTTTGCGCTCCTGGTTCGTTTCCTGTTTGCTTCCAGGAGAACAACCAGGAGACACAAAAAGGGACCAAGTAGGGACAGCTTTGCAAAAAGGGACACCTGTATCTCCTGGTTGCAAAGTTGTCCCTACTTGGTCCCTTTTTACGTTTCCTGCTCGGTTTCCTACTCAACCCCAATCAATCTCCGCTTCGGCAGACCCTGCTCTTGAGCCTTTGCCCCGAGAGATCCTATTCCCTCGCCACACTGCGCACTTCATGGATTGTGCACCCTAACCTTCTGAACTACCACTCCCCGTATTCTCTTCAGACTTGAGTCAGAGCATTGATGTATGCCGAGCTATGCCGAGACTCAGTCCGAGTCCGATAAACTTGAATCAGCCATCCACAGGGTAGTAAGGGAACTTGAAGGGAACACATCGAGTCTATGTCTCTATGTGCGCTTTGACCGAAGGCGGCCGCCGCTGCGCTGCGAGGGACATGCACGCACGGAGCAGTGACAGCGCGTGAGCCGCCTGATGCCAATGCGCTGGGTTTGAACTTGTTGAGAGGTTGCCGACACTTGCCGAAGTGTCGCTTCAAGTAGGAATACTCGCCTACTTGCTTCCTGGTTCAAAAATCCCAGCCCTGGGGTTTCAAACATGCTCCTTTTTAGCTCCTGGTTGAGTTCCTACTTCGTCCCTTTTTGCCCATTTTACTGCCAAAAGTACGAAAAGGAAGCAATCAGGAGCGCAAACAGGAAGTCAAACAGGACCAACTTTGAACAGCACTAATCCTCTGTACACCAACATACCTTTCCACTCAATTACTCGGCATTTCGACCTTCAAAGGGAAAGCTAAGTATCCAGAGCGTACCATCTCTGACTGTATCAATTTGGGTGCAGGAATGCGCCTCTGCCAGCCACAGCACAATTAAATTCCTTGACCGTCCGCATCGCAGGTGACGCTCCTCGAACTCCACGACGGCACGGATATTTTTGATGTTGGGCTTGGCCATGGCGGCGTTCCTGGACCCGGGGAAGGAGGAAAATGTTGCTAACTTCGAGATGTACCACGATTATGTGCGTTGAAGGAGGGCTGATAGATTCATTTGTAGCCTGTTGCCGATTATTGTTCAACTTGAAGGCGACGGCGCGACGCGGACAATCGAACGTTGATGGGATCACTCTTTCTCGATGGCCGCCGCCGGCCCACCGCAGACCCATACTATTTTAGCCCCCCATGTGTCCACGGCTGTGATCGCATGCGATAACTTTCTATCTTCTACCCGGATTCTTCTCGGCAGCTGGATTTAAGGACATTAATGTCTTTTCAAGCCTCTGAAATTTTTAATTTTTCTTTGGACTCCAGTTGTAGAAGATATGAACGTTCCGACGTTGGAACCAGAAGTGGAATCGGATTTGGCAGGCGTTTTGGCGTGTGGGAAAATCTCGCAAAAAATCTTCCTTTTCATTTCTTTTGTGCGCTGCAGAACTTCAATTAGGCTCAAGTTTTGCCAGACTATAGCTGTGGTAGGCACACTCATCTCTCAATTTTCTTGGAGGGAAAGGGTTCGAAATACGGACGGGATCACGAATAATTCCACATCAGGGTGCGTGGACACATCAGGGGCTAAAATATTAACCCAGATATTCGGTATGATTTTAACAGCACGAGAAGTTTGGTCCGATCACCTGGCTGGATAGTTAATACTGTCTCGCGGCGTCCATCGATCGCAGCCACCTATGTAAAAGTAGCAACGCATACTCCTTCCTCCACTCTCCCAGCACGACTATCCTCCGGGTCTCTAGGTCTCCCCTTGTCCTGACCCAATCACTACGACAGGGCCTCCTCCTGAATCACTCCTCACAACGTCGCAAGGCACCAATGCAATAGCCACGGTCGGCTGGGTTATGGTCATATTCGACGCGACGACTTCGCGGAGGAGTGCCATCCCATGTCCTGTTAAGGTGTCTTCCAATCCCTTCATCTTTCTCGTCGCATTTTCGTTCATCGGACTAGTACTGCTCCTCCAGGATGCGTGCCCCGCACCTCTCACTGTACCTGGAAAATGCCTGTTTCTCTGAAGTAATCCCCTTCGCTATGCACATTAATAGCTCTTCAAGATCCTCCATCGTCCACTCCACTGGCCCCTCCAGTCCACCATTCACTCGCTTCCCGGCCGATGCTGGCAGCAGGAGGCACGCACCGTAACCCATTGCGAGGTATCGCTCGCCGATGAGCTTGGACGAGTGCTCGTGCGGCGTGCCGGCGCTGGGAGTGAAGCCGAGCGCGAGACTGTCGGCGTCGCGCTTGGCGATCTGGTCCGACTGCATTTTCTTTAGATTAATAATTCAGACGCATTTTTAATTAAGACTGCCCTACCTTGAGGGCGAGTGTATGCCTCTTCACGCTCAAGGGCTCAGGGCCGCCCTGCTTCTCGCACTGCGAACCATCCAGGCTGAACCCCCAATGCTAGTCATACGCGGATCAGCCGTAGCCCGCTTTTAAAGATAAGGACGCTCACCTGGGTCAGATTGACAGGCGTAACGAACTTCTCATCGCCCTCGTCCAATTTTGCGCGATACACGAACACGACGCTGCCGAGGTCGTATTCCTCGTTCTGCGGGGTATCGCTGGGCTTACGGTACTTGTGCTCCGGGTCGCCCGGCTCGATGCGCGCGACGAGGACCTCGGTTACGAGTTTTCCGGGGTAGCCCTGGTCACCGCCGTCGGATACAAGGCGAAACACGGCGTGCGAGGACGGGGAGGCTGCGATGGGGATGTGGGCCAGTTCCTTTGCGGTGAAGAGGGTCGGCGGGTTATCTGGGGTGAGGAGGGTCCATGGAATGGCGTCGAAGCCGGTCGGTCCGCCGTGGAGTGATACGCGCTCGCCCTCTGTTAAGAACTTGTTTATGACGTTTTAATAATCGAAAATGAGGACAACTCACCGTTGGCGATGGCGGTCATTTCCCGAGTGTGATACCATTGCTCTCAACCTTGTGCGTACCAACCGGGACCCTGTTCGAATATCTCCCGATGGCAGTGTTGGTGTGTTTCAGTGTTGCATGGTCCTTGGGCGATTCGGGGCCGATCACAATGTCGTGAGTCTATGAAAGAGACAAAGCCGAAAAAAAGTGGTCAGACAAGATACAGCCCCGCAGATGTATGTGATCCAAACGTACGCGGCCATCCGCCTGGACGAAGAGACGGTGGAGAGTGAGCCCATATGACGATGCGCACGTCGGAGTCCACCTTCATGGGCAGCAGTTCGTCGTCGTCCTCCTCCTACTCTTCTTCCCCAGGGAATGCTGCTGGTGTCGGCACAGGTGTCGGGCCCGCCAGGTCCTCGTCCGCGATGACCCAGACGAGCCTAAATCACGTAATAAGAGAGCTCTGCATACACGACCCCGCGGTAACTAACAGACTCTATACAGCGAGGTACGAGCGTTGGTATAGAGCATCTGTCTACGAGAGACTACCCGTGACCTCTCTCTTTCTGACAGTGACAGTGACTAAACTTACAAGTTTAGACCGGCACGGCAACGTTTGTAGCTCAACTCCAGTTGCAGTTCTTTTATATAGAAATGTATATACTAATCTCTTATAAACAGACAATACAACGATTTTCACTTGTACCTCGCGGTGTTGTGGTGATGGAGTGTCATCAGTGCGATAACATCCCAAAAAGATAATCCAACCACCATGGCCGCCCCCGCCTCTGCTGCGACCGTGCACCCCGCGATGCACGGGCTCGTGCACGACCCCGCGCAGCTCGCCGCGCTCCCTTTGTACACGCGCAGCCCCAACGTCCGCGTCGTCGACGCCGCGCAGTTCGCCGCCATGCCCACTGTGCACATCCCCGCGCACCCGCTCGATGGCGTGCCCCGTGTCTTCCCCTTCCTCCACGGCATCAAGAGCGATAATCCGTGCAGAACAGTTGCTTTGTGGCCCCCGCGCTTCCGCGCACTCATTTGTGTTGAACTGAGACATGAATTATCTGGAAGGTTTTTGAAAATTTTCAGTTAATTCTAAGGGCACTTTTCACTACTTGTGGTTTTCAACTCATCCGAGCACTTGCAAAAGCCGCGACCTTGATACCACAGGTTCAAGGGCTTTTTGCAGGATTCTGAATTGACAGAAAGTTAGAGATAGATAATGAAGCCTCATAAAGCTTCAAGTTTCGCTAAAAATTGTGTTTCCCGTGCAATGGGACGCGACTCAGAAAAAGATTACCTAAGATTATGTAATAACGGGGCACTACATACACAGGCCCGCGGTAAACACTAGACTAGGTCACGGGCCTGATCGCGGCCACGCGGTGGCAAGCACCACCAAAGTTGAAATGGCCTGCGCCAATCGTGAACCCGCTTTCATAT
Source organism: Mycena vulgaris (assembly GCA_029204335.1). Lineage (NCBI taxonomy): Eukaryota > Fungi > Basidiomycota > Agaricomycetes > Agaricales > Mycenaceae > Mycena > Mycena vulgaris. Next base: position 128,227 of record JARGYA010000237.1, read on the forward strand.
CCAGCGATCAGTGGGTGACAATCCCGGTGGCGATTCGGTGGCATCGGACATTCATAACGAACCAAATTAGCTTAAGATCAGGCCGCAGCCAAGATTGTGGGACGAACGGAAGCTCCCGAATGTCAGCTGTATCCACCATTTCTCAGGCATTTTATTCGAGACTATACGGTTCATAAAATGTAATGCATTACCAAGAGAGAAGAGGATTGTATTAAATTTAGAGAATATATCGAGGACGGAAGATAAAACTAGACGCAGAGTATTATATTAAATCAAGCAGTAACGGTTGCCTGTGTCGAAATAATGAGAACAATGGAATCTCGGACAAAGAAGGTTTACATACCTGTTGAAGCGCGACCAGCGTTTGCGCCAGAAGCCGGCCGTTTGCCGTCGCTCCCGTTTTGAGAGTGATTCCCGTCTGTCCGAGCACCACCCCCTCGATGTGCGAACCCACCTCCGCAGTGACCGCACCTGTCACGACCCAGACAATATTTTTTGCAAGCGCACCGCCGGCGAGTCCCATTTTCACACCGGTGGCGAGAGTGAGTGTGCCAGTCACTTGGAAAATCCATCCTGTACAGAGTAGAGAGAGTGAGTTGTGATGGGAGCCGGGAGAGCGGGTAAGCATACTGTCGGTGGCACTGCCGGCAATGAAGATATCCCTGGAGAGGCTGACCCCGGTGGTCCATTTGTAGAGTCCAGGCGTTAATATGAGGCCGCCGATGCCACCTTTTAAGCACGTCAGAAACACAGAACGGGTGTGGTGGTGAATTAAAACTGACCACTGGCAAGATTGGTGAAATTGGGGGTGGTACGGCCGGTCGCGTCAGTGAATGCCGTGCCCATGTCTGCAATGGCAATGGAGAGCATGGATGGGGTGGGGACGGCGTAGTCCGCCCCATACAGGTGCCCGGTAACTTGATGGGAGGTCGAGAATTGACCGGTCGAATCGAGGGTGAGGGAGAACCCTGTCATCGCTGTGGCTGCAATTGGGCTGACTGCGACCGCGCCAGCTAGAGACGGATTTTAGTCATGCGCGCGACGTTTGCGAATGTGGAAACATACTGATTACGGAAGGCGGCACGGTCGTCACCCCCGTCTCGGCAAGAATCGTGTAGTTGGCGGCGGTTCGCAGGTTGACGCGGGCAGGCCCCAGAGCGGCGGCGCTGCCTATGGCTGTCTGTGCCAGAAGAACGCTGCTCAGCGAAGAAATATGTGGAACGGGAGCGCACATACCAACAAAGAGAGAATGAGCGTGTTGAAAATCATGTTGCTGGTGGGATCGACGTCCAAGGAAGGTGGTTCGCGAGGGAATGGAAGTGAAGCTGAAGAAACTAGGATGATTTCTGGGGTTTATATAGGTTTCCTGGAGGTTCTTACGGGAGGTCGTCATACTTGCCTCGGAATTTAGGGGGCTCAGCTTGGGCTCAGCTGTCCAAACACTCTTCACGCGCAGAATAACCCAGTTTTGTCGGAGAGACATGATGATTATAATGCCTGGTACCACAGTGAGCATGAGCTTCCAGTCGGCGTGGAGGGCAGGCAAGGAAAATCTTTGCCCGCCGCACACCCTCGAAATCCATAGGAGAGCGGGCGCGTAGTTGACCAGCGGTTACAGCTTTACGGCGGGTGACAGGTGGTATGAGATTCTAAACGGAATGGGTTGGCCTTCAAGACCTGGCCTACCCTGGAATCGCGCGATTGTCCGGTTCGGGCGTGTTTGGGATGCAGAAATTCAGGCATTTGAGATGAACAAAATCGGCGAGTAACGCTCGGGTTAAATCTAACCCACCTCTTAAGAAATCACGCGCAATGGATTTCAATACAGCTTCAAACCCCAAGGGATGCACTCATAGTCTCCCCTCCAATCTGAGCAGTGTTAACCACTGGTACTCAGTATGGTTATTCCCACGGTCCAAAGTCAAGTCTGAGTGGTCTGACATACCGAATGTATTGAAAAATCGTGGAGCAAGGGATGACATTTTAGATGATATAGTGGAGTACTTACCTCCATGCACACTTATATCGGCAGTTTTCACCGCACGGATTCTATGTTTGAAGTGAAAATCAAGGCCGCGTTCTTCTGGCCTAGTCTTGGGATACACAGGGGGCGAAACCGCATCTGAACGTCAAGTGCCGTAAGGGCACTTAAAACCAATACAAATCCCGGGCTTTGCCTGCGGTGATAGCTCGTGCCAGTGTAGACAAACGTGAAAAGGACGAGGAACGGCCCAGACCGGTCCAGATCTCACACAGCCACTTCAGGGTAGGTGGATTGGTCGTGGTTCGATTTTGAAGGGGTGTTCGAACCGGCCCAGTGGTAATGTTTGTTTCCTGTTCGGAACAACCGACAGTGACTGGGGTTGGCATTCTCGAGCATATCTACCGCTCCATTTTCTAAATTGTCCCATTCTTTCCATGCCGGCTGACAAATGGCGCAGAAGAACTCTAAGCCCTTACCTCGCCTCTGCTGTCTACCCACTTACTGGCCGTTGAAGTTCTGCGATGGGGAGACCATTTTCAACCACGAGAAGATCATCGCTCTGGACGAGTCTGCCGGTTCTGCAAAACTGGAGCTGAAACTCCTGAACATGCTCTGTTAACTTGTGGCGCCTCCGCCGAGATTTCGTCCCTGAGAAAAACATTCCCGGATAAACTTTTCACAACTGCACCAATATTGCGCCGTCTCATGGGCGAACTCGACCCAATTTATTTCTCTAAATCCATGGTTTATGAAAGATCTACTGTGACTCTCGTGGCCAAATTTGCATATGAAGTCCTTCAAGTGTATTACGCGACTCCGCTGTTCCGATTAGCTAGTTGAACCGAGGTACTATTCTTCTTTTCTTTCCGTTATATAGAGGTCAGGGACGATGCTGTACATAATAAGCCTGCGGGATACTTCCTGAAACCGGCGTTCCTAAGCGGGACTGTGCCGTGTAATACTACCTACCTATGGTTTTTCGCTTTATTTATTTCCGAGACAGCCACGATTCTTCTGAACATGCAAGATGCTCATACGATGTAATTTAAGGGTCAATGTCCAGTTTTAGGGTTGTGGTGTACTAAGTAACACTGGAGGAACCGTTCGATTGGTCTAATTAAATTTCCCCGAAAGGGAAGTTGCGTAATTGTTCGGCGCCGTTTCCCGAGGACCTGTTCTGAACTCCTTCTCACTAAAGGAACGCTTGCCCGTTGAATTTGAATTTATTTGAATCCAAATATATGACATCCTGTTGTCCACGTCCATTTTTTCTGGAGCTTCCCCATCAATATATCAACGCCCGCGACATGATTGAGTGATTTCCTTTGAACCATTGCTTCTGAGCTACAAGAAGGACAATAATCAAGGAATAAGCTCACGAGCACCCATAGGGAATCCCGCTTCACCTTTCCATCAACTTCCACATTTGTTGATGCACCATTTACGTCCACGGAAGGTTTTATGATCAGCCGAGGCGGAGTTTCAATATACATGCCCGCCCCAAGAAGATTGTAGATTCACATGTAACAATTTTCAAGCAGAAAGAAACCAGGTTACGCTGGGAGGGTACACACTCCGCACACACTCCCGTTGAGATACACTGTTTTTTTCTAGGGCCTTCTCAATAAATTTTAGCCGACAGATGCCGAGGTACCTTCCCAATAATTATTTTCCTCGTTTAGCTGCTCTCTTGGGTAGCGAAAATCAGCATACTAGCTCTCAAATGTACCAGATTGCTCCCAGAATCCCTCAATTATTTTTTATAGCGAGGCCGTGTGCATTATAGATATCGGCTTGCCCTACGATCAATGGCAGACGGCACGGCACACTTGATGCTGGGTGGGAGGACCGGAGATCACCAAAAATGGGACCGGAGCTCCATGTTTGATGGGATCTAATTAAACTATTACTCGAGTCCTAACACTGCCTAGGCAAGATTTTTAACATGACTTCATATCAATAACTCGGGTCTAACGGACAAAAACATTACTGAAGTAACTGAGACAAGTCAAAAGATGCATGACTGACTGCGATGAGAACATGAAACAGATCCTCCTGCAGGATGTAAGGATGAAGGGATGAAAGTGAACAAGTCAAGTACGTAAACTGGGCCGAAAAAAACCTCACCTTTGGCGGAGAGAAATCGGAAAAACGAGTCTAAAATAATTTTTACGACTCATAATCCCACAGATCTGGTGTCTATACAAGCCTAATATTCTCTCTCCACAATGTTTGATTCCCGTTAGCGTTAGGTAAGGGTTTCTATAGGGCGCCCGTTTTGACAGCTCTCGCAGTAACATTTTCATTACAAGGACAAACAATTTTTTGTCAGCAGTTTTTGCGTAATCTGATTTCTCTCAAGAAGCTGCGGCTTTTTCCCAGCCGAGCGAGATGCCGATGATGGCCTGGATAAAGTGAGTAAGAATGCTGACAGTCACTCCTCGCACGGACCATCCCAGAACTCCGAACGGGGGATCAGCGGAGTTTCAAGCACCCACTCCTTTCTTCCTACTATCATTGGTCCCCTTTCACAGTGCACCCCGATGTGGTAGTTCTAGTGATGGCAAGCTCAGTTCTTCGCATTTTGGTCCAGTAAAAAGATATGAGGTGTGTCCATATCCTGCCCACGCTCTGGTAAAATCTTGCACCCATACTTGGCCTACAGCCGGCGCAATAAATCGCAAGGCTGATCTTGTGACACGTTGTGACCCTGCCAAATACAACCGAAACTCGCTACCACATGGTGTCACACCCTCGGGACGTCAATATCTTTCCACTGAGGCAATTTAAAAACACGAAAATATTTGAGTATGTAAGGCACATGCTAAAGGGCCTATCCTTACGTGCCGGAGAAATTCTACGTTGGGGGAAATATTATATCGACCGGCATCACTGCCGCTGTCAAAAGGGGGACAATGATAGTACCACCATCATCGCTCGACATCTTCTTCCCTTCCTCCCTCAATTGACTTCCCTCCTCATCCTGTACTTATTTCGAGGTCCCAGCTTTCACTTGCTGTCACGTATGTGCAGCTGCAGAGACGGCGTGCAGGCAAGCATCCTGTCATTCTAAACACAGGCTGTTACCCCAAGACGTTGTGGTGCATGCTACTTCTCCTTGTGTTATGAACATCTTCACCATAGGATTCCTCCTACTCCTGACCTTGGGTCAGCTCGGCGTCGCCCTCAGTGCGTCCGTTCATTTCACCCTAAACATTGACATTCCACTAACCGCCGTGCAGTGTTCACCATCGATGCATTCCAACTCGTCCCAGAGATTTCACTTCGTTGCGCTGGTGCTCCCGACGCCGAGACTATGCTTCTGCTCCCTCAGGGAATCAGGTACGTTCATTCTACCGCGCGATCTATGAATTGCTGAATACAATTATAACTCAGTCAATCCTAAATATTCACCGCTGTTATAAAGATCCATGAGGTGTTGAAGCTTCAAGTGATGCGTAGTGAGCCTGAAAATAAAGCTGGTGGGGCCGGCAAGCGGCACGGCCCGTTACCAGCGTGGATATTGTATTTATCCACTGGTAACGGGCCGTGCCGCTTGCCGGCCCTACCAGCTTTATTTGACATCACGTCTGCGGAGGTACTCATACGTCTGCGAGGGTACCCATTCGGAGTCATATCCCGTCCTCCGTCCGAGCCGCGTCATCCTCCAATGACTCGCCTCTCCCACCTATAAGAACTGCAACAAATGCCTCAATCACCCCTCGCTTCGAGATGGACGCCCCAATAATATTCGACCCCATAAATCCGGCCCACGCCGCGCTCATACCGTCATTCGCGGACATCCACATTGCCTGCATCGAAACCGACCACACAATTGCAACATTCACGCCGCCGTTGAATCGCGATACCATCATCAAGTGGTGGAAAGAGCGCGCGGCCGACGCCGCAGCCGGCAGGCGCATCATTTTTATGGCGTTGGCCGACAATCCCGGAGGCGCAGCCCAGCTTGCGGGATATGTGATTCTGTTTCGACCGTTAACGGAAACCGGGCCGTTTCGCGGGATTGTTGAAAAGCTGTTGGTTTCCCCAAATTTCCGTCGTCGGTGGGTTCACGACATTCTGCACTTGAACATCCGGCTCAAAGTCTACGTCACAGCGGAATTGCAAAGAAACTGATGGAGACGCTCGAGGAGGTGGCCAAGATCCGTGGTCAGACGCTTCTGGTAAACCCTTTCCCGCTCGAAATACCACTAATGAAAAATAGGGGTATAGACTCTGGATACCGAGACGGGGAGTCCCGCTGAGACGGTGTACCCGAAGCTTGGCTATATTCAGGTGCGCCAATTTCCGAACGTCCGGGGTGTGCAATTTTGTTCAATTCTGTGACTCTGCCCAGCTCGGTGTCATCCCGAAATATGGTGTAAGCCCTGTAGATGGCAGTTTGATAACTGGGACTTTTTTCTGGAAGCAGCTGTAATGCTCCGTACACCAGCGTACCTTTCCACTCAATTACTCGGCATTTCGACCTTCAAAGGGAACGCTAAGTATCCAGAGCATACCATCTTCGACTGTATCAATTTGGGTGCAGGAATGCGCCTCTGCCAGCCACAGCACAATTAAATTCCTTGACCGTCCGCATCGCAGGTGACGCTCTCCTCGAACTCCACGACGTCACGGATATTTTTGATGTTGAACCTGGCCATGGCGGCGTTCCTGGACCCGGGGAAGGAGGACAATGTTGCTAACTTCGAGATGTACCACGATTATGTGCGTTGAAGGAGGGTTGATAGATTGTAGCCTGTTGCCGATTATTGTTCAACTTGAAGGCGACGGCGCGACGCGGACAATCGAACGTTGATGGGATCACTCTTTCTCGATGGCCGCCGCCGGCCCACTGCAGACCCATAACCCAGATATTCGGAATCGGTATGATTTAACAGCACGAGAAGTTTGGTCCGATCACCTTGCTGGATAGTTAATACTGTTTCGCGGCGTCCATCGATCGCAGCCGTCTATGTAAAAGTAGCAACGCATACTCCTGCCTCCACTCTCCCACTGCACGACTATCCTCCGGGTCTCCGAGTCCCCTTGTCCTGACTCAATCACTACGACACGGCCTCCTCCTGAATCACTCCTCACAACGTCGCAAGGCACCAATGCGACATCCACGGTCGGCTGGGTTATGGACATATTCGACGCGACGACTTCACGGAGGAGTGCCATCCTATGTCCTGTTAAGGTGTGTTCCAATCCCTTCATCTTTCTCGTCGCATTTTCGTTCATTGGACTGCTCCTCCAGGATGCGTGCCCCGCACCTCTTACTGTACCTGGAAAATGCCTGTTTCTCTGGAGTAACCCCCTTCGCTATGCACATTAATAGCTCTTCAAGATCCTCCATCGTCCACTCCACTGGCCCCCTCCAGTCCACCATTCACTCGCTTCCCGGCCGATGCTGGCAGAAGGAGGCACGCACCGTAACCCATTGCGGGGTATTGCTCGCCGATGAGCTTGGACGAGTGCTCGTGCGGCGTGCCGGCGCTGGGAGTGAAGCCGAGCGAGAGACTGTCTTCTCACACTGTCGTGCGTATTGTCTTCCACTTCAGAGTGACGACACACCCGACAATCAACCAAGATGCCTGTCCAAAAAATCTCCGGATCCTTGACTTTTTATCCGCACCCCAAATCAGGCGATTCTTTATCCGAATTTTAAGACAGGCCTCCAAAAGACCACCAAAAAATCGCGAAAAAAATCGTATTTTAATCTCTTCATGCCTAGGAAGTAGCGAGACGTTCCGGGAAGTCCGACTCCTCGCCGTCCGAGTCCGAATTTTGCGCCGCCGCTTTCTGCTTTCCTTTCCCGGCACCCTTCTTTCCGGCTCCGAGGGATCTGACGGCTACCACGATGGCGCTCAAACGTCCCTCCAACTTCTTAAAAAGCGCGTCATCTGCCAATGTACATATTCAATTTATTGGTTCGGGTGAACTGCTGAGAAGACATAGAAAAAGGGGATGGGATCAGTGCGAATTGCCGAAAAACGGGTCAAGTTCGGGCGGTGGGGAGGACGGTTTTGTTTACGCCAATCCATTCTTCTGCGTGGAAGGCCGGAAGTTCGTGGGCTTCGAGAATTTCTGTAACGGAGCGATCCGCCATCGGAAGGGGGACATGAATCAGGTGTATGGAAAGTTGAGGTCGTCTGTGCATGTTTACTGCACACGTGAGTCTCCAACGTAGCAAAACACAGTACGAAAGCTACGGAAACACCCGCTACGCCCGTCCTACAGAAATCTCAAGCACAATTTTTTATCCGAATCCGACCTGGCCTTGCCACCGGACCCACCCATTATCCGAATTTTGCGACTGGCATCGGGGCTCTAAATCCACTTTTTTATCCGAAATCGGCCTGGCATTCGGCGAATTTGAGGCATTTTTAATCCGAATCCAAAATTACGCCGGACAGGCATCTTAGGTCATTGTCGGGGGTCCTGACGACACAGTGAGTGCATCAATTCCACAATTCCTGGAGCACTACTAATACAGTATGATCACATACAGGTCCAGCTGGGTTATGCCACCCACGCAGTCGATTCTGCGCAGCTCTGCAGGCTCAGGGCGTGGAATAAAACTCGAAGTGCGGAGGCCCTCCGTGATCCAGGGAATTCGGCATAGGTTCCTCACCAAGTTTCCACCTGCAGCTCATCCCCAATGCCCAGGACTCGTTGAAATCCGACGTTTGAAACGTCTGATGGGACACCAGTACCTGGGGCAATGATATATCACTTATTCTAATCAGAGATCCGCCGTGTTATATCAGGAACTCTAATCAGAGATCCGCCTCAACTCCTTGGATAAGGTGTGTAGTGGCGGTGGATCAGGTCAGGTGGTTAGGTGGTTAGAGGTTAGTGGTCATTGGTTAGTGGTTAGTGGTTAGCGGTTAGAGGTTAGCGGTTAGCGGTTAGGGGTAGAGGTTAGGGTTGGTTAGAGTTAGGGTCAAGGTACATATTTAAAACGGGAACGAGGCTTTAGAGGGCCAACCTGAGATGCTCCGGCTTGGGGGACCCCCCGAGCGCAGCGAGGGAGGGAGCATCGAATGCTTGGTCCCCTTCCCGCAAATGAAGGAAAATGGTGTGAATCTCTAAAAATAGACCCTATCAGCGCATCAAATTGTTGCGCCTGATGGAATTTTAACTGACGAACGGCGGGTTCCCTGGCTTTCCCGTGGCGGCGTACACCGCGGCCTTGCACAAAACACCAATTAACACCTAGAACTGCAAGTCCCTGTGCTCCAGAGTCACTTGACCATCCGGCGAGGATTTGATGGAAATTGATGGATTCATTGATGTCTTGATGGATTGATAGATCGCGGCGCATCTCTCATTAGAGTCCATGATATAACATGGCCGATCTCTCATTAGAGATTGGTGATATATCAAATCCCCGGTATGGCCTGGATGGGATCGGCCGCTACCGGCATGTGGGGTTCGCCCGATGCCGTCGCGCGTGCCGAGTATCTGGAGGCGATGTCCTGAATTGTCCTGAACATCCACATTCGCCATCGGGATCGTTCGACCCTTGGCTTGCCATCTGCATTCATTCCGATGTTGTGCAGTGTCATTCGATTACTTTCCGAGGGCGCCGGGGATGGGTGGCGAGTGGGGCAGCTCAGTCGACTCCGCCTTTCCAATTGGCCAAAACTTGGCCTTCGTAAATACTGAAACCGTGGATACGTGTCTCGGGCGCCTAATCTTCCAATTCTGGGACTGGGCTGATTTGTCGCTCATTATGCACCCGCTGCCGTCGCGTGCCGCGGGCCATCTACCCGACACATCAGCAATGCGATGCCTTGAACATCCCTAATATCGTTCCAATTTTGCCCAGCGCGGGCTGCAAGGTCCGACAATCCACCTCCGACTCCAGAACCGTTCGATTGTATTCCGCAGCAGGCATTTGGGTATATAACCCAACCCCAGCAATCTCTTTCAACACCACTGAACTCAACATGTTTCCCAAAATCACAACCTCCCTTCTCTTCCTCTTCGCACAGACATTTGTCCAAGGCAAACCAACAGTTAAACTCGGCAACACCACAATCACCGGCTTCACGATCACGGACCTCGAGTTCTACGGCGGTACGTCCCTCTACCTCTCCCCCAATTACACAGCGCTGATTAATTGTTTCCGTGCAGGCATCCCATATGCCGAACCGCCTCTCGGCGCGCTGCGCTTCAAGCGTCCCGTGCTAAAACGTGCTTTGGAGGTGCCGACGTTCGATGCGAGCACGTATGGGGCTGCGTGTCTACAAAATCCCGGTGTACGCAGACATTCCTCGCTCATAAATGCGCGGCTCACGTAGTAATGTGGCGGAGATCAACCCCGGGGCGATCTCGCAGAGCTCGGAGGATTGCTTGACCGTCAATATTTACAGGCCTGCGGGAGTGGTGGGGAATGAACGACTCCCGGTCATGGCTTGGGTGCACGGCGGGGGCTTCGTAGGTTTGGAACCCGCCCACCCGTGATTCGCTCCGCTGAACGCACTGACTCTCAGCGGGCGCATCCTCGACGTATAACGCCACTGCCCTCGTCCGCCAGAGCGTTGCTAGGGTACCCTTCAATTATACCCTCGTCCCCATGAATCAGTTAACTCATTTACAACCCAGGGCACCCCCGTAATCTACGTGAGCTTCAACTACCGACTCCGGCCATTGGGCTTCGCGGCGGGACGTGAGGCGCTCGCGCAGGGCTCGCTGAATCTTGGACTGAGGGACCAGATTGCGGCGCTGCAGTGGATCCAGGATAATATCGGGGCGTCTGGGGGTGATCGCGCGAAGGTGCTGTTCCATTTTCCAGGTGGTATTCGAAAGCTGATGTTAGCAGGTGACGGTATTCGGAGAAAGCGCCGGCGCGATTTCTGTCGCTGTCCAGCTCCTCAACACAGGATTGGAGAAATACGCCTGGGCCACTGTATGTTTCCCATACCCGAATTCATGTACCTCCGACGCTGAGTTTGATTGGGGCGCAGATACTTCAATCCGGCAGCGCGGCGTCGCTGATGGTGTTCGACGCCTCCCGGCGGCAGGCGGACTGGGATAACTTCGTGCGTACCGCGAGCCCCGGCTGCGCTGGAGGGAACTCCATCGCGTGCCTCCAGAAGGTGAATTCCAGCGCGCTGCTGCACGCCATCGTCGCGTCGTCTGCACAGGCGAACGAGGACTACCCGTGGGCGCCGACGCTCGACGGGCCGGACGGGCTTCTTCCCGCACCTCCGTCTACTTTGCTTGCGCAAGGACGATTCGCGAGGATCCCGTTCATCGCGGGTACTATTTTGGACGAGGGTCCGTTTCCTTCTCCTTGTTTGTGTTGCTGGTTCAATTTTCTGTGGGACGCATAGGGACCTTCTTCACAACGCCACTCACCAACTCGATCGAGTTTATCCGCGCATCCATCACATCCAACTACACCTTCCCCGGCGTACCTAACCCCAAACTGCGTACCGCAGTCGAAAAGCTGCTCAGTCTGTATCCGGACATCCCCGCGCTTGGATCCCCGTTCAACACAGGCAACGAAACGTTCGGCCTTAGTAGCGAGTACAAGCGCTACTCCGCCATCAGTGAGTTCAATCATTACCTTCAAGACGCGCTAAACTGAGAATCGGTGTAAAGTGGGCGACCTGATGTTCCAGGCCCAGCGCCGCGCGTGGATGCACGCCGCGGCGAAATTCGGCGTGAAGACGTTTGGGTATCTGTTCAGCGACCCCGCGCCGCCAATTGTGATACCGATGCTCGGAGGCAAGCCTGCGACGCGCGACGCTCTAGGGGGTGCGTAATGATTCCTTGTTACCTCCGCGCCTTGAATACAGCTGATAGTGGTTGGGCTGCACAGTGACGCACACCGCGGACATCCTGTACGTTTACGGCCTCGAAACGGAAGTTGGCGGCTCTCCTTCTGCCATTGAGCTCGGCACGCACATGGTTGATTATTGGGTGTCGTTCGCGACGAGCCTCGATCCGAACGATGGGCTTGGTTCCGATCGTACGTTTTCCCGCTTGTTAGCCCGCACGAACTGACCTGCTCCGTCAGGCCCCGCATGGAGTCAATACACATGCAATGATCAGGTACGGCTCACCTTCTGCGCCACGGATTTGTTCTGATGGTTGAGGATTCCAGGTGCTGCTCCATATGAATGGCGGTAACACCACGATGATCCAGGTGAGCCCGATTCAGTCCGTTGTTTTTTGTGGTGGCTCACCTAGGCTGGCTGGCAGGACACCTACCGACTCGAGCAGATTGGGTTCATCAATTCGAACGCTGCAGTGTTCAGCCATTGAACTTATTTGCTGATTTAAATGGAGGTATTACATTGGATCTTATCATTGGAGCCCCTTGACTGGCGCCACAATTCCATCAGGGCCAGAAGGATATTAATTTACTGTCGTTTGCTTAATTCCGTGAAAACGCGAAAAAGTTTTGCGGCCTCACGTGATCGTCGGCAGACAATGCCGGATAGTGCCGTGCATCTGGAGTGCTGGGAAAGGGAGTTCGACAGGAGTTTATAGCATTAAAAATCTGGTAGAATTTTCTTCGACCCCGACACCTTGGAAATGAGAGATATTTGAACATTTTCGAACTTCGGCATCGTCTGCCGACGATCACGTGAGGCCGCGAAACTTTTTCGCGTTTTCACGGAATTAAGCAAACGACGGTAATGTTAAATTTAGTTTTAAATTGACTTCAAATTGAAGGGGCAAAGAGATATCATGCGACGCGCCGCGCTGATACCACCAAGCGTGCACAAATAGGAGCCAGAAGATGGTCAGATTTGTTTCACGATGGATTTAATACTCCCCTATGTATTCCACCGTCTCATCGGGCACTGGCCAAACGTCGAACTTTAATTTAGCACGTGGGCGCTGGTAAGTATAACTGACCACGAGGAATAAAGATACAGGAAGGCGTATGTTAACCTCTGTATACTAGGGAGGGCCGTTCACAGTAGCCCTTTTTTGCTCCCTTTTTCTTTCCCTTTTTCTGCGCTTTTTGAGACTCGGCCGGGTTTTTTTTCCCTTTTCAATTTAGACATGTAAAAGGGTTGAAAAGGGGAAAAATCGGGGACCCAAACGCAGCAGGGGGGCGAAAACACAACAAAAGGGAGTCGAAACAGGAAGAAAAAAGGGCTACTGTGAAACCCCCTCTCGGAAGCTCCCCTTTCTGGCTCCCTCTTTTAGTTCCTTTTCTCAATACTGTGTTTCATGCAGAACTGGAAGACTAGGATATCCGAGAACAGTTTGGGCACTCAGTTCGAGGTCTGATTCAACCCTAATATTATTTTCATGGACCATTTGCACTGGAAGCTTTAGTTAAATTCTTTTCTTGGCTGGTTCCGAGATCGACGTAGATCACCTCTTGCCGAGTGATATACCAAAATACTTGAATCAATCTGTGCTTGTAGCGAAGAATCCCGTTGTGGCAGCCAAGTTTTTCAATGTGTATATGAAGGCCTTTATCTCTGCACTCCTCGGGTATGATCCGAACCAGAAAAATCTTGAAGACGGCACTCTCGGTCTGGTCAAGGCATACTACGGTTGTGTTGAAGCTTAGGGACGTGGTAAACTTCATTGCCATATGCTTATTTGGGTAGAAGGAGGACTGAATCCGAACGAGATTTTAAAAACGTGCCTTAAGTCCTGATGCTTCGGATGCTGATTTTTGCAAACGGCTTATCGCATTCTTGGATGATGCAATTTCAAACGAGATCCCCCCCGAGCCTCAGCCCAATATTAAGTCTAGCAAGTTTCATCCTTGCTCCGTCCGTGGAATTCCAATCATCGACAGAAACACTGATGACTCAGGTCCAAGAACTTGGACCTCGGAGAGACCGCAGGACATGCATAACCTCGTATTGAAATGCCAGAGCCATGACCATTCAAAGACTTGCTTCAAGTATTGGCGCGACCACCGGAGCCAAAGAGTTGCCGATTTGATCTCCACGAGGACAACTTTCGCGCGGAGAGTTCGTTTGATCCAGACACAGGGGAACTATGCCTGAGATGCCTGAACGGGCTGGTCAACAATGCTAATAGCACAATAATCGAGGCTATCGCTGTAACATGGATATTAAATTCATCAGTTCCGATGCGTCCGTTAAAGGCATTTTGTACTACATCACTAAGTCACAGCTGAAAACTCATGTTGCGTTTTCAATGCTCGAACTTGCCGTGAAGACGTTGGTCAATTCAATCCACTTGAAGATGAATTGACGGTGCGGGGGAAAGCGGTTGCTGCAGAAATGTGCAATAATATCTCGGCAAGAGCTCTCTGCCCAACAGGTTGCGTCGTATCTCATGGATTACGAAGATCATTCTACCAGTCATTCATATCGCAATTTGCACTGAACCGCAACTGAACCGTGTTTGAGAGTTTCATAAACCAACAGCTCCATAGCCCGGAGTGTTATCCTTCCAAGCGAAGCTCCCTTTTATCATGTAGTATGAGGGAGTTTCAAAACTGCAATAAATACCTCCTGGAGCACCACAGGATGCCAGGAGGATAAATTTTGGGTCTCAGAAGTCAAATATGGTGTGGGTACCCTGATTTCAAGTTGGACAGCGAATCATGCTTACACATCACCCATTGGCGCGAACATTGTGTCCCGGTTTCCTCTAAGTCTAAGAGTGGACAGCAGCTAAAAACATGAACCGACTCCCGCCAAGGGGATACCAGGCTGGCCCTTTGTATTGGGAGTCTTCCTGCACCAAGAATATCATATCAGAGTCAAAGAAACCTTCCGCAAAGTCTAGTCAATAGCCACGTAAGCCTTGTGTGCATGGGAGTTGAGGTTCTTGAAGAATATATTCAGTGGAGGTCAGAGTCAGAAGAGACATAGCAGGTCATTGGGAAGAGCTTGAAATATTCATTGTAGACGATAAACCTCGAGTTGAGAGAACAGGGTGTTTCAGAATTAGAATTTCGAGCCCAACTTGAGCCCCAACTTCGACCTCCAACTTGCCGGAAGTTGGGGTCGAAGTTGGGGCACAAAATCGAAGTTGGATGTCAAGTTGTGCATAGGACCACAACTTGGCATCCAACTTCGACCCCAACTTGTGCCCCAACTTCGTGCCCCAACTTCGGCTAATCCGGTTCTCAGGCCTGCGTCACATCTTTCATGATACGCGAAGCTCCGAGTTTACCTCGACTTTGGAGTTGAGGCAGAAAAATCTGCTTAGGTGTTTCACAAACAAAGCTTCAACTTGTGCCTCAATTTGGCTCAAGTTGGGGT
Organism: Mycena vulgaris; assembly: GCA_029204335.1. Lineage (NCBI taxonomy): Eukaryota > Fungi > Basidiomycota > Agaricomycetes > Agaricales > Mycenaceae > Mycena > Mycena vulgaris. The sequence continues at coordinate 143,443 of JARGYA010000237.1, forward strand.
CGAAGTTGGGGTCAAAGTTGGGGCTCAAGCTGGGCTCAAAATTCTAATTCTGAAACACCCTATTAGTGTCGTTCAAAGTTGTCCTACTCGCCTTCCTACTCAGCTTCCTACTTGTTCTCCTACTCCGAGTAAAAAGATGAGTAGGAAGTGCAAGTAGGAGAGTTTTTGCGAGGAGGAGCGTGGAAGGCTGTTTTTGCAAAAACTCTCCTACTCGTATTTCTTACTCGCGCTCCTACTTGCGCTCGATTTCAAACTCCGACCCGTTGCCGCCCTCGCCCGTGCAATCTCCCCCGCCCGCTAGTCCAAGGTTGGTATGGTCATCGCACACGACACGCACCGATAGAAGAAGGCGCTCGGGGCCGGCGCGCGCTAAGCCAGCAGTTCTCGCACCAACGCGAGAGCGCATCCACGAAGTAATAAGGCTGGGGCTCATGTCGCGCTGCAGGGGCTTAGACACGAAAAACAGGCGCGGGTCGGACGGGGAGCTCCCGAGATAGCTACGACCGGGCGGTACCGCGTAGGCGTATGCTTGCTGAAGCTCCGCAGCGGAAGTGAAAAAATACTATGTGACACGGGCAGGCGGAGTTCCAAACAGTAGAGGGATCGCCGAGCTCTTCCGAGGATGCTCCGAGGCAAGAAAACTCTCCTACTTGCTTTCCTACTTGCATTTTGCAGGGGGCGTTCTTTCAAAGTTACTCCTACTTGCTCTACTCCACAATACACAATGCAACAGTAGCAATTGAGGAAAGGGAGCGCGCGTTGTGTTGATGGTTCAAGTGCACTTGTGGGCGGACACCTGAGAGCAGGAGGGCGCGACACAGTCCGGAATTCGCGACTGGAAAAGCGCGAGTGCGCATGCGAGATGTGTAGGCATGGTGTTTTGCGCGGGAATGATCAGTGATTCCTAGGGAAAATCGCTGTGGCAGGACGCTGTGGCAGGAAAGGACCAATCTGAAATAGCCACGCTCTGACGCAGTCGAGTTTCCGGTTCGATCTATTCACTTGACATCCGGCAAGCGGGTATTAGATTCGAGCGTCGAGGGGACCGAGATAAGAGATTTATGCGTATAGCTATGGGTATAAAAAAGAGGGAGGAGCGATGCTTTTGGGAGGGACCATCCGCGCCAACGACGCAGCGATGATTAGTTGTAGGCCACGGGGGGTAGAGCGACTAGACGTAGGCAGAGCCAGCGGAGCAGAGACAAAGCACGTACACGGGTGCCGATGCTCGAGTACATTTCTACAATGGATGGTCTTAGCACTCGGGCCCGATACGACATTAGTGGACCAGGGAGGCTGCGAGAAACTGGACAGATCCGGAATTGCAAAATAATAGTTTCACGAATCTGGGTGCATTCTCACCTCGTTGCTCCGGGAGCTGCAATCCATCAAATATGCGAATCCTCGGGCGGCGGCTGATAGCAAGAGATTGGAGAAGTGCGACGAGATGTGACGCAAGAATAGGGCTCTTGAATGTGCACGGGCGGGGGGTAGCCAGGATTAGCACGTTACCGGTCGACTTAAGAGACTCCGGAGTGGTGATGGGAATGAGCGAGGCAGAAGTGAGCAGACACGGCGGGCGAGCGAGAGGGAGATGATGGCGGAACACAGATGACACCGGCGGCGAGGAGTATTAAGCGTCCAGATGAGGTTCTTGCGGCGGCGGAGGGCTGCGGGGGGCGGGGGGCGGCGTTAGTGGGAGGAGATTGGGCGGGATCGTGGAGGATGGTCGCGGTCGTGGTGTGGTCTTGGTGTGACAGGTGATCCCAATCGGAGGTTGCAGGTACACAGAGCCACACAAGCGCGTCGCGTGCACAGTATCAATTGCCCGTCAACGATTGCGGGTGGGACTGCGCAACTGCAACGAGCGTTGGTGCACTCCGGGCGGGATTAGGCCCTTGACGGCGGGACTGGGGATTGCCAGAGACCGCGCTCCGATCGGAGGATTAGCGAGAGTGCGGTGGAGTGCGAGAAACATGAAGCACTATCGAGATGGGTGCGTCGTGAGCCAACGAGCTAGCGGGGTTGATGGTGTGTGCAAGAGGTTGGCAACGGAGTGGGAGGGCGGGGCGGGCGTGGCGAGTTACAGATTGCGACGGCGGGGCTTGGCGTGGAAGAGATTGATGGCGCACCGGCGGGTAGGCTTGGCGGCGTTGGATTGGTTAAACAGATGGTTTGACACATGTGGAGTATTCAAACACCCTGCGCACTGACTGGGTCAAAGCACCCAGCGTCTCGCCGAAAAGCCCGAGAGCATCGGGTTTAGCGCTGACAGCCAAATACGCTGGAGGCAGATGCTCGCAAGAGTAGCGATATAATTTCCCTGGGAGTCGCTGGGATTCCCGGAGAGAATTATGATCCGAGAGTTCGTGCGGCTGCCTTGTTGGTGATGAAGAGGATGAAATTTCTCCCCGGGATTCCTCAGGGTTTCCCGGGAGAGAATATGCTGTTATCACATTCGGTGTGTCAAGAGCCTCGCGTTATTTGGCGTTCACATCCTCAGAGATCAGTACGAATTCCCGGGAGGAATGTATTTGGAGCCACCGTGATGCGCATGCATCGTGGAGACGAAGACCAAGTCTCTTGTCCCCGGGAGTCTTCAGCGTTTCCCGAGGAGAAATAAGGTGCGGTCATCCCATCGTAACCAAGTATGAAGAAAAAGAGTTCTTGAGGATATGAGGTGAGGCTTAAGCAGACTCGCTTTCTTCGCCACTCTTCTCCCCGGGAATGAGAAGGAATTCCCGGGAAGATTGATAATGTCCTTACAATGAATGAATGAAGGCGCGGTCGATCGTAATATTGGAACGACTACAAAAGTTGGTAGCTAAAACTATGTAGGATCTGAAATCTGCCTTCAAGGCCGGAACATGTTTGACATGGAGCGCCCGTCAATCCATCGCGAGCGTGGGGGCCCGGTGAGATGGCGGCGATCCAACAGGAGAGAAAGGGTTACGCTGTTACAGCCGCGGAAGACCCAGCGCGAGGACGAATAGGCAGAGTTCAAATCTCTCGGAGCAAAGGCTAAATGGAGGAGCGCGGAAAAGCTCACGAACCTTGCGGGATATTCCTTCTTTGTCGACAAATTTCCACGGCTGCAGAGTCGGTTGAGTGAACACCGGGCGTCGTGCGGTAGCGGCGTCTCAGAACTTGCGGGGCATCTAGCGCAAGAGAAAGAAACCGAAGTCGTATATTATCTCGTGGGACACTCAATCACCGCCATCGCGATTTCTTTCCCCACCGGCGTTTCATTCTTCCCATCCGCGGAATCTTTCAGCGTGCATTCACCTCTACCGTACCCACAAATTAATATTGTTCGCCCAACCCCCAAATACCCCCTTCCCTTCTTCACCCCAATCAATCCACACCCCGCAGAATCAGATCAGATTCTAGGATCAGTCCTATCCATCCAAAGTCAAAAGGCCGTAAGTATCTAACCACTTGATCAGTCTTTGATCACACCCGAGACTGGCTGAGAACTGAGACAGCGTGTGGGTGTGCAAACGACCTCACCTCTGGGTCCGCTCCTGCGTCGTGTAAATCCGTTCCTGTGAGAAGTGGGACCTCATCGCTCCCGCTTCCATCCCGCATCAAAGCATAGTGCATGTAGATTGTACACCAAAATAAGTGAGCGATCTGTCAGGTAGCTTGTTCTCAGGGGCAATGTCATGCAAGAAATATAAATGGACTACCTACCCAGGTTCTAAGGCTCGGTAGCGGAGGGTCCGTATCTGCTTCGATTAAGTATTCAGTTTGGCAGAATATAGCAGACAACACCTGTTCGACTCAGGCCCGAGCCATTTATGTAATCTACATCCATCTTCTTTCTTTTTGAAACAGAAGGAAATGAAAGTAACATACCAGGTCATGAGGTTCTAAGCTAGAGAGAAAGGCTCGGTAGCGGAGGGTCCGCATCTGCTTTCAATTCCCCCGCGTCCTTGTATACAACAGACAAAGCCTGTTCGACTCAGGCTCGAGCCATTATTTTGTCGTCCTCATTTTCTTTTTGAAAGGAATAAATAGGGTGTTTCAGAATTAGAATTTTGAGCCCAACTTGAGCCCCAACTTCGACCCCAACTTGACCCCAACTTGAGCCAAGTTGAGGCACAAGCTGAAGCTTTGTTCGTGAAACACCTAAGCAGATTTTCTGCCTTAACTCCGAAGTTGAGGGAAACTCGGAGCTTCGCGTATCATGAAAGATGTGATGCAGGCCTGAGAACCGGATTAGCCGAAGTTGGGGCACGAAGTTGGGGCACAAGTTGGGGTCGAAGTTGGATGTCAAGTTGTGGTCCTATGCACAACTTGGCATCCAACTTCGATTTCGTGCCCCAACTTCGACCCCAACTTCCGGTAAGTTGGGGGTCGAAGTTGGGGCTCAAGTTGGGCTCGAAATTCTAATTCTGAAACACCCTAATGCATGGCTCTCTCATGAGGTTCCAAAGGGAAGAACTAAGACTCGGTAACAGAAGGTCCGCATCTGCTTTCAGTGCGCAGTTGGAGGGTACCATGCATAGCAGATAGTGCCTGTTCAACTCAGGCCCGAGTCATTACCACAGTGTTATCTTTTTTGTCTGAATAAATTCAATTAACAAAGCTGAGCTCACAAGGTTCCAACAAACAGAATCAAGGCTCGGTAGCGGAGGGTCCGCATCTGCTTTCAATCCAGTGCTACCACCACGCACTGCAGAGAATGCCTGTTCTCCTCAGGCCCGAGCCATTATCCTCATTTTTATTTCGAAGGAATAATTAAATAGACCAGCTAATCAGGTTCACAAGTGAATTAGGGAAGGCTCGGTAGCAGAGGGTCTGCATCTGCTTTCCATTCAACGTATTAATCGTCGTACACAGCAGACAGCACCTGTTCGACTCAGGCCCGAGCCAATGTTATCCTTTTTTCTCTGACTAAATTCAATGAATAAAGCTGAGCTCACAAGGTTCCAAACCTAGGGAAGTAAGGCTCGTTAGCTGACGGTCCGCATCTGCTTCAATTAAAAACTGCATGCTGTACAGCAGACAACACCTGTTCGACTCAGGCCCGAGCCATTAGTAGTTGGGCACGATCCCACTTTTTAGTTTAAAAAAAGAATTAACTGGCCCTATCTCATGAGGTTCTAAGCTAAGGAATTAAGGCTCGGTAGCGGAGGCTCCGCATCTGCTTCAATTTCATGGTTTTTCAACGCATACAGTGGACAATGCCTATTCGACTCGGGCCCGAGCCATCATTCCCTCGTGTGTATTCTTTTGTTGAAACAAATTATGAAGGCATCCACTTGACTAAGTTCTCAGCTGAGAAAGTAAGGCTCGGTAGCGGACGGCCCGCATCTGCTTTTCATGTATCGGTCACATTTCTCTGTACAGCAGAGGAAGCCTGTTCAACTCAGGCCCGAGCCATGGTCCTGCATTTCCGTTGGTTTTTGAACAAAATAATGAAGCCATCCACCTGACCGAGTTGTAAGGTAGGAAGGCTCGGTAACGGAGGGTCCGCATCTGCTTCAAGTTGGTTGAGGTCTTTGTATCCAGCAGAGGAAGTCTGTTTGACTCAAGCCCGAGCCATTGCCTCAGCTCCTTTTTAGCAAGAAATAAATGAATTCAGCAGGGTGTTGGAGCTCTGAACGAGCAAAGTAAGGCTCGGTAGCGGAGGGTACACATTTGCTTTCAATTCCCCACGTCCTCGTATACAGCAGGCAAAGCCTGTTCGACTCAGGCACGAGCCTATTTTGTTGTCCTCATTTTCTTTTTGAAAGAACGAGCCTATCTCATGAGGCTCTGAGCTCGGGAAATAAGGCCCGGTAGCGGAGGGCCCGCATTTGCTTTCCATGTATCGGAATCTTCTTTCTGTACAGCAGACAGTGCCTGTTCGACTCAGGCCCGTGCCATTAGTTCTCATTATCCTCATTTTTATTTTAAAGGGATGAAGGAATGGCTCTCTCATGGTCCAGAAGTAAAGCTCGGTAGTGGAGGGTCCTCATCTGTTTTCCATTCCTCCACGTCTTCTTATCCCGCAGACAGTGCCTGTTCGACTCAGGCCCGAGCCATTAGTTGGTAGTTCACTATCCTAATTTTTAGTTTAAAAAAAGAATTAAATTGTGTTATCTCATGAGGTTAGAAAAGCTACGACTACGGCCCGGTGGCGGTGGTCCGCATCTGCTTTCAATTTTCTGAGGTCTTTGTATACAGCGGAGAACGCCTGTTCGACTCAGGCCTGAGCGATTGGTCTTAGGCATGGCATTTTCTTTTTGAAAGAAATGAATGCAATAGACCCACCTTATAAGGCTCTTAGCTAGGGAAGTAAGGCTCGGTAGCGGAGGGTCCGCATCTGCTTTCCATTCGCACTGCGGCTGTGGTTATATGGCAGACAATGCCTGTTCGGCGCACACTCGAGCCATCATTCCCTCGCGTGTGTTCTTTTTTGGAACAAAATAATGAAGCCATCCACTTGATTAAGTTCTAAGGTAAGCAAGGAAGGCTCGGTAGCGGAGGGTCCGCATCTGCTTTCCATCCGCATTGCACGTAGTTGTATATACAGCAGATAATGCCTGTTCGACTCAGGCCCGAGCCATGACTGTCCTCATGTTCATTTTGAATAGATTGAGACGGCCTGTTCGACTCAGGCCCGAGCCATGATTCCTGATCGTCATTTCTTTTTGAAAGAAATAAAATCAAAGTAAGTAGCCATCCCATGAGGTTCTGAAGTATCTGAAGAAGGCTCGGAGGGTCCGCATCTGCTTTAAATGCGGCGATCGATGTTACTGTGCAGCAGAGAATAGGGGTCAAGACACTCCTCCCATCTGACTTTCTTTCTGACATAGAGCCTACTTCCAACCGGTTTACCGCTGGGTTTCTTTAAATTTTGATGGACTTGGAGAACGGGTTGAGAACGGACAAGAAGTTGAAGAACGGGACCATGCCGGCATGCCGATCATTAATTATTAAATGGACCACCTAACCAAGGTCTAAACTAGGGAAATAAGGCTCGGTAGCGGAGGGTCCGCATCTGCTTTACTGGTGTTTGTCGGGATGAATATATCATACACAGCAGACAAAGCCTGTTCGACTCAGGCCCGAGCCATCAGCTTGTCCTAATAACCTTTTTTCAAGAAATAAATTCAATGGAGTACATAGATAATCAAGTTCTGAAAAGTTTGCAAGGAAGGCTCGGTAGCGCAGGGTCCGCCCGCATATGCTTCAATTTGTCCATGTCTTCGCATACAGCAGATGAATCATGCCTGTTCGATTCAGGCCTGAGTCACGACACTCCTCTCATCTGAATTTCCTTTTGGTATGGAGCCTACGCTGCCAATTGATCTGCAGCTGGATTTCTTTAAGTTTTGATCGACTTCGAGGTTGAGATTGGGCCCAGGCCGACATGCCGATCTGCGTGACCTGCGTGACTGTTCTGTGACTCGCGACTTGGTTCCTGACCACAACCTACCACAACCTCAAGACAACTTGGACGCGACGTGGACGCCCAGACGCGATTCTCTTTGGGAATAATAGCGTCATTCAACTCGAACCTTTCGCCTTTAAACACGAGATCTACTGGGTCGCGTCCGACTTTGTTCTTCGTAGGAAGCCCCCCGACTTCTAACATGCCACCCATCTTCGCGCCGATGTACCCAATATCAATCTTCTCCTCCCATTTTCTAGCCCTCGGCTTCGCTTCCTCATACGTCGGGTCCATCTACATCGTAAAGAAAGCAAGAATACCGTTTCCAGGGTCCGACGCCGCGGGGAATCATGTGCAACCGGGCAGTAGGGACGACCCATCCGTTATCCGCGCCCGTCTCACTGCTGCGACAATCGCATCCGCACTTGGCTGCGGGATCGTCTACTACCTCGTCGATCGATACACCCCTCCCTCCGTAAGCCACTACTTCTTTCTCCTCGTCCGCGCCGCTCATATCCCGACCAGACCCACGCCGTAGCACCCATGCTGGCGATCCTCGGCATTCGCATGCCAGCTACCCTCGTCTCTTGTCTGCAGACACCTCTGCTGTTCCTGGGGCCACTCTACGCAAGCTTCCTGGCGTCGGCGCTCCCAGGACAGTCCGCGTATTCCCTGAATCGCAACTTTTTCGACGTGTTTGGGACCTGGATCGGATTCCGCAATTATATCTGGGTGCGTTGGCCGGGCTGTGACGCTCACGCGGTGGTTCTGACACGAGTGCAATAGGGCCCGCTCACAGAAGAGGTCGTTTTCCGCGCATGCGTGCTCTCCGTCTACGCCATGGCCGGTACAAGCCGTGGTAAGATGATTGCGTTCGCACCTCTTATGTTCGGTCTCGGTAGGTGTGGTGCTTTCTTGAAGAGAGATTCTGATGTATATTTACAGCGCACGTCCATCATGCATGGGACACCTACAACCGCTACGGACGCACCAGGGCCGCCTTCAACCGCGCTGCTATTTCCACCCGTGAGTCTTTTGCCCAACCGTCTTCCTCTTTTCACGCTGACTTGAGTTTAACTAGTATTTCAAACGGCGTACACGACGCTCTTCGGAGCGCACGCCTCCTTCCTGTTCCTGCGGACGTCCTCGCTGATCCCACCGCTCACCGCGCACATCTTCTGCAACATCATGGGCGTCCCGCAGCTGAGCCTCGAGATGCGCCGCTTCCCGGCTCGCAAAAAGTGTAAGCGCTTAAATTCATTCTGACCTGTAACCATACTTACTGATGCATTTCCAGCGATAATCACGGCCTATGTGGTGGGCATAGTGCTCTTCTTCAGCACGCTGCTCCCGTGGACGGCGGAGCGGCAAAGTCTCTATTGGGGCCCGCCGGCTGACTTCTGGCGCTCAGTCGTGGGGACAGGTTAACGGAGCGAGCAATTTATCTGTATCTGCAGTATTCTTTATTGGGTCGAATTAGATACACAGGTTTCGAATGAGAGAACATAGAATCTCAATCTGCACAAAGCAAGCTTGGGTGTGAGCGGTGTCAGCGGTGCCTCTGCCATTCTTCGGCAGCTCCGCAACTCCTTCCGAAACCGCCATCCAAAGTCCTCTACCTTGACAGCCTATTTCCTGAAATACCCCACGAGCCCTGATCTTTTTGATTCTCCGGGTCATTTTTCCCTGGGTCCGTGCGCCCTCTCCGTCGAAAAAAAATCCAGTTTCACACGGAACTTCCGCCGGTTGGCGTAGGCTAATCTTCGTTGAGTTACAGTACTTCCAAGGCATCTAAATTTCTTACTACTACCGCCCTACGCATCTTCCTGGCGTTCTCACCCAAATGCCAAAGAAAATTGAGCCTTCGGCGTACACATTTTTCTCGATGCCCTACAACGAATCCACCAAACCCACCCACCTCACCCAGTTTCAAGAATATCGAGTACGGCTCAGTAGCGGACGGTCCGCAGCCGCTCTTTTTCTGCATTGGAGTCGACTCTTCAAAGAAAATGTAAATAAGGCAGAAGCGAACTACCCTCGAACTAGCCATAACTTGGATACAATTGAAAAGTTATTTCGTGGGAGAACCTTTTCGTTTGGACTATAGGAGTTCCCTCTTGAAATATCGAGCTTGGTAGAAAAGAGGGAAATATGTGACAGCGGAAGTGGCGGTGCATTTCCTTTTCGCTAGGGCATCAAACCGTCCCGTATTTTTACGGAAATACGTCCCGTAAAAACGGTTACGTCCCCGTACCGTTGGCGAGGTTGGTTCAACCTTTAACGGTACGGCGACGATACGGGTTGAGCCGTAAACGGGGTCCCGTAACCGGCCGCTTACGCGTAAAAGACGGGTAACCAAGATCAGCAACAAAGTCAACTTGCCGACGATGCCAAGAGGATGCCGATGGGCTCTTACCTCCCGAAATCAGTTTAAGCCTCTTTGCCGAACATCTGTAATGGACAAACACGTTGCCGACGTCGTTTCATCGGTGACGTCGACGTCGAGCCGGCCGGCAAACCAAGTGCTTACAACTGATCTGATAAAATTATAAGTGGGTTTCGCTTTTCTCGAGAAGATTTTGTTATTTGACGATCATGCAACTTGCCTCTTTGATTTTCAAAGTCAAAATGAGGTGCATTTGATCCGATTCAGTTTCCACTTGCCTAACCCGTAAGTTACGGCGTAAACGCACGGTACGTACGGGACCCGTCCCGTTCTGCTCAGTAATTGGGACCCAGACGCACGGCTTGACCCGTATCGTAAGAAAAATACGGCGTATTTCTTACGCCCGTGGGCGTAATACGTACGGTTTGATGCCCTACTTTTCGCTTGGCAACAACTTGGCACTGGCAAGATGCTCAGATCTCTCTCTTGACTTCCCACCATGCCTTGTGCTCGCCGCGCCCTCGCCCTCCTCGCTCTCGCCATCGTGGCCCGCGGCCAGATCTCTGAACGCGCCACCGCCACCACCACATCCAAATCCTACCAAATCACCCCGCCCGTCCCGTGCCCAGGCGGGTACTACACCTACGGTGGCGTCTGCTGCGGTGGCAACAGGTCGCTCGACTGTAGCTACTCCGACATCGCGGACGGATACCAGACGCCGTCCTCCTGCTGCGTGCCCGGCACCTTCATCTGGGCCCTCCCACTATCCGGCGCGGATATCGCCGCCGCGACGGCGAACGGGACGTACACGGGCTGCCCAGGCAACATGCGCCTCGGGCTCTGCTGCTCCGGAGCGATCATCTACGAGGACGAAAGCGGCGCGGACGTGTGCAGTCTCGGGACCGCCTTGTTCCAAGCGAGCACGCTGGCTGACGGGAGCGTTTCGACAAGCAGCTTCCCGTCAGGGCCGACGTCGAGCGAGCCGGCGTGGTATAGCCTGATCACGGCTGCGTCTAGCGCGACGCCGACGGGGGCAGCGTCCAGTACGCGTGCGGGGCTTGATGTTCGGATCTTGGGAGGTGCGGCCGTAGCGCTGGGGGTGCTGCTGTAGGATACAGCCTTCAGATGATGTTTCGCGGACTAGACGCTACTATGGATGCCGCTAATAACTACCTAACGGCCCTCGACGACCGAAGACGCGGGATTCCGCGCGTTATACCCATACCATACCCCTTATTATCCCAGACATGCAATATCCATGCACAATCCCCACCGAATACGGCAAGCTCGTCCCCGTTTCTCCATGCGAGCTGTTTAAAACCTGTGGATCATGGAATGGAGCTCTACAAGCCATTCATCTATGTAATGAAAGCAGCTGCGGACCATCCGCTACCAAGCTGTCTCTGTGCTTCAGCCCTCGATGAGGTGCGTAAAAGTCCAGAGTGAACAATACCGATTCGGAAGAGCAAGTTCAATGCCAGGGAACCCAAGAACAACTCGCAGCTAGGGGATAGACTGCAAACTTCGCCACAGCTTCGGATTAGAAACTTGCAAGGGGATGTTCTCCGCCCAGCGTTGAATTTCCCCGCCCTCATCCTCCAGGACGTCCAAAATCGAAAGATACACCGACCGTCCAAGTCAGCGCTGACTTAAGTCCACCGGTATGTAGTCGAATTTCGCCTGACCCACGGAATACAGGTCGATGTAGACCACGCCGCGCGCGCCGGGCGCACCGGTGACGATGGTGTTCGGGGCTCCAGATCTCCGTGGTACCAGCCGTCGCTCCGGAAGTCCGCTACGGCAGCGATGGAGAGCTTCAGCTGTGCATGTGGTGAGGAGCATATAGACGACACACGACGTCGCAGGTGTCGGCGAATGATCTGATGGGCGATCGGGCGTGCGCGACCATAGTCTCGCCCGGGAGGTATTCCAGCACCAAGGTCCATACAGGCTCGTTCGACGGCCTGACGATCTTCGCGGGAACCGTCAGATATGAAACGAGGAAAATATGGCAACGTACATCATGCAGTCCAAAGAAGTACGGGATGTAGATCCCCTGCTTATGCGGGATCTGGTTGTATGCCTTCCGGGACAGTATAATTCCCCGGCCATATGTCGTCCGCGGCGGGATAATGGCACATCGACGGCTGGAAGATCTTCAGCACCAGCGTCGTCAGGACGCCGGAGACCTCTCCCACCGATACCGCCGTTCACACCTGCGATAGGGCGCCCGGAAGGGGCTGGAGCGGCCGTTCGAGCTGAAGGATGATGTCTGACGACGCGAGAGGGAATTTAGGGAGGCTTCGAGCGTGCGGAAGGTGGTTGACTGGGCAAGTTGCGGGTGAAGCGCAACTTGAAGCCCGGTTTCAGTCCATTGAGCTGCGCCAGCTAACGAGCTCCTTCCAGGTTTTTGTTGTATTTGATGACAGCACGTTCGTCGTACAGATTTACCGGCGGTGCAAGGAAATGGTACTGTGGGATTTCGGAAATGGTTGCGGACAAGTTTGTGATGAGTGACTCTAACGTGACATCGACCAGATTTCCCCGTACGGCTCCATGTAATATTCGAGCCGTCGATGAATCCTGTGGGTCCTTGTCTGAGTCCTTTCCAGGCTTAAATCCCTGGTGTCCACAAGTACAAAAGAAGCTTTCTTCCCTTTGGAGAAGGACAACCGTGTTCTAAGTACTTCCAGAGAAGGAGAGAAGATCCACAACCGACAAAGATCAGCGTGTCTAAATTTCCGGAGGAAGATTTCACAGCCCGACAATGAATTCAGTCTTTAAGTCAACACGTCGAGGATATCGCTTTGAGGAGAAGATCGGATCAATAGTCCGGAGTAGACTCGTTACCAGCCTGCCTACGAGTGGCAAAAAATGAGGCAAGCTCTTTGCCATAGGCCAAGAGGTGAGTAGATCAATGATCCGCCACACGATTGATGTCGCGTGGCGAAATGCTGTGCTTTCCTCCTTGGGACACATATCCGGTGCTGAATCGCGCGACTCTTTGGGCGAGTCTCCACAGTGTTGTAGCTACAGTAAAATATTCATGTAAAAGTACTACATCATTAAACATATTTAACAAGTATTTACAGAATGTGAATCCTGTTGGTAACTCAGATTGGATGCGCGTGAGCGCGTTGTGAGTACAGTAGTTCACCGGGAAGCGAAACGCTACGTAGAAGCGAAACACCGGCTTTTTCCCGGATCCCAGGCATCCGACGGGCCCCAGTTTTTGTGAGAGGATAGTTAGCCATGAGAAATGGCTCATAGCAAAAGGAATTGCGCAAAAAGGTTCTGTGGAACCTGTGGCAGATCACTTTGTGTTCGCTATTTTTTGGCCTATTTTGTTGGATATAATCCGTCGGAGGCACGGTATTTCGGGCGCGCAATTCCTCCTGCACACGCATGAACTGGGGGTTTTCAAGGTCGTAGAACACGAATATAAACACTCCTGGGGCTGGATTGCAACGATCGGCGGCCCACAAGTCACTTCGCAGTGTCTTGCTTCCACGTGATTCTGCAAAATCGGATGTTTGTAGAAGAATGGCCTCATTCTCAATCAAAACACAACATTTCCCTATAAAACTATATATTGCCAGGTAGCCCTGACACATCTATATCGATCTGTGAAGAGATCCCCAACAACTTTATCCAATCTCGGCCCGGGAATTGCGAGTTCGCTTGAGCGTTTCGCTTCCCGGTGAACTACTGTAATCTGCGGGAGTTCAAGGAGTAGCAAATGGATGCTACCACCGAGAATGAAGGCCTGGGACGTTTAAACGCGCTCGTTGGGTCCTCAAGTCGAGTGTGTATCGAGCTGTATCGAGTGGCGCGAAGAGGAGTGGCGTTGGGCTTCCCAAAAAGGAAGGCACAGCATTTCGCCACGCGACATCAATCGTGTGGCGGATCATTGATCTGCTCACCTCTTGCCGTAGGCAAGCAATCCACGCGCGCGAGGAGTTTGATGGCTTCCGTTTTGGCTTCAAGTTTGCGGTCTAAAATAGTAGAAAAAATGGAGGATGGATGAAACTCTAATCTGGGAACATCTGTCTGTTCAGAATCTCCCTTGAGACTCCCCAAATCGTAGGAACTGCAAGTGTGTTTACAACCGGAATGACTTGATGACGTAGCCAATTGCACATTAATTTGATGCCCCACCCAAAATTTCAAACTCTACCCTCCTTGCCATGCCTGCCTACAAGTTTAGGCGTCGAAGTTCTGCGGTGCCAATTTTCTGATTCTTACCTCGAGGGGTAGGTCAGAATACATATTGCGGCTTTTGAAGAGGACTGCTGTTCACCGTGTTCTAAGGTACGCAGGGGTGCGCTGCGAAAACCCCTATGCTAACTCCGTCAGCTCGCTTCGGACTTACTTTACCATCTCACCACTCACTACCCACACTCGTTCAGCGCTCTAATGTTGAGGATTAATCGCCGACGGTGCGTCCCCATTCGTATCTCCAGTTGACTCCTCTCACCATCCATGCAGCGCCTTCCCCAGCAGAACGATAGTCTCTGCCCTGATTGTCGTCGTCTCTGTTGCCACGTTGCTCATCCTCTGGACGCAGGACTCCTTACCCGCCACAAAAACTCCCGTTTCCCACCCTCCGCGAACAAAAGCAGTCACTGAACCGCTCTCCGATGTCCTGCCGTCAGCTGGCTTCAAGCTACCGGCACCTAGTTTATTCGACGACTCTGTGTTTCCGATCCTCGATGAATCAAGGACGTATTGGCGCGCGCATAATCAACGGGCCCTCAAGGCGCTTTTCCAATGTTTATCCAACTCTCTAATTCAATGCAGACAGAATCAGACAAAGGGTACGCGCAATTCTCGCGTGCCGCATCTTTCTGACATATGTCAAGTGCTTATCCTTAACTCATACCGGTACGAGCAAGCCTTGCGAGGGCATACAAGCGGTGAAGAGATTTGGGCCACGTCAACAGTGCGTTTCGTTTGCCTTCCGGCTCTATCTAAACAAACCCGTATCCCAGGTCCTTGCTCTCAAAAATATGGGGTACACTTACCTCTACTCTAATACCTTGGACCACTCCCTCCAGCTGTATCAAATGTTCCCGAACCTCGTGAAAGGGATCTGGGTGGAAGATGAGGATTCCAAGGCTTGCTGGGCGGACGACCGCTGCATCTTGAGCAACCACAATCCAAGCGGCATCCCCGCCTGGAAGTTGTTCACCGTGAGCTTTTGGGTGCAAGCCGCAAATCCCCTGGGACGCAAGTGGACGCTGAGCCCCGAGGATGTGCGTTACCTTTTTCCCTTCCTTCGAAATTGTGCGCTGAACACCGATGCAGTATCACCTCGAACACAGTCATTATATCCCCAACACGTATTTGGGCTACAGCATTGAGCCGGGCTGCCGCACGCGTCCATTCATTCCGCACGAATTACGCGCGCGGCCGCCGCGCGCCTACGTCTTCGCCAAGAACTTGAACTACTTCGCTTCGCAACAGCATGCGTGGAAGGCGGACTTCTACGACGACGCGGCGGCATCGACGGGCGCGCACTTTCTGGCGGGGGCGGCAGGGACCGAGATTCCGCCGGACTTTCCCAGGAGCTTGGAGAACGTGGGGATTATGCCCCAGGAGAGGTTCTACCAGACGCTTGCGGAGTCGGCGGTGCTCGTTGGGATGGGATCACCCTACGCGTGAGCGCCTTTCTTTGTAAGAATATTAATGACGGTTAATTGAACGCGATCCACACAGGTCCCCGACGCCCTACGACGCGCTATGTCTCGGGGTTCCATTTATCAACCCAATTTTGGAGGTAATTTCCGATCCCGTTCTCATCTGCTCCTGGCGACTGAACTAAGCATCCCAGTGGGACGAGCACGATCCGACGAACCGCGACAAATGGTCCGCGCAGCACGGACTGCTCAAGGATCTCGATCCGCCGTATGTGTACAATGTATTCAAGGGCGACAAGGACGGCTTCGTGAAGGCGATCAAGGACGCGTTGACGCATCCGATACAAAGGTCTTTCTCGTGTTCCTTGTTCGTCATCCAGTCCCTGATCAGCATGCCTGCAGTTATATCCTAGAGCGCATGCGCATGGGCGCGGTGGAGCAGCGGCTCGGGAGGATACTTGAAACAGACTGGAAGGAGGAGGCGCGACTGCTGGTGAAGGAACGTCAGCAGTCTGGAGAGGGTCCCGTGCGTGCTTTCGCCTCGCTTTCCCATGTGTTCTGACGTTCGTTTTGCTAGCAATTCCTATTGTAGTTTCTCACTTTATGGGCATTTCTTGTGGGACGCGACCACTTGCTCATTATTACCGTATTAAATGACATTCGTTTAATCTCAACAACAAGAATACAAGATTATAATTCGACCGCAACTTGCGACAGTTAGGTGACGTGCAACTAGTAAGCCGGGGCAAAGCAAGTGGGCTTGTGCTCCTTCCAATGCTGCCGTTGGTGCTCTTCATTCTGCGTTAGCATTGCACAGTCATCGAACGAACTGCGAGCGACTGACCAGGACAGCAATAACGCACGGTGTGGCACTAAATGTGCAGTTAGCGTCGGAACTGCAGATCAAACAGCCCCGTACTTTCGCGCATTCTCGCAGCAGGCGCTTGTCGCTGACCGTGCAGTTTGAGGATTTGGCAGCGCACACGTCCCAACGCTGCTGGTGATCCGGTTTTCCCCTGGTCCAGTCTGAAAAATATGCCGGACACACGAGATAATGACGCACGTTAAATCGAGTTTCCCGCCGAAGCGCTGCTCGCCATCGAAATAATGCATCAACGCTGTGTCGATGTGTTGCAGCGCCTCTGTCAGGTGGTCTTTCGCAAGATCTTCAAAGCATTGCCGTCAATAAGTAGATGAGATGCGGAAGACTACGGGGCCTGCCTTTTCGCCATTTGGGGTTCTTGAGCTCGCTCGTGACGAGTTTCTTGAGATTCTTCAGATAGGGGATTACCTTCGTGCGCGTCTCGAGCGGGATGTGGATGGCGTGCTTCGGGGCACACTGCCGCGTACGCAGCGCGACCCAACAGAAGATTGTAAGGCGTTCCAGCTGGCGCTGCGCTTCACATACGTCCGGCCACTGGTGGGCGTTACGGTTTCAACGGGAGGAAATCGTACTTGCGACACCACGTACCTCCAGGGGGAACTCCGCAATTTGCCCGGCGAGCTGCGTCATGAGGCCGGTGGCCTCGGGAGAGTGGCCACGCATCCAGCGCGAGAAGTACATGGTTTGGACGCAGTCGCGCAGGACGTACGCGTAGTAGCGCTCCCATGAGTCCATCCAGTTCTCGGAAAGGGGTTTTCGTGTCTCGTACGCAGAGGTATATGCCTGGATCAGGATCGGGAGGTGCAGAGATGCGAGCTGAATTAACGAGAAAGATCTGTGACTGCTGCCCAAAGAAAAGGTATTATCGCGGCTCACCTCGTTGGTTATGGGTTCGAGCGCCGGATTCTTCCCGAATGTCTTCTGGCAGAACTTCCCGTGCTGGGAAATCACATTAGTTTTGACCTGAACCAGAGTCGTGTTGAGCTGCGGCGCCTATTCTTACATTCATGCCGCCAATCATCCGTTGTCCAAACGAGCATTTGTCGGCTACAAAACCCTTCCACTTGTCGTCGAGCAGACCGAAGGATTCGGCGATACTTTGCGCGGAGACAGGTTGCATGTCCCTCATAGTGCCGAGCATGCTGGATAACAGGTCCGTAGGTGGAGGGAAAAAATCTGACATTTCTGCCAAATTTCTGTGATGGTGGGAGGACGCCAAGACAGAAAATCAACAAATACAAAGAGAGGTTAGCTGGAGGTTAGCGAAATTATGATACTGTAATCGCGACAAACAATGTTTACTACGAACTCTCTTCTTCGACGACAACTGTTCAGAAACGTGCGAAAAATCGCGAGTTTTTTCTGGTGCCTCTGACAGTAAATCTATCTGGACGGATTGATTCATGCCAGCATCATCCTCGGTCACCGAGGATTTGCTCAACATTTGCTAAATTGCTCTAGATAACGACTTCCAATGGCGAAGAAACTTTGGCTTCAAGCAGTTGCGGACTACGCGGAGTGTAGACGCCACTCTTTGTCTCATCATTTCCATCAGACCAACGAAATTGCCAGTGCCAGGTAAAAATCTGACTCCGTGATCCGTTTCCCAGGTCAAAGATACTAATCTCGCCGATCATTCTGTGCTCTACCCTCACAAATCCCCATGTTCGAAGATATTTGTCTCAAGTGTGGAAAAGAGCTTTCCGACGGGTAAGTCTGCCTGCTGCTCTCCCGCGCCTTGACCGACTGTCCCCAGCCGCGCGTATTGTAACGAGGTTTGCAGCGATCCCACATCCGCACCCGTCAGCTCCGCCAGCAGCGTCTCCTCTTCTCCCCGGCTCGCCTATTCCAACGGCTCCGATGTCCCAGCGCTGGTTCCGTCCGCACTGGGCCGGGCGCTGAGGGCGTACTACTACACTGCCCGCGGCCCCCACGGAGTCTCATCGCCATCTCCGTCGCCCGTGCATACTGATGACGACGATATTGAGCTCGCCCGCGAGTTCGAAATCGACGGCCCTGTTCACCCAACCAACCCGGGACCCACAGACTCACAAGATTCCTCCAGCCTCCCTCAGAGCGCCCCCTCCAAACGACGCCTCCGTCTCCAGGACAATGATGCCGACCTCGGCGCCACCTCTGATGTTGCCTCAGAGGACCCAGCTCGCAGCTCGCAGAGGCCACTCATTACCAGATGTGTTCGCTGCCGGTGCGGTGCTTATTTTCTCTAGTCCGCACTTCAAGCTAATGGAACTAAAAGGAAACGAAATATGGTAAGTTCTACGGCGAATCATCGTCTCGAACCGGTTAATCACCCCCTGTGGCAGAAATGTGATGGTAAACAGCCATGTTGGGCATGCCACAGGGCCTCCAAGGACTGCGACTACGACAAAGATTTACGAAGGCAGTTCGTCGCATCTAACGGAGGATACGAGGGAACACATAACGCCGATGCCCCAGCCCCAGCTAAGTACGAATGTAGTTACTGTGGTAAATGCTTCAGGCGCCCGAGCGGCTTGAAGGTATATATATTCATCTTGGAATCCAAATAAGACTCTGAATATTGGCTAAACCCAGATACACCTCACCACCCACATAGGAGCCAAACGTTCGTCATTCTTCTACACTCGAAGAACGGTGGACTAAATTTTTATCCAGCCTTCGTGTGTCCTGTCGATGGTTGTGGACGTAGCTTCAGCGTGCTTAGCAATATGCGCCGACACAGCAGGGCCCACGCTAAGCCCATGACCGATACCGTGTCGCCAGACCCCCAGCAAAGAGGATGGTTACACATGCGAAGGACTTATTCGTCTGCTTCATCCGATGCCAGTCAGGGATCGACATGGTTGAGCGCATACAGTGATGCTGGCAGCAGCGAATCCTCACTTGGTTCTCCGTTCCCATCGACATCGTCCAGTCCTCACAAGGACTGGAATACTCCCAGCTATAATTTGTCCGCACACCGACTCGCATTGAAAGATATGGCAAGAATCATTTCAGTTATCGGTGTATCCAGCACTGAGATTTTTTCCAAGGATTTAACTGGCAGAGTCACCAAGGAGGATCTGTATCCGTTCGAATCTGGAGGTGTTGCCGATATTTATCGTGGGACGTTGATTGCCCCCCATTCGCCCGGCGGGGGCGCTCGACCATTATATCTCCAAGATCGCGCTCAACAGGTGGCAGTAAAAATATTCCGTCGCCTGCACTCTGAGCCCGAAACGCTCGAGCAAACAAGCAGAGTGTGTCATAGTATCATTCAGGAGTTCTACTAATAAATCACGGCCCTAGTCACTTTATAGAGAAGCTCGAAGGTGGAGGCGGCTGGACCATACAAATATTCTGCCTTTTCTCGGAATATCATTGGACCTAGGACTTTCTCCCGCTCTCATCTCACCACTGTTTGAATCAGGTCCGATAATGAAATATTTACAGCACAACCCAAAGCACCCGCAGGCGAGATTGCAGATGGTTCGCTTCATCCATCGATGTTGTGCATCTGTTCACCTAGTTGACAGGTGATCGGTGTTGCCAGTGGACTGGCTTACCTCCACTCAGAGGGCATTTTTCACGGAAACCTGTGTACGGTACGTCTAGTCAGGTGCAACTAAATTCGCATATCTCAGTTGAGATATACAGAAAAAAATCCTAGTAGCCGATGATTCACCGGTAATTGGTGGTTATGGGATGTCCAGCGCCCTGTATCAAACTGGAATGACCGCATCCCTACTGTCTTCACCAATCCGGTTTGCTGCTCCCGAATTCTTTTCCATTGAACCCGCGACATCCTCCGTTCGGACCGTATCCAGCGACGTCTATGCATTTTCAATGGTTGCACTCGAGGTCGGTGGGCTTTCCCGCGAAACTGAAAATCTGGCAACTCATATTTGTCAGATTCTTTCCGGACTTGAACCGTATCATCATTTACCCACTGAGCACGCTGTATTCATTCACATTCTCCGGGACGATCGACCGATCAGAACCCATCTGGATCCTCAGGCAGTCACTGATCGCATTTGGCGACTGCTCGTTTCGCTATGGGATCGGAACCCATCGTTGAGGCCCTCAATGTCTGATATCGTACACAGCTTGATCCAGATGTGCGCAGATTCCGCACTTCTCTTCTTTATCTCATCGCCCTGAGTAGACGGGACAATGCCACTGACATGGACGTAGATGTCGAAGCCAACGTGGTACGCCGTGTGCATTCGCTTAATCGCTTCAACTTAAATCACTCGACTAGTCTAGCCCTAAACCTTCCGTACCTCAAACCCAGAATGTAAATGTGGATTTCGATTTTCACCCAATCTTGGCTAAAGAAAAATGCTACAGGAAGAAAGGACTTCTAGCGGAGAGGAAGCCTCTTTCGGGGTTTGCATTTTAGACATGGCATATGCGTCCAATGCTAACTCCTTCGACAAGGACTCATCTCTTCCTGATATTCCTGGTCGAGATCTCAGAGGTCGCGTGACTCAGGATGACCATCATCCCTTCGCCAGCGGAGGTAATTCGAACATATACCGAGGGAAATTAACCCGATCAGATGGTCGCAAAATCCGGGTGTGTTAGGGTTACTCGTCATGACCGCTTACTGAATCATATATTTGTGGCAGGTTGCTATCAAAGTGCTACGCATTTCTGATGATGGGTCTGGCCAATTGGAAGAGGTCTTGAGGGCAAGTTTTGCGCGACATGATCGGTCAAAAGCTCATGTTATTTACAGCGGCTTAAACGGGAGGTCGATGTTTGGAGCCGGCTCAAGCATAAGA
The DNA here is from genome assembly GCA_029204335.1 of Mycena vulgaris. NCBI lineage: Eukaryota > Fungi > Basidiomycota > Agaricomycetes > Agaricales > Mycenaceae > Mycena > Mycena vulgaris. The sequence continues at coordinate 164,501 of JARGYA010000237.1, forward strand.
ATGTCCTCCCGTTCATCGGCGTGTGTGACGATATCGCACCATGGCCTGTTCTGATATCACCGTTTTATAAATTTGGGCATGTTGGGACTCACTTGCGAAAACATCCCGAAACCAACAGGATGGATCTTGTAATTACACTCATTGCGACCGACAAGGAAACTAATCACCGAGTATTACAGGTGCATGGTGTAGCATTAGGCCTACAATTTCTCCATGCTAATAATATCGTTCACGGAGACCTGAAAGTGGTACGACTTACCGCTGATCTTGTTTACGTTGACAACTGGTTTCTTAGCAAAATGTCCTGGTTGACAAACGGGGATCCCCTTGCATCTGCGACTTCGGTATCTCCAAGATAATTAATCGCCAGGGCTTCACAACGTCAAGCGTTGGAACAGCGCCATATATGGCACCGGAGCTGTTTTTCGTAATCGACAGGACGACCCAGGAAGCAGCGTCTCCGAGTACAACCAAAGGCTCTGATGTATACTCCTTTGCGCTCTTAGTCGTGGAAGTATGTGTCTATAACTCTACATATTTAATTAATACTGAAACAAACAAAATAACCAGATCCTCACTTCTGAACCTCCGAAAGGACGACCCAGCAGACCAATTGTAACCGCCGGAATCTTGGCCGCACTCCGCCCCAAACGGCAGGACTATGCGGAGGATAAAATCTCGAACGAAATCTGGTCTATCCTTGACCGATGTTGGACAGTCCATCCTGGAATGCGGCCCACTATTCCCGAAGTACTTCGTGCGCTTTCTGATTTTAGTTAGGAGCAAACAGTGGTCGTTTAATGTTCAACTTCAACTTTAATCTACTTGCGGAGTTTTGTATACCGAGGGTATGGGCATCAGGACTGAGAGGCCTAGGCCGTGTGGGAAGGAGGGGTTCCCGAATAACTCATAATATAGACACGGCAGCAGATTGCGCACACGGCGACGAACGGGGACGGACGCATTTCGGGTTGACAGGCGGCGTTCCCTATTTAGATTCTGGACGTCGGCGCTTAATGTTGGTAATCTAGCCGAAGGGGGCAAACTTGACCCTTGTGCTGTTAGGTGACTGGGTTAAAACTCGTAAGGAGCTGGGGACAACCTGCTACATTTTATACACCTTTAATATTTTATGGGTAATTTTCTACTTACTTCTGAGTCCTTCAATTGCTAAGTAAGCAACCTCGGGCTGACTGATGTCGGCCGATCCGCCACCCTTACCAAGAGACCACAAGCCCCATTGTCCTCTTCGTCGTCTTCCCTCATGTCTTTCTTGAACTACCTTGCTGGACTACTCCTGGTCTACGCGACTCGAAAAGTGTTCGAATTCAGGGCGAATGCTCGAGTAAGATCTACCTCCGAGACTCGAGCGTTCGAGGACTGAACCGCTACCAGAGCCTGTCGAATCTGCCTGGCCTCCGCTCCATATTCTATCCAGCGTCTGCCTTTGGTACTCTCATCCCGACGTGCTTCTGGAACCCTGGGTTGAGCTGGCAGTGGCAGTGGCGCAATCAAGGTGACACAGCCAATGTTCGAGCTTGTTGCCCAGGCTGATAGGGGTTAGTTTACGAGAAATACGGGGTACACACCATGGCCGTCATACCATATCTAAGTGGCCACCCTGCCATCTATACGCGTTCTATGGATGTTGCCCGGCAATTTCTCTCGGTTAAAGGGCAATTCGAGAAGACCGAGGAATTGACCTTGCTTATGCGGTAAGGATTTCCACCAACATCACGCAGTGCTAATCCAACTTGTATACAGGCTTTGGGGACGGAATATTTTCACTGAAAACGGGGCTGAATGGAGTCGTCATCGACGTATTATGAATCCTGGCTTTACCCCCGAAACGTTCGTCTTATTACAGCGATACTTTCACCGTAATTCAACTCCTGCCAGCTATGCCCTCGTCTGGGATGAGACCTGCAGCTTGTATCAAGAAATGACGGCAGCTGAAGGATGGATCCACGAGGACGACATAATTATCTCGCCAATTAACGACATCACCACCAAGGTTGAAGATGCATGTATTTTACTCCACCTGCTGATATCGGCCGCGTAGCTTGCCTTGATCCTCATCGCTCGATGTGGATTTGGCCAGCCAATGCCCTGGAACGCCACAAGTCAATCCTCGGCTATGCCTTTCGGCGAAGCGCTCGCTATTGTTTCTGGGTCGTCGATCGCCCGCCTGGTTACACCGCGGTGGATGTACCGGCTGCCCATCAAGAGGTTTGCGTTTTTACGCGATTTCGTTGGCCAGACTGAGAACTCCCGCCCAGATTAAACAATATCGAGACGGCCTATACTTCCCTAGCAGAGTTCATGACGGGCCTCATTCGCTCTCGCCGAGGAGAGCTGGCGGCGGAAGGAAAGGATGGGGCTGGACGAAAAGATCTCTTTAGGCTCCTGATACGGGCAAGCGAAGGCGAGGGAAAATTGCGGATGACGGACGAGGAACTGGTGAGTGGACTTGAGTTCTGATTAGCATTTCAGTCTTTGAACTACGCGAATTGCAGATTGGAAACACGTTCTTTGTATTGTTCGCGGGGCATGGTGAGCTTATTCTGAAACATACGAGTTGAGCTGTAACTTCGTCCAGAAACTACGGCGAAAGCTCTTGATGCGGCCATCGGGTTTCTTGCTCTCTACGAGGAGATCCAAGAGGAAGTGTACCAAGAGGTCCGGACCGTGGCATCGGAGGGTAAACTGGTCAGTGAAACCAACGTTTTCAGCGCGTCAGTTTTAATGGAGACCAGAATTTCAAAGACTGCCCGCGGCTCATCAAGGTTCAATCATGCTTCTTGGAAGCGGCGCGTCTTTTCCGTATGTCATCTGGATATTTCTCTGGTCAATGAGGCTGTTGAGTCATTGAAATAGCTGCTGCTTTTATGATTTTCCGAGAGACAACTGAGACTGTGGTTCTCAAAACAGATGAAGAAGACGGCCACGAGGGGCAGATCATTCTTGAGCCTGGTACAAGGGTTAATATCGACGTCGTGGGGCTTCGTATGCTGTTCTCTTGTTTCTGGGGAGCTCTGCATTTTGAACGCATACACCAGATTACAACGCCAAATACTTCCCCGATCCAGAGGAATTCCGCCCGTCGAGGTGGTACGGAGCATCCGAGAGTGATATTTCGATGTTCTCTCTGGTTCCGCGAGCATGTCAGGTTTCTTCTTGATCCTCCTTGACAGCCAACTGAGTTTGAAAACTTTCCAGGCATTGGGCGCCGGTTTGCTTTGACCGAGGGTGTTGCCTTGTTGAGCAATCTTCTTCGCGATTGGAAGTTCCACATCATACTTGAACCAGGCGAGACAAAAGCCGAGTGGCGAAGGCGGGTCATGAAAGGAGTTTCTGCGACGACTCTTGGGGTTGGGAAAGTGCCGGTTCGGCTGACTCGGAGATGAGCAGACTGAGAGCGTGGAATGCTCTCAGGGTTGAAGTGTGCCGTATAGAAGCCTACGGAAAGCCGGAGCATCCGCGCTCCTTAGCGAGTTCGCGTCAAATGATGACTGATGGCCTCTTGTTGCCGAATCCGTTTACATACCAACCTTCGAACACATTAAATCCGGTGGCGGCGCTTCGATTTTGGATGGGGCTGGTTGTTACCTTCAAATATACCGGAATCTAGCCCCCTATCACCGCGAAACGGTTAACACTACATAGCCATAGTTTTCCGGGTTCCCCGAGTTTACTTGCAGGTCGGCCCAATATTCTCCGGAACCTAGCGCGAGCCACAGTAAACCACCTTCAACAAATGACCGAGAACGGAATCAATCTGATTGGAGGCGCAGCTTAGTTCCGGCTCCTTCCGTCCTGTATCTCATGTCCATCCCAGAAATCACATCTCCGGGTATTCACACCATCGTTGGGACCTTGGGACTCTGAGGCTGATGGTCCCGGGGATTCACCGCTCGGGTGACCTGCCAACCGACACAATTCTTGTGCACTCTACGCCAACGCATATTTCAAGATACTATACCTACTGAACGAAAGAATTGCCACAGGAAGACAGACTTTCAAGGCTAAGTAAATACTCTTCACGCGCTGGATTTTTCAGATGCCGACGTTCGTACTTCAAATTCTTCAAGTCTCGCCCGCTTGAATCACGCTGAAGCTAAAATCATATTGAGAACAGAATCGAAGCACAGGAAAGTGGTATTGGAAGTGATAGTAGTGAAAAAAACTATTGAGAATAGATTAGTACTGAAAGGAAAGCCTGCGGGCCAGGAACTCACAAGTCTGCCGGGCGAGTGCAGCAGAGTATCCATTCTCGCAGCGCTCCGCCTCCGCCCCAAAGCCCTCATCGCACTCGGATCGGATTCAGGCTCGGGTTCGGGCTCGCGGGGCTGAAACTGCGAGGACCGTGTCACTCGCAGGTGATAAACTAGGCCTGCAGCGCCACCATTCACAACGCCGTTCGCTTGCGGATGGTTTTTTTTTTGCAGATGTAACACCGAGCGCAGGGAGCGCAGGGAGATTCGGCGTCCCGGGCTTGCACAGCACATCGTCAGCGAAGGGACGGGCAGCAGTATACATACCTCGGCGTTGGCGTCGTGATTTCACAGCCGCGGAACCGTGCACAAGCGCGTAGGACTTGAGTGGGTGTGTCCTCCCCACACCTTCGGCGCACGCGGCGCTTGCGTTCCGCCTCCAGCAGCTTCCGCGGCCGCCATGTTTGCATTGCGGTTGCGCTCGTCGGCATACGCGAGGCGGCTTTCGAGAGCGTCTCCTGCGGGAATCGCGGCGTGGCAAAATCACGAGGTGTGCGTCGATCTGAGCGACATTGTAGAAGTCCTGCCGGCACTGCACAAGCAAGCGCACGACGGCGAACGCCAGCGCACCACCGAGGCGACATTCATGGGGTGGGGCTGCACAGCGTCGCGAGCTTATGCCTATGGGTTATCATGGTACAGGTGGTAATGTGCACCTGCGGGGAATTGGGTATATGGGGGACGCGGAGCTGGGGGCACACCTCCGAGTCCCATCCGTATCCGACTACGTTCTGCACAGTCCCCGTCCTGGCTCGACACCGGGCAAGTTGCGGAAGGCCTTGACGATGCCGTTGTCCTCGTTGTAGAGGTCGAGGGGCCGCGACGCTGGCGATGTCTGCGGTTGCGCATCTTTCCTTCGCCGGCGCGCAGCTGACAGGAGTTGGACACCATAATGACTTCGGCGTAGGCGTTCAGCGACTTGAGGAGCGTGACGGCCTCCTTGGTTTCGGTGAAGGACTCGGAGGTGATGACGAGAGGGACCTCCTTGATCTGCTCGATCCGCGAGCTCCCAGAGCTGAGAGAAGTTGGGAGGTGCCTTGTAGGATTTGCTGGGTTCGACCCTTCGGTTTGCGTGATCCCGGGATGAGGCGTAGAGGCGAGAGGAGGGCGGCGCCAGCCACGACTGACTGGAGAGCGTGCCGACTCGAGGCATAACTTATGTCCCAATTAGGCAGCTTATGTACTGCACCAAGAGTCGAGCCACAATTAAGGCCAAGTTGGTAAAAACCTGCTACAAACAGCCTTGCTTTGTCGATCTTGGAATTCCGGCATTGCCTTGCGCTGGTTCCAATCTAAGCGCCACTCGTCAAATGTCCGGAGCCTATCTTTTTTTTTGCAATCTTTGAACTTACTGGTGGTTACTGGCCGCTGGGCTCTGGCCGCGACTCGGATGATCCAAAAGAATGCCTGCCCCAGGACGTCATTTCCGCTAGCCAAGGCACCAGCCATTCGTAACGGACCGCTCGCTCACTCCGGCTCATTTGTTTTCTAAGTATGAGCTCCCCATTCCGACAAGGAGTGTGATGTGGCTCGGAACTACATGACGTTCCGTGATCATACGACCACCAATGTCGTTTTTTTTTGACAGAAATTTTAATCCTTGAGCAAGATGCCAACCACGGGACACACTTCGTTTCGGTCCACCTGGCATTCTACTGATTTGAATCATCCCTGAGGCTCAGCCGCCGGATCTTGATATGGATCTGAGCTTTTTTCAGCGCCCAATTCAGTTACAGCTCACCTCTGGCGACATTCCCGACGGTCTAACCCCGCCATCTGCAGCCCTGTGACCCTCCCACAACTCGGCCCCGTGCTTCCGATAAGCCTGGGGCTTCAAATAGAAGGCGCAACGTGATCGGTGTCGCCAATTCATATTTAAGCGGGTGTTAGCTGTCGGTCCCTTGCTAAGCCTCCATCTGTGAAGACCGACCGGAGCAGGATGGGCCTGTTTTTCAACTTCTCCGTTGCTCTATTCTCAGCTCTAGGATCGTGAGTGATCGTTTCGCTGTTTTTCCAAATTCTCATTCCACGGTATCCTAGTTTCTTGTTTGGTGAGTTGTCGCCTCCGAAGCCCCAGTTTCTCGCTGACGACTTCTGTAGGATAGTATGTGAATTACTGCTCGTCTCTCGGATGCTTCTCACCGTTTCCAGCGATTCCGGCGTCATCGGATCTGTCGTATCCAAACAATTCGACTTCTTCCATGTATTCTTTCACCAGCCAGGGGACAACATTATCGGTGCCATAGTGTCCACTGTGTGTAGTACCTACCTCTCTCCGCGTTTCATCCACTCATCATATTTAGTTCGCCGGCGGATGTGGGCGCAGCCTATGACCGCGTTATCCCAATTAACGCATGAGACAGGCTTCTTTGGCGCCGCTGCGGCCGGATCGCTCGCGACACGCGTCGGTCGGAAGCGCACGATCCAGATTGGCGCTCTCGTCGCAATGCTCGGATGCAGCCTTCAAACCGGCGCCAAAAATGTATCCTACCTGATAGTCGGCCGGCTGATTGCGGGCCTTGCAATCGGATGGTATGTGCTAAGTTCCTTAATCCATTTCGCAAGGCCATTAAATATCTCATTCTGGACGTAGCTTGAGTATGGGTAAGCTCGGTTATGGCTTGGATCTGGACGTTAACTGAGAAGGGCGCTCAAGTGGTTCCGCTGTACCAGAGTGAAATCTCGCCGCCTGCAATGCGCGGGTTTTTGACAGGCTTGACACAATGTGAGTCAGCAATTCTCGCTTGCCTTTCACATGTTGACCTGTCATACAGTTATGATTAGCTTGGGATTTTTGGTCGCTAATTGTGTGTATCCCGTCTATTTGCCAGTCCGCGGACTTAACATGTTTTCCCAAGGGGTCGGATACGGCTGCCAGTTCATACGAAATGATGCTCAATGGCGCGTGCCGCTCGGAGTGCAAATTTTCCCGGCAACTCTCCTGTTTCTCGGGTAGATTTCTGGTTGTCAAACGTTGGACACAACCTCATAATGCGTGTCAGGATGTTCGTCTTGCCGTTTTCACCGCGATGGCTCGTAGATCAAGGACGGCATGAGGAAGCACTTGCGGTCGTCCAGCTGCTCCACGGGAACAAGCAAAACCAAGAATTCATCGAACTTGAATTCGCCGAGATGTCAGTCCTAGAACTTCCCCATGTGTCTGCTGCTTATTATCCTCCAGGCTCGAGCAGATCCAATACGAGAAGGAGAACATTTCAACCAAAGTGTGTATTTCTTGTTGCATTTTACACGAGCCACATTGACATGGGCCAGTTCTCCGATCTTTGGTCAACGAAACCAATGCTACGTCGTACCCTTACTGGCATCGCTATTCAGGTGTGCACGCAGTTCACGGGGATCAACGTCTCTGCGTACTTCCAACCAACATGTGAGTGAATCTCCTATCACTAGTACACTCACTGAAATTTGCCTGCAGTGTACGCCGCACTCGGACTCAGCGGCTCCAAAATATTGATGATAACTGGGATAAATGGTGCCTTGGGGGCTGTCGTCACGCTCATCTTCATATATTTCATTCTGGATCGCGTTGGGAGAAAACCGCCGTTGATTTTTGGTATGCTTGCTTTTAGACGGAGACACTCCCGACTGTTGACTTATCACGACAGGCGCGGTGGGGATGGCCATTTCACTGGCTGTTGAAGCGGCCATCAACGCCAAATGGGGCGGGGAAGATTCGACTAACCATGCAGCGCAGACTGCCGGGGTTGCGTTCATCATTGTGAGTGTATTCTCGTTCCCAAACTTCGGGGCTTCCGACCATTGGACGGGTAGATTTTTGGCTCGCTCTTCTTCAGCGTTAGCTTCGGGCCGGTCAGTTGGGTGTATCAAAGCGAGATGTCAGTCGTATTTCGTCTTGCAGCTACGTTTATTAACAACATACAGATTCCCGATGCGAATCCGCGCCATTGGGACGGCGGTCTGCACATGCGCAAATTGTCTGTGGGCTTCGATCTCCGGCAGTTGCTTTGCTTAATTTCTTAAACCAGGGGCATGTAACGTACTCATCTCGCAAGTCTCGCCGATCGGCATGAGCCGACTCAAATATAGCAAGTGCAGGAATTTGGTTGGGAGTAGTGTCTGACGGTTGTGCCGACAGAGTTTTATATCCTTTTCGTGGTGACGAACATCGTCAACGGGCTTGTTGTGTTTTTCTTGTGCGTGGGGCACATTTTACATTTCCCTGGCAGCTCACTCCGTGATAGCTTCCCCGAGACGAAAGGAAAGAGTTTGGAGGAGATGGTAAGTACTAGTTGCCTCCGGCGTGGAGTGAACCAACTTTGAACTCGTCACACCTTCAGGACGCGGTATTTGGTGACCAGGTCATCCCGCATGCATTGGAGACGAAGAAGATGCGGAACGTCAGCCAGGAGGATGAGAAGCCTCGGATGTCGGATGTGTGATACTCCAGCTATTGGCACTCATTTGTATCTTTCGTGAAGGAAATCGTGCTGAGTCGAGTACAGCCACAATGTTATACATGCTGCAATTAAATATAGGCCTCACTCGTCCCTTATCAGCCTGGTATTGCGTTCAAGTCGAAGTCTCCGCTTCAGAGTGGAACCGTGACAAGTGGCGGTGCAATCCCTTGCCTCCTCCCAACACGCCGGATGCTCGCTTTCCTCTCCCTTCGCTATTCCACTCGCAGACAAAACTCCAACCCGACTCAACATCCGCGTAATGGCCGCCTTCAAGTACTACCAGCTGGTACCGTCCTGGTCAAGTCTATTAGTGCAGCTCGACACTGGCAGCCTTGCCACCACGGACCACAGTCTAGGCGCCCACAGTTTCGAACCAGAAAATTTCTGCTAATCCGGACTCCCGATGTGACTGGTGGGACTTCGTGATGGACCGGAGGCCGCTTTGAACGTGGGACTTGAGTCCGACAACAGCTTTCTTTGCCTCGTGACCACCGAGCTGTCCGGCTGCTGATCCTCATCTCTCCCCGCCTCGTATCTCCCCGCGTTGACCACCCCGCCGCCCGGGTGGGAATGGCAGCTGCGGCTTCGGATAAGATGGTATTATCCGCTAAAAGGGAATGCGACAAAGCCCTCCAAAAGCTCATCACGCACGTTGCCTCATCTTCAGACAACGTCCGGTCTATGAATCGACGCCATTCCCTTGAAATCAGTGGTCTTTCGCCGGGCAGGGGTGTTCCGGGTACGTAAAAGTAGAGCATTAATCTCTGGGTCTACATTTACCATCGTACTAGAACCCACGGAGTCGATAAACTCCAGCCCGCATGATCATATTACCTCTGGAGAGGGACTCACCTGCTGCCTTCCTGCTCCCGCCCTCGATTATTTCGATTCCCTTTTTGCACTTGATCTCCCAGAACTCATTCTCCGCGAGATCGTCACGGTCGTAACCGAGATAATTAACGCGCCGGTGGAAAGGTTTTTGACCCAGCCTGCGTCTGCTCAATATTTCATGAAGAAACTTCGAGCTATTGGGAAGACATGGGAATTCAACCCGGAATGGTCTGGACACAGTCGACAGAAATGGTACTTTCGGATCTTGCTGGTCGTTTCTAGGTTCAGTCGAGTAGTCAAGTGGTATCAGGCTGATCAGCATCCTGAATATCTTCTTGGGAACGACGCCGAAGAGTCTTGGTCCTTTTTTCTTTCAAAGTCTTCTCGGTGGTACTACAAGGATCCTAAAGGCAAAATCCACGGTCAGTCGTTGGCATACGCTCCATTCGCGTCCTTGAGACCTTCATGCTTTAGGACCATGGAAGACGTCATTAATGGACTCCTGGCAGAAAGATGATTTACTTCCTCCAGACCTTCCAGTTCGAAAGGAGGAGGATTCGGAGTACGTACTTCTTCGAGATCTTCGTCTCAAAAGTGCACATCCATCCCATCCCTTTCGACAATCCGTAGTTGACGATGCTGCTGCCCCAAAATCCATCAAGGATTTCGACATCATCAAAACCTTGCACAAGGGGGACGGACCCAAGTCCGTTTTCCTTGCCAAAAGAATATCCACAGGCGCCAGCTTTGCTGTCAAAGTTGTCGAGAAGACATACATGTTTGCGAAGAACAAAGTCACAATAATCCATGCTGAGCGCATGGCGGTTTTAAATCAAGCGGACTCGCAGTTTGTCGTCAAGCTTCACTTTGCGTTTGAGAGCAAGACCGGAGCTCCTTTCGCAGGGTGATTGCCGAGGATTGATAAGCTCCGCCGGGCGTGTTGCAGAGGACGTGACGAGGAACTAAATGTTCCAGATTATCCAGGGACTCGAACATCTTCATCAGCAGGGAATTATCCATCGGTACGAGAATTTCTGAGCGGTCTGTTTCGCGATCTCCAGTCGTCCCTGATGAACCTCTTATTTATTTCAGAGATCTAAGGCCCGGAAATATTTTAATCGACCATGGGAATCGTTTGAAGCTCGCCGACTTCGGCATAACTCAGAAAGCATTTCTGGCCCGCAATATCGGACGAGACCTGGGGCAAATGGACGACAAGAGCGCGGCCAAACAATTTTTATCCGATAAAGAATTCTTAACAAGTGTTTACTATCTCTCTCCCGAGGCCGTCCTTGGTGTTCAGGACGATGATGCAAGCATTGACTGGGTGAGTACCAATACATGAATTTCGTCCGTTGTCGTCTTGACTTCCCCGAAACAGTGGGCATTCGGCATCATCACGTATGAATTTTTGTATGGTGTTACGCCATTTCAGGACGACGAACTCGAACTGGTCTTCCATAGAATTTTATCCGGATGGATAGATTGGAACCGGAGTTCCAGCTTCTCACCCTCAATTGTCGCTTGTGACTTCATTAGTGGTCTCCTCGATCCGGATGCTGCCGTTTCGAGATGTAGCTTCCGTGGGGCAGACGGGGTGAAGACGCACAGTTTTTTCGACGACATTCGCCGGCATAGTCGAACTGCGGCGACTGATTCCGTGGCGCATGGCTCACCTCCAAGCGGTGCCTCCCAAAAATACCTACCCAATTCCCCGAACCATGCCTCTTCCAGAAACTCATCTGACGGGCGAGGATCTTCGTGGCTGAGCGGTTACACGACAACTGACAGCGAAACTGATGAATCCTCAATCGTTTCCCGCTTCCCTTCCCCACCGTCTTCCCCAGAGGAGTGGAATGTTCCTGGTTATAACCTTCCGTCACACCAACTTCTACTGAAGGATCTGGCGAGCTTGAAATTCCTTCTCCCCCTTTCATGCTTCTGAATATTTTGTTCTCCAGGATTTGACTGGAAGGATCAACAAGTTGGGTAAATATCCCTTCGAATCCGGTGGGGTGGCTGACATCTACCGTGGAACATTAAAATCGCCCAGCTCACCCGTTTGTCTTTTTCAAAAGCCATATACCTCAACTGACCTCCAGTTCAGAAAGTTGCCGTCAAAATATTCCGACGCATGCATGCTGAGCGGGAAACGCTGGAACGAACGAGCAGAGTACGATACGTTTCATTGCTTGTAATATAATGACTTACGAAACGGACCATAGTACTTATACCAAGAGGCTCGGATCTGGAGACAACTTGACCACCCAAATATTCTACCCTTTCTCGGGATCTCACTAGATCTGGGACTGTCTCCGGCTCTTATATCACCCTATTGCGTCGGGGGCCCTATTATGAAACACTTGCAACACACGAAAAAGGATCCAAAGGAAAGACTGCAAATGGTTTGTCTCTCTCCATGAAGTCGCACCCATGATGTCCACATTACATACAGGTCATCGGGGCTGCCAATGGTCTGGCTTACCTTCACTCAGAAGGCATCATACATGGCAATTTGTGCACGGTATATCAATTTCCGTTGTCCGAAATCTATACAGTAATATTCACGTCTCCAGAAAAAAATCCTCATCGATGGCAATGATTCACCAGTTATTTGCGGATATGGGACAGCGAAGGCTCTCCGCCAACCTGCATACACCACATCTTTATTTTCTTCACCGATTCGATTCGCATCTCCTGAGTGCTTCTCGGTCAAGGGAAATACCTCCTCTGTTCGAACTGCATCTGGGGATGTTTATTCTTTCTCGATGGTCGCACTGGAGGTGAGAAACCCTGCGAACTCTATATTCCTTTTTGATTCATCTCCTTTACGTACCCGTTTCAGATCTTCTCTGGACTCCAACCTTATCATCATTTACCTACTGAACACGCTGTCTTTATTCACATCGTGCGCGGTGGTCGCCCTGTTCGTGCGCATTTCGACCCGCTGCTGGTCACGAATCGCATGTGGAAATTGTTTACTTCGCTCTGGATTCAGGACTCAGCCTCGAGACCTGAGATGTCTCAAGTCGTACAAATCTTAGCTCGGATGTGCGTGAGTACCCACAAGTCGCGAATTGTCTGCTGAAGTACCTCGCAGGCGCGATAAGGAAGCCACGAGGGATAAACAAGACTCGATATTGCCTCTCGATTCCAGCGAGGTGCGTAGGTTTATTCGAGTGTTCGTACAAACCATGAATGGTGCTATAGCCGGAATCGACCCACGAAGTAAAGACGGCTGAGTCAATTTGGACTCTTGCTTCAATCCTAAAATCTTGACAGGGTGAAGGGAACTCGTCGAGTGGTTCTGAAGCCTCAGATTCCCTCGGAGTTCGTACCAAACTTTCCATTCTATGACTCCTCTCATTTCCTCATTCGGTTGCAAAGGATATTGCCCTTCCGGAACTTCATGGCCGAGATCTTAAAGGCCGTGTGACTCAGGACGATCAGTACCCGTTTGCTGGTGGAGGCAATTCGAACATATACAGAGGGAAACTAACCAGATCCAACGGCCGTAAAATCCGTGTACGTGACTCCACCTTCTCACACCGATAGTGCCTCTAGATACATCCGGCAGGTTGCTATAAAAATGATACGCATGTCCGACGATGGCTCTGGCCAGGTAGACGAAGTTTTGAGGGTAACTGCACTGCTTACATCGAAGGTGACCAAAGGGCTGATTCACGGCTAGCGGCTGAGGCGTGAAGTCGATGTCTGGGGTCGGCTGAAGCATAGGAATGTTCTTCCATTCATCGGCGTGTGCGACGACATCGCTCCGTGGCCCGTTTTGGTTTCCCCTTTCTATAAATTCGGACATGTGGGAAGATATCTAAAAAAACATCCCTCGACCAACAGACAAGACCTTGTAAGTTCCATCTTTGAACTGAACACGATGTGACTTTTATGATGTTTAACAGGTTTGTGAAGTGGCATCTGGCCTACAGTATCTCCATGCGCATGATATCATTCACGGAGACCTGAAAGTGGTACGTATGGCTCACCACTGAAAATTCCACTTCCCTTAGTCTCATAAATCCGTAGCAAAATGTCCTCGTCGATAAACGAGGCTATCCATGTATATGCGATTTCGGCATCTCGAAGATAATCAACCACCGAGGGTTTACAACGTCCAGTGTCGGAACAGCGCCGTATATGGCACCAGAGCTATTTTTCGTCGTGGACGGGGTGACCCAGGATGAAGCATCTCCAAGTACGACAAAGAGCTCCGATATATATTCCTTCGCTCTGCTGGTACTCGAAGTGCGTGCACTACATACCGTGGTGCTTCCACGGCTTAACAACAGCATACGTAGATCCTGACTTCTGAACCCCCTAAAGGAAGACCCAGCAGACCCATCGTAACGGCTAAAATCCTCGCTGATCTTCGGCCCAAGCGAGCTGACTACGAAGAGCAAACGGTAGCACACGAGATTTGGTCGTTATTGGACCGGTGCTGGGCCTTCGAACCACACCTCCGCCCGGTGATCTTTGAGGTACTGCGTGAATTGAACTCTATCTTCCAACCGAAAATGGTGGATCTGGGGGTATTCGAGACGGACTTCATGCAGTACATGGATATTTCAGGCGGATCTCAGCTTCGTACTTTGCGAGCAACGGTCATTGGTGATTCGTAGCGTATGCAATAACTATTGGCTACATTAGTTTGTAAAATCATGGTTCAAATTCGGGTTCACGATTACTAGCCATCCGATTTCAAAAGTCATTCGTTGTATTATCGGACATAAAAAACGTGAAGAAATCTTGTCGCCAAGCATCAGCGAGGTATGAAAGTCCAGGTGGAGAAGAAAATCGGTTCGTGGAAATATGAGTCAGGTCCGAATGAATAAGAAAATGTCCGGAGCCTAAGTGATTGTTTTAGCATTTCCAGGAGGCCTGAAAATGGTCAGGTTGAAGCTGAGATATGAAGAGCACAGAGACATACATCCGGCTTTCCCGGAGTTCCGACGCTGGCATATGCAGGCAGACCGAGACAGGTAGCGAGGCTGACCAGCTTGTACCCTGCCCCTTGCAGTTTGGAGATCGCGTAAGGAAGGACTTGGTGGCTATCAAGGAGATTCTCGAATCAGTATGCCAGAATGAGCGAGAAGGAAAGAAGAGTCGAACGCGGTGGTTTCTGTATTATTACCGGTCAGATAGTCCACTTCAAAGCCTGTTTAGATAACGTACCGTATGTCTCGTGGTTCAATGGGAGGAGGCTGCTTGGGTGAGAGCTCACAACCTTATCGTATAACGCCTCGCTTTGGGCCACAGTCGAGCCAGTTGAATCGCCAGAACTGATTAGTCGGTCAGTTGCCATTCAACTCGAGCTCGAATTCCGAACTCCCAGGTACTCACTCGAAGTCCCAGATAACTAGACTTTGGTTTCGGATGAAGGAGGCCTGTCGCACAAGATTGTTGTAGTTCCCGTAAGTTGTGAGTCCGAGTCGTTGTCAACCGGCAAAGAAAAGGTATTCGGCTAGACATACGAGGACGCATGAACGCCGGCCTAACCCCGATGATCCGACTCAAAGCCACTAAAAGGGTGTGATTGCTCGCCAGAGGAATGGAGATTCAATAACTCACGCTCAACTCGCCACATTTCATCGTGAACTATTAAAGAGTTATAAGACCTTAATTAAGATAAATGGGATGGAAAATACGAACTTTGGTCCCACGTCAAGGTCGTCAAGTCCAAATGCGCCCAAGTGTGTGATCCAATCATATGTCCGTTAGCGTACGCGAATTTCACTCGCGCTTGCTCGTCGGCGTCGTAAATGCAAGCATCTATGAGATGAATGATGGTATCGAGCCCGAGGAGACGCAAAAGAGGTATCACGCACAATTGTTCCCGTCTGAATTGTCCGGTTAGATGGGTAAATTCAGGAAGTGAAATCAAACTACTCACTGAAGAAGAACGTGCCGACGGCGCCAGCGGAGGTGAGGGCCTTGCTGACGTCGTTGCTGGAGTGGAGTGAGATCCTGATAGCCCAGAAGTATAACCTAAACTCACAGGTAAATCCAAGGGCCATCATCCTGGCCCAACAAGAATAGTGTTAATAGAAGGAATAGAAGATGGAAGGAGGCAGGCGTACGAATGTGAGGGCTACATCCCCCTTGGTCTTGCAACTAGAATAAACAGTGGCCATTGGCCCTCCTTGGCGGGGCTCCACCTGTGGCATCGGAGTGGCCGATGCCCAAGCAGCAGCGAGGATGGTGAAGACGAGGGAGGGCAACATTCTGAAGTTGAGATGCTGGGGGAGGGTGGGAGGGACCGAAAGTGTGACCACAGAATGCACCCACCGACGCCTCCCTTAAATATCTATTACGCAGATCCGCAAAAGCCGCGTAGTATGCTCGCGAGTGACACATTCATAACTGGGGGTAATTGTAATGGTAGTAATTTTATCAGATGATAAGTACTGGCCGGAAGAACGACGAATACGGACCACGGAAAAATGACGGAAGGCTTCAATACTTTCTAGGCCCGATCCTTGGCCTGAACGGGTTTTCATCCCGAAGCCGCCAAGACTTTGTCTAGCGTGGAGAGATGCTGTACCAGAAGAACCGGTGCAGATGGCCTCAATGATACGAATATAGACCACAGTCAGACAGGAGCGACAATTTAGCGAGATCGGAGGAAATAGAATGGAAGCATGATGCATTTAGACAAACGTTACTGGATGCCTGGGCACGTATTAGAAGGCCTTCGGCTAGAGTTGGTCGAGCGAAGAAACGGTGGAAGCCTTCGACGCTTGTACCTGGCTTTCGAAGCGTTTTGCGGCGCGTCCGTTCCTTCAAGCAAGGTATCTCCCCGAGTTCGCTACTTGTCTGCGTGCGGTGTCGAGACCATGCCATGTCATTTTTGGGGGCTGAGATAAAGTGAGATCCGCTAATTGGGTGCTCAATTGCGCTGATGAATTTACTGCGCTTGGGGATGGAACGGATTTCTATCACAACATAGGGGTTTCTTTGGTCCTGTTTGGTTGGATCTAGACCCGCCTGGAAAAAAAAATCGCGATGTCGAGCTGGCCGTGCCAACTAGCTGCTTCGAATAACTGCTGACCTCTCTTGACGTCGCATAATAAAAATAGACGGGCCGCCACATGCTCCACTGGCAGAGGGTTCAAGCTCGCCCGAAGCTCAGAAATTAGCGCGCAAGATCCACCAAGAGGATGTACCTCAAGGGAAGCGGTGTTGCTGCCCGCTGAATCTCAGGAATACGACATGCCGCCCCTTGCGATCAGCCATACTTCATTATCCCCGTCTTTTTGAGAGACCGCTCGCTCTCGCAGCCAGTCAAACCCAATTCAGAAGCGAAGACGGAAGTGGCTCAACGCGCGCAAAATCCGCCTTCTTGAAACGAGTCTGCATAAGGGTACCACCGCCGCCCTCTGTCCCTTATAATAGGCTCAGGGGCGCAGATCAGTATCACCGTTAGACGAAGAGCCGGGGATGGAGAGCGGCCGAAAGGCGCCGTGGAATATTTTTCGGCTCTGTCTCCGCGGGATTGGCGCTGAGAGAAAATACTTCTTGATGTGTAGCTTGATTGGACCCAGGATTGACAGCACCGTAGAGGGCATCGAGAATACTGCTCGCGGCACTGCAACAGAGACCGTAAAAATATGTGCACCTGTGGGACGAGCGATACCGTAATTCAAAGTACGCTCTCCGACATCGGGATGTCACAATGCACGGCGAAGTGGAGGCCCGCAGTGAAGATCTTGGAACTCGACATACGAGGATACGTGGAGACAGAGATATCAGGACTAGATTGGAAGCTTGAAAGGGCCAGAATACGGGAGGCGCCGAAATGCTCGGCCCATGCCCTGGACTGGGGTGGAACGGCTCCAGCGGATGCGTATCCAGTCGAGAATAGACAGAGGGGTGCGGGACATACGGAATTCTGTTGGCTACCGCGGCCCGTCATCCAGCGTTGGCGGAATAAGAATGGGTGTAAGATATTGGGAGAATACGAGGTCAACTTGCCGCTCGCTCACATATTTAGATTAGGAGCGCAGAGCGACCGACGCGCCCGGAAGATTCCTAGTTCTGGATTCCAGGGCGATACACGTGTGACAGAGTCATCGAGGACATAGCGATAGTAAAGCCACTGGCGGGGAACGGTAATTGGAAGCGGCCGAGCTTGCGCAAGAGGAATGGCCAGAAAAATTATAAAAAATGAGCTGTACAGAAGAAGACCAAAGGAAACAGGCAGTGCGATATATATATTCCGCCGAGGATACCCACAAATGAGACGCCATAAAACAAGTGTAATCTACTTAGTCTGCCAAACGAGTTATTTTTCAGTAGGAACACAGACAACTGAATCTGCTTACAGCGTCCTTCAAATGGGTGATCAGGTCGTTCCGGTCTTTCTCCTTCTTCAGCCCGGCAAACGCCATCTTTGTACCCGGGATGTACTGCGCCAGAGACAAAATATCAGCGCCAGGCCGCGTAGACACGCACGGTGCGTACCTTCTTTGGGTTTTCTAGGTAGTCAAACAAGGTCTCTTCGCCCCACACGACGCCCTTGTTTACATTGGCGGAAGTATACGAGAATCCCTCGACCTGGCCAGTTTTCCGGCCGAAGAGCCTAGAGACGCGAGTGTCAGGGAAGATTCGCTGCGAAAGGGGTGGGTGGCATACCCGTGTAGGTTGGGTCCCACTTTGTTTCCCTCACCAGAGCCCAGCTATACTCAATTAGATCCAAAAACGCGAGAAAACGGAGGGATAGGTGTACCGTGTGGCATTGCGCGCACCGCGTTTTGAAGAGATTAGCACCCTTGCCGGCGTCACCTGCGAGGAATTAGAACGTATGTCGAGATCTAGAGGATTCACGGCACCTGGAGAGTAAGGCATCTAGATGGATGTAGGAGGTGTTAAGAGGCAAGGAGGATTGTGGTAAGAGGCAAGGAGTAAAAAATGATAAATCTGCGTCACGGAACGCGTCAACAACCCACGTCATGATCTGTGTGTCTATATTTAGACATGTCGGCATGCCCACGGCTCCACGTGACCTTCAATTTCAACCACGTTCAAGTTGAACAGTTGAATGCACAGGAAATTTGGTAAGCCATGTAAGATACATAGTACTAGCTACTAATTTAACGGTTTCGTATGGTCCGTTTCATGCAAACTGATGTCCAACGTACTGTAAAGTTGAATGAGTGGTCCGGCGGTATGAGAAGGTTGATCTAAATGTTGAATACTGGTCTTCCTGCAACGCAGAGAGCTACGCCTCTTCAGTGGGTCGGATGATGGCCCGTGACAGCTTCCTCAGTTACGAGTCCTAATTTTTAATTAGGAATCGTTGTTTGTTTTATCTCATTAATCTGCAGTGAAACCTAAAGTTGAGAAAAAGAAACCCATTATTCACGAATGTATGCTGCGTTGCCACAGAGTCCTTATTAGGGTTGTTCACAGTAGCCCCTTTTCACTCCCTTTTTTCCTCCCTTTTTCTGTTCCCTTTTTCCAAACCAAAGCTTCCAGTGCAAACGGTCCATGAAAATAATATTAGGGTTGGATCAGACCTCAAACTGAGTGCCCAAAGTGTTCTCGGATGTCCTAGTCTTCCAGCTCTGCATGAAACACACAGCAATGAGAAAAGGAACGAAAAGAGGGAGCCAAAAAGGACAGAAAAAGGGAGCTTCCGAGGGGGGGTTTCACAGTAGCCCTTTTTTCTTCCCTTTTTGGCTTCCTTTTTGTTGTGTTTTCGCCCCCCGTTGTGTTTGGGTCCCCAATTTTTTCCCTTTTCAACCCTTTTTACATGTCTAAATTGAAAAGGGAAAAAAAAACCGACCGAAAACGGACCAGTCTCAAAAAGCACAGAAAAAGGGAGAGAAAAAGGGAGCAAAAAAGGGCTACTGTGAACGACCCTATTGTCAGCCCAGCATCTTAAAAGAGCGACAGCTCGCGCATCCTCTGCTCCTCACCCCACTCGCTCATCCCTTCCGAGTCAACATGGAACCAACCGCGGCTGACACAATTCGCCCCGAGGCCCAATCTCCCTGCGAGGGGCTATTAGCCCTCACCCCACTCATTCATCCCTTCAGCATGGAAGCAACCATGACTAATACAATTCACCCTGAGGCCGAGCCATCCCGCGAGGAATTATTAGCCCTCATCCCATTCATTCATTCCTTCAACACGAAACCAACCACGACTGATACAACCTACCCCGGGCCGAGCCTTCCCTCAAGCAGATATTCGTCCACTCATATCTCCACGTGCTTAAAGCCCCGGACATTTTGGAAGGAGTGGTGGGCCGGCTGTCGCCAGAGGAAGCGGCGCAGATCCATGATCCAGCGAAGAATGGCGTCAAAGCTCATGCCGGTGCTGAGATGTACGGTAGGTGCGCAACGTAGTGGTTCCGTAATGCTTCCTGAGTGAATATTCTTTTGATAGGCGAAAATGGGAGTGCTTCATTTTTATTCGGTGTCACGATCCAACGCCGTGAGGCTGCTTCCGCGCGCGGCTCTACCCAGAGTTGAGAGGGAATCTTAGCATAAATAGAAAAGGACGACCCGCCCGCGAACGGCATAGCCTTCCGTGAGCAGCCGCGCCGCAATATGGGATCCACCGAGTGCCAAACACCTGTGACCTGCAGAGCGCGATTAGTCGATACATTTAGAGCAAGAGAGACTCGGCGCACTAGAACGAGTTCGCGAGACAGGGCAGTACTGGAGTAATCCTTTTGGAGGTCGTTTGTGGGTGCGTGATCGGGTACTGCGTTCAAGTCCGTCTCGGAATTGTACCGGTTGTCAGCAACTAAATCCCTTCCTCCAGGACTTGAGCTAGGCGGACTTGCGTACGCGGCGCCGATGAATACGTTCCTGTTAACTTGCTTGAAGTTTTGAACGCGGTAAGGAGACAAGCGGGATCCCTTACATCGCGGAAGAACCGCCTTTACATCTGCATTTAAAGAGTGCGGTAGATTTTCACAAATACTGGCCTTTCTCCCATCCAGTGGCCTCATCCTGCTTCAATTGCTTGGACTCGGTTGGTTGAAAACTTGAAATTGCTAAATTGGTTACTGTAAATTGGTCAGCTTGACACTCGAATTTGGGTTGAGTCCAATGAAACGGGGACGGAAAGGGGTTTTATCAACTCCCTCGTCTTCAAGGGAATAACCAGCTGAACTTGTGAGAAGTCAACCCAAGGCCTGGGGCTGTGTCACTGTGACTCGGAAACATGTGATGATGTGACTCGGCGCCTATCGTAACGGTACAGAGCTCCGCCGAGCTTTCTATGTTGCTGGCTCGGTCGACAATCCGGGCGCTGCAGCGGCCGCTCGATGTGATCCTCCGGGTCAGGCATAGCTCCTTCATTTCTTGGACAAGATCGTCGCACAACCCTATTCTGCCGGCGATTCCTGAGCTCTTCAATCCTAACTTCCTCGACGAGCTTCTCCCACCTACCAATACCCCAACGAAGAGCGATGGATCACCCCGGGTCGACCGCAACCCGATGATGGACGCACTGTGCGAGTTCTCGCACCGCACTTTGACGGAGAACAACGCCCCTGCGTATGATTCGACACTCTCCGCGACGCTGGACGCGTTCCAGAAGCTGACGCCGTATTCATTTGGTGGAATCGGGAAGTTGTTGGACAAGGCGTGTCTCTCTTCATATCTGGCTTCGATTGGAAAGCTAACCGTGGGACAGGCATGGTCAGAGGATCCCGATCTGACACTCAAAATCATCTGGAATCTACGCAGCATCCACGACGGAAAGGCGGAGAGGGAAGCATTTTATCGGTGTGTGAGGGGCACTTTCCAAGCCTTAATCTCATATCTCGCTCTGTAGTGCGTTTGGCTGGCTGTACGATAATCACCCTCGCACAGCCATCACCAATCTCCATTTTCTCGTCGATCAGGTGTGCCTTCAACCGGGGAAAGACAACAGCTGCCACGGGTACTACAAAGATCTCTTGAACATTGTCGCCCTCGCTACTGTCGACGAGCTAAGCAACATCGAGAAACCTGCCAGCTTCCTACACAACCGTGCCCCTCGCAAGCCCAAAAAGGATTCCAAGGAGACCCAACCGACAAAGGCCCAACTCAAGCCTTTGGTGAAGGCCAGGCGAGTAATTCTAGCCGTGACGAATCACTTGCGCCTCGAGCGCAAGCTCACGGATCCGAAATACCGCGCGCTCTACGTCGCCGTTGCGCGCCTGTTCGCCGAGCGCATTATGGCGGACTTCCGCCTCTCGATAGACTGTAATACGGCGGAGAACGCCGAGGCCCGCGCTGCGCTGCTCCGACAAATCTCCCTCGCTCCCAAGTGGGCTCCAACCCTGCGCGGCTCTCACGACCGCCACACCAACATCGCGACCGCCATAAGCCGCCTCTTATACCACGCAAAAGACTCATTGCCGCTGCGCTTCCCATCGGCGCTGAAGGACCACCCGGCGCTGGACGCCCCCGAGCCGACGGATATCCTGCGCTCGTTCTATCGGCGGTGGTTCATCACCCCGTTGCGCGCAGCCACGCTCGTCACGGAGACGTTTATGGCGGCGGGCCGCTGGACCGAAATCCCGTACAGCCGCGTGAGCTCCCTGTGCATGAAAAACAACACCCTAAATTTCCACAAGCACGACCCGGTGGGGTTCGAGAAGTACCTGGTCTCCGTCGAGAAGGGCCACAAGACCATCAGCGGTGCGACGCTCCTACCCCACGAGCTCATCGCCGCGGTCTGCGCGCTGTCGAATATGGATGATGATAGATTTCCCGAGTTGAAGAAGCACAAAGAGGCGTTGGCGGCGGTGCAGTTGCGCACCCTCGAGGCGCAGTGGAAGGCGCTCGTACAGAACCTGCGCGCCGCCGGCACCTTAGACAATTCGATCGCCGTCTGCGACGTCTCCGGGTCCATGGGCTCGGTCCTTACTCGCAACCCCACGACCACCGAGCCCATCTTCCCGGCCGTCGCGCTTTCGCTACTCCTCGCGCAGCTCGCGACGCCGCCGTTCAATAACGGGTTCATCACCTTCTCCCACAACCCACAATTCGTGCGCCTCGATCCGACGCAGTCGCTGCACGCGACCGTCGCGGGCATGGAGCGCACCGAGTGGGAGATGAACACGGACATCAATGCGGTGTTCCTGCGCCTCATCCTGCCGCTCGCGGTAAAGCACAACGTCGCGCCGGCGGACATGATCAAGCGCGTGTTCGTCTTCTCCGACATGCAGTTCGACGATGCTGCGGAAGGCGGCGCGGTGGATGCATGGGAGACGAACTACGACGTGATCGAGCGCGCGTTTAAGGCGGCGGGGTACGAGGTGCCGCAGATCGTGTACTGGAATCTGTCGAGCTACGGCACGGTAGAGGTGTTGGCGGATCGGAGGGGCGTCGCGATGATGAGCGGGTTCTCGCCGTCGATGCTCAAGGTCTTCATGGGCGAAGAGGCACCTGCGGAAGCGGAGGAGAGCGACGTCCCCGTCGAAATTCGGGTGAAGGAGGAGTTCAACCCCCTGAACATTATGAAGAAGGCGCTGTCGAAGGAGAGCTACGCGGGCTTGCGCGTCGTTGATTGATTGATTTACGTAGAACACCCCCCTCGCTGTATTTTTAGCCAACAGTCCCCACTCTACAATAAAAGTACGGGAAACATATTTGATGCGGTATTGGCACGAGGATGAATGGAAGAGCTGAGCGACATGATTATATAAGGGGTGGTCCATATTTCGGAGGTTCGGTAAGCGAATAGACACCGCTCCTCAGGCGTTCAACCGGGTCGAAAAACCCAACCCAGGCGCTGCTCGTAACGATGTTACTCCGCCAGGAACACGCTATGCAAGGTCGACGGTGCCCCGGAGCGAGAATTGGACCCTCCTCCCCCCCGTGATCAAACCCAAACTCTGCATCGGTCATATATTTACCCAAGGTTCCAGAGGCGCATCGGCGGCCAGTCCTTGCCAAGGTGAACACGGGACCGCAGCTCTATATGTTGTCAACACCTGGAGACCAGCGTCCAGGAAGGGCTGGATGTCAGGCCGAATGTCGACCTGTAACTTGCGGTTGAACTCGATTTCGACCCTCTTCAGCGTCGACGACGGGGTAGTCATGCGAGCCGTAATGAAGCGCAATAGTGCTGCGTCCGAAAGGCCACCTGAGGACTGCGTGATTTTGAGTTCCTCCAAGTGAGGACAGCTGGCGGAACGGTCGGCCGATGAAGTAAGAACCTCGAACATGTCGTCATCGAGGAGATTCGGACCTGACCTATCATAGAGGTTCGTGATGTGCAGTCGCTGCATGGTAGGTGGGAGCTCGTGGAGAAGCGCAAAGAGAGAGTGTTTCGTCAATGTTTCCGTGTCGATTTTGAGGCTCTCCAAAACCCTCGATGTACCAAGTAGTGGAGCAAAGGGGACCTCGGCATCGCTATGTGAGCACCCGCAAAAATCCAAATGCCGGAGGTCGGGAAACACAAGGCGGCGGAACAGTTTTGGGATGCCGGAAGAGGCAGACAACGCAGTGGCGCTCGTTATATGCAAAGTGTGGAGAAATCGGAGTTCAATCGATTTTCTGGACGCCTCCACATCGAAAGTTGTGTCTTGAGTGTCGTTTAGGAGGAAAGTACAGGTCCGGAGGCGTGAACACCTGGTGAGAATTTCCAGGATTATACTGCTCGACAATGAAGCAGGACTGTTCCAACCACGGGGGATCAATGACAGCGATGTTAGCTGGCCCCACCGTAGCGGAAGGGTCAGTGGGTTTAAGCTGGCTCCATGGAGACCGAAATTGGTGATCTCACGACCCTGAAGGAGCGTGAGAGACTGCGTATTGTGCGTATTGTGGTCGTGTGAGTTCGCAGATACGTATATTTCCAACGTTTCAAGCATGGGGACATCATGCGCGGTGAGATCGAGGAGGGATTTCAGAGCCGAAGGGGGCGCTGTTACCCGGATATCCTGCCATCGGGGTGCGAATGGAATAAGGGCCTGCGTTATGAGGCCAGTGTTTCGGCGGTAAGGGAAAAGGGGGTCGGGGTGTCTGTGCAGTGAAATGGATAAGGGACACTGGCCAGATCGACGTAACCAAATCCCAACGGTCTCGATCCGCTCTGCCAATTTCTCCTCGTACAGAGTATACCGGGTACTGGCAAGGTGGGCATTATTCGGGCCTCTGTTAAATGGAGGTGTGGGCTCGGCAATATGGAGTCGAGACCAAAGGCGGGGGGTCGAGAAAGAAATGGTCCGCCATGCGCTACATATGCGCCCCAGGAGAACCGGGGCCTCGTGAGCGCTCATGACGCAGTTCCGGTGCGTCGGCATACAAACCACGAAAATCGCCTCCAGGATATCGAGTGGGAGTCTGCGAGCGGGGGATATAAGAGCCTTGTAGGGCTCCACATAGCCGTTGAGGCTGTCGCGCTCCGCCGTCACCTTTTCGATGGCCTTCTGCAAGTCGGAGATTTCATCGTCGAGGCGCTTTAGATGGGAGCATGGCTCCACGAGGAGACCCAAGATTTCTTTGGTCTCCTCATCCGATGGACAGTAGCTGGTTCCCAGTTTCGAGGCGAATGGGGGGGACATGCGCAGAAGTGCGGGGATGGAGGAACGAGAAGGATGGTATGGCTGACCTAACTAACGAATCGACGATCGAGCCTCACTCGGATCCGGGTAATGCTCCGGACCGCTCTCCCATCAATTGGCTCGGCAGGTAGGTTCAGCAACATCGGGATTCAACTCGAGCGAAGTCGGATATCGAACTAAATATTATAACTGCAGTACTTACTGTAAATGATACAGGGAGTCCGCGAACATAACAGGTTGAGTAGACGAGCCTCCCTTTTTAGTGGATGCTGACTGCTGAGTGGCTGATCATGGGCCGCATGATTCCTTTTGAATGAAGCGGCACGGAATACGGCAGAACTCGCCCGTGATCGTCCATGTCGACTGATAATACATGTGGGAGAGGAAAGACAAATTCGGGTTAGCCTGGAACAAAGGCATAACTGTCAAATTGAGGTGAGAGCAAAATGTCCTTCGTAACCATCGCCTTGAGATGGACTCAACGGGCCTCTTTTATTGTCAAAGGCAAAAAATCCACGAACCACTCTGTCGACATACTTATCTCTCGGGGCATTCAAACTGGACCCGCACTGACGAAGTTTTTGGGGCAGCATACCCGGGCCCGGGAGGTGTCAGACTTCCACTCCATTTGCGCTTCTCTCAACATTGCTCGAGTGCCGGCAGTCACCTCCGACCGCCACGGCTACCAATGATAAGCATGAAAGTCCCATACCAACCAAGTCATAATTCTCATTTCTTCGTTGACCGACCAATTTTTAACATTCCGAGAAGATAGAAAAGGATTTCCTGCACCTCAGACCGGCGGTATTATGGAGTCTCGCGCTAGAGTGCTCGAGACTATTTTTACAAAAGATATATGCCATGTCTGGTCTGACTGTTGGTACCCGTCGTGCTCCTGACATCTGCCAGATGAGCAACGAAGCTAATAACAGAGCCGGCCCTCTCCCCACACGTCTCTTCTTCCCCCCCAAAATGGTCTCCAATACCCCAGGCCGCATGGTACAATATCATTATACTCACTCTTAGCGAGGTCCCTGATTCTCTTCTCAGATTGTTGGACTTGTTTCGCTCGCTCTCATCATGAAGCCCTCCTGCGCGCTGCTCACAGTGATGTGTTCCCCCGCAAACAACGACGTAACCGACTGCGCTCCATTCATTGCGGGCTTTTGCGAGTCCATGGGCGAGAACTCTGTAAGTGCCTCTGCATACGGATGTATAACGAACAGCCGATCCCATCGTGCGCGCAGGTCCTTCCGGGCCAAGAGATCGCAAACTGCTTTATGGTCCAAATCCGCGGGAGCTTCGTGTGCGTACAGACAGTTTCACTACTAAGACGCATATGTGACAATTTACGCCGGGTCGATATTCCAGGCAACATGTTTGGACTGAACCAGGCGACAACAACCCAGGTTCCTACAGTGAGGATGTGCAAGGAGGGGCTGACGGCGATCAACAAAACGTGTCCCACCGTGCGTTAATTTCCACTCAACACAATCTTGTATGTACCACCATTGAACAATCGACAGGGCGAGGCAAAAACGACAGGGGATAACTTCTTATACCTGTTGGAGTCCAGGTCAGGTGGTTGTGCGTAGTTGGTGCGTGGGTCATGGAGGAATTCGTTGGGTTTGCCTTTCTGGTCGTCTGGCTGTTTGCTGAATGGATAAGATCAATAGACGCATCATATTGAGAGATTCAAGTTGGCAAGAAATCAGGTAGGCTGGAAATTTATCCGAAAGGCGCCGCGGTATTGGTACACGAATGGAAGCGCTTAACGCAAGAAGGCCACGTCGCTCAAGCCCAGAACGTCGAAATCGGAAGCCAATCTGCGTCGTATGTCTCACTCACTGCAGCGGATGGAAGGTGCCGCGGGTTCGCGGCGTACCGCAGCGTCACGCGCAGGCCGTCCGCGATGCGATCCTGGAGTTGCAGCACGATATCGACCAGCATTATCCGCGTGAAGACCACGCGGACGCTCGAAAGGCGGGCGACCTGCGCGAGGTGGGGACCCGTGCGGGCCACTATGAATTTGAGTAGGACGTCGTCCGGGAGGGCGGAGAAGTGCACGAGATGGATGGCGCGGAAGTGGGGTAGGAGGGTCGCGCTGGGGTCCCGCGTAGTGGGCGTCAGCAGCGTGATGAGGTGGACGTCAACGTGGCGGTCGTTGTATTGGGGTTCGCACTGGATTGCCAGTTTCTCGAGCAGGGCCGTGAGCCGGAGGATCTCGACAAAGGAGGCTGTTGGCAAGGAGGGGGCGTGAAGACTGAGCCGCTGGAGGTGATTGGAGGGTGCGAGGAGAGGTATGAATGCGGAAATGGGCCGACAGACGGCGGAGGATCTGCAGCAGTACTCCAGAGCACGGAGGTTGGGCATGACGAGCGGGTGGAGAAAATCCCATGTCTCCGTCGATGTCGAAGAGGCAGAGCTGATGCAGTTTTTCCAGGTGGATTGGCGCGCGGATAATGCCTGCGCGGCTCCCGTCTCCAGCCATTGAGATAGTGCATGTTTCTAGTTCAGGAGACCGGCGCATAATATCAAGGACTGTTTGGTGCATGACATTTTGGGGTATTTCGGCGGGGTTGTAGCCGATGGAGAGATGGCGTAACTGGTGCCAAGGCATGGAACAGCGGAAGGGAGAGGGAATGAAGGCTCGTCGCGCTACAAAAGGGCATGACCGTCCCGTTAAATGTGTAGGGCGGCGAGGTTTCGTTATGGAAAACCTCCATGACCAAGGACTGCAACATGGGAACATCGTCGGCGGCTGGAGGTGCAAAATAATGATCGGACGAAAGCCAAAGGTGTAGGCGATTCCAACGAGTGGAGAAACGAGCGAGAGTCGCAAGCAGCTGGGAGATGTCGGGTGAAACTTTCTCTCTGCACAATGGAAATCGATGGAGGTAGAAAGCCTGAACGAGACAGCCAGGCATTGACGCATTCGTCCATTCCCGCCATTTCCGAGAGTAGTTGGGTGGCTATAATCCAGGACTTGCTAGAAGGCACCACAATATGGAGAGTCGCCCACAGACGCGGTGTTGAAAGTGCGAGTCTTCGCCACGCGTGGCATATGTAGCAGAGCAACAGGGGAGCTTCGGCGTCGCTCACCAACGCATTCCTATCGGATGGAAGGGCTCCCCTGAATATATCTGCCGCGATATTGTCGGGTAGTCTGCGAGCGCGCGAAACCAGAGCCGGATGAGCGTCGATGAACTTGTTCAAGTGGTCGCGCTTCGCAGCGAGCTCGTTGAGGAATGTCTAATCCTGAGACCTCTCGATTTCTTCGGTGAGCTGCGCGACCTCTTTGCGTGCCCCGAGCAATAGCTCACGACTGCGCTGCTATTCCGTGTCGGATGGGATGCTATTTGTGTAAAGAATGCCCTCGAACGACGCGTCCATTCTGTACTGAGCTCGTTAATTTTCAGCAAAGAAATAGAATAAAAGTACCTTCAGCGTTTTCACGACGTCAAATCGCACACGGTCAATGGATTGTGGGAGATGGTAAGAGAAAGACGATGTTTGGACGTCGATGCTGTTGTTTGCCGGTATGTACGTGACATTGCCATCAGCATCAACCGCGGCTTCCTTTTCCACAACACGAGGCGCCCACGGGGAGCGGCGCAATCCTCGTTGTATCCTCTAGAAACCCTTTCTGCGCCTATGTCGCGGGTGTATGCAGATGCGAACGCCATCCGGGGGAAATCCTGGTACGAATACAACCGTTTTCGTATCGAGTGGAGCTCCCCGGATCGCTATGAGATCGTCAGGAGGCTGGGGGGTGGCAAATACTCAGAGGTACTTGGTTTTCGGAATATCTATATTCAGACACACTCTCTAATTGCTTTGGCAGGTCTTCGAAGGCGTAGATACAGTCAATAGCGAGCGGTGTGTGATCAAGGTCTTGAAGCCTGTAGCGGGGCACAAAATCAAGCGGGAGATCAAGGTCCTGCGCAATCTTGCTGGGGCCCCCAACGTCATTGCACTACTGGACGTCGTCCGCGACCGTGCGTCTATCTATGCCTTTATGCCACTTCCTCGTCCCTGATACCCCTTCCTAGCTTCCCGCCTGTATCACAGCCTTATCACCGAATACGTCGAGAATGCGGAGTGGAGCCAGCTGTACACGCGGCTCACCGACGCAGACATCCGGCACTACACGTTCCAGCTCCTTACGGCGCTGGACTTTGTCCATTCGCATGGCATTATCCACCGCGATGTCAAACCCGTCCAATGTCATGATTGACCACCAGCGGCGTGAGGTGCGTCCTTCATACGCTACTTATCATGCCCAGGCTCATGCTCGTTTTCCCCTGCAGCTCCGACTCATCGACTGGGGGCTGGCGGAATTCTACCACCCCGACGTCGAGTACCACGTGCGTGTCGGCTCGCGCCACTACAAGGCGCCCGAGCTACTCGTCGGGTACAAGCGCTACGACTACAGCCTAGACTTATGGAGCACAGGATGTATGTTCGCTGCCATGGTGCGTCGCGATGGCCCTACTCTCCGACCCAGTCCCTCACAGAAATACAGATCTTCCGCAAGCAGCATTTCTTCCGTGCGTATGGCTACTCCGTCGACCTGCTAGCTTTCTGACCTTTCTTCATCATAGGTGGGTCTGACAACGACGACCAGCTTCTGAAGATCATGAAGGTCCTGGGCACCGCCAAGTTCGATGCCTACCTCAAGTCATTTGCGATCCCGTTCGAGAGCGACATCGAGGACCTGCTGGGAAGGTCTGTATATTCATTACATCCTGCTCCCCCCGCCGCTGAGGACCTTATACCTCAGCTATCCACCACGTCCGTGGGCTCGCTTTGTCACGCCAGAGAATCAGCACTTAGCGTCCCCTGACTCGCTCGACTTCGTGGACCGGCTCCTGCGCTTCGACCCGCGCGAGCGGCTCACGGCCAAGGATGCCATGGCGCACGCGTATTTCGGTACCGTGCGCGTCGAGGGCACCAAGCCGGAGGGCCTGAGCGACTCCGGTTTCGCCTCGATGTGATCCCTTTCCCTCCTCTTTTGTTCTCGTTTGCACTTCAAGTCCGAGTTAATGTCTTTGCGCTTGAAGTTGGGATATTATCATATGTAGCTGTGCTATCGTGGGTTAATGCCCGGCCCATAAGTAGATTCATTATTTACTGTGTTACCATTCCTCCATGTCCAAATTGCCGCGAGGAGATGGCGCGGACGCAGAGTGACTAATGATGTCACGCGCGACAACGGCGCTTAACTCCATACCCCGCCAATACCCCGCAATGCCTGAATACGCCTACAAACCCACTGCACAGGAAGACGCTAATACGATGGGAGAGAAACAGCTTTCTGTATCGCCTCACGCAAGCCCTCCTCATCTAACCGCGCATCCACGCTATGCGATTGTCCTCACCTCGGCCGTAAGTCTCGCACTCGGTGTCGCGCTTGCCTCGGTTGCAATGCTCTACGGAACACACCATACGGGAACCCACCATACAGAACTACAGCGTGTCGGTCGTCTTCCAGGTGCGTCTATGTTTCCATAAGACCCGAATCGACGTCATTTAGCTCCCCGAAAGTGATGGGATATAACAGTGAGACCCGTCGTAGCATCTACAAGTTTAACTCGTTAATTGCGATCAGCCTGGAACGCATATCATGTACGTCCTTCCATTGGTCGATCTCTTTCTGTACTTATGAAGCCAGTGCGAGATTAACGAAACCCTGATTCTGGAGACCGCGACATTGGTCAAATCTCTCGGGCTTGCGGTAGGTCGCGCGCGCCGCATAATACGGTCCTACTTATGTGAACCGCTGAAGGACGTCGGATACAACTATGTAAATATTGACGATTGCTATTCGGAGAAAGAGCGCAGCGCCGCCGGTGACATTGTTGCTGGTCAGTGGCATCCGACTGTGGTGTGCAACTTACACTCCTTTAGATCCGAAACGTTTTCCGTCGGGAATGAAGTGGCTCACGGATCAGATCCATTCACTTGGCTTGTACGTGCTCCCGAATTCACTTTCCTGTCTTGTTAAACATACTCTGGCCTTAGGAAAGCCGGGATCGTACGTTCGCATCACGTTGATGGTCTCCCTTCCAACTTTCTTTCTATAGTATAGCGACGCAGGTTGGTTCACCTGCGCACTATACCCGGGGTCGTACCAGAACGAGGAAAGGTCCGTACCGCGGCCCAGAGCGCGAATCTTCCTAAAACGGTACCCAGAGACGCGAAGCTGTTCAGCCAAGAGTGGGGATTTGACTTGCTCAAGTGCGGATTTATTTATTATCGAGGCGTCCATTAATCCTCCTGCAGATATGACAATTGCGCCGGTGAGCTCCCAGAGCCACGATCCCCCCTCACAGGCTCATACTGCAAGAAAAGTCCCCTTTGACGAAATCACGAGGGAGAATATTATCGGGCGTAATGCGGTCATTTATCCGTCCCTCATCCATCTATTGACGTATCCCAGGCTACACACGTATGGCCAATGCGATTGCTTCCCAGGCCAAGTCCTCCGGCAAACCGCCGCTGCTTTTATCCCTCTGCGAATGGGGCCAAGTACGCGTTCGAACTCGCTTGAGCTTGTTGATCCTGACGTTGATTTATTCAAGGAGCAACCATGGCTCTGGGCCAGGAGACTCGGGCAGAGTTGGAGGGTGGGTTTGCATTCTTCGTTCCAGTACACGAGTCTCATATCCAGTACTTGCAGACAACTGGCGATATAGGTTTATTGGGCCACAGATAGCGCGCGCGTTTCTGATGTCACTATCCTATCCAGGTCCGAACTGGAAGTCGGTCGCGAGCATCATTAACCAGTAGGCGTTACCACTGGCTTATTAATTATTATGGCTTTTCATTTTTCGTCAAGGAACTCTTTCTACTCGTGGGCGAGCGATTTCTACGGCCATGGCGACTTGGACATGGTATCTCGTTCCCGCCGATTCGTCGTATATAATGTTGATTACGGCTGACAGCTCGAAGTCGGGAACGGGGATCTCACGTTCGAAGAAGCAAAGGCACATTTCACAGTGTGGAGCTTCCTCAAGTCCCCTCTCCTCATTGTAAGTACCTTCACCTTGTTTCTTCCGAAATGCTGATCCGCGGGCAGGGAACGCACGTAGGTCTCATTTCAACAAACCACCTTCCTTCAGGCTGAGTGATAACTGGGCGCACAGCTGGCTGACGCCACAGACGCGACGCTGGAGATCCTCAAGAACACGGAGATCATTGGGATTAACCAGGATCCCGTCGTCGGGACGGCTGTGACGCCCTTCCGGTGGGGGGTCAACGTGAGCATGGATCGTAGGCGCACTGCAGTAGATACTCATCGCGTTACATTAAAGCCTGACTGGACCCCCGACGCGTCGTTCCCCGCGCAGTACTGGAGCGGGGAGAGCCAGAACGGGACGATATTCATGCTGGTGAGGCGATCTGCTTGCATAACGCTTGATCTAGTGAACGATGGATTTTAATAGCTGAACGTCCTCGATGAACCGGCGGATATGTTCTTCAATCTCTCGGAATCGCCGTGGATCAGGGCTGGGCGGCAGTATTTCGTCCGGGTGCGTGCCTCCAGCTTTTACCGTTTACTTATTCTGAACTTTGCGCAACGTAGGATCTTTGGAGCCACACGGACAACGGCACGGCCGTGCGGAATGTGAGCGTGCCAGGTGTACCTGCGCACGGGGTCGTGGCGCTACTGCTGCGGGATGCGGGCGACGAGCCCGCGGGGCTCGAGCCAAGGTGTGCGGTGGGGGAGTGGTGCATGGACAAGAACGGCACGCTTGTTTCAAATGTTTGATTCTAGCTTGTTGTCGGTGCTCAACGCACAGCGCTCTGCCTGCGCTGAGCGCTCGACGTTGACGTTGAACCTTTCCAGACTTTTCCTTCGCAGTCAAATAAATCCTCATGAATCCATCATGTGCGTGAAAACAGGTGAAAATCAACACTTCGGCTTCCGCCACTTGACGGAAGCTGATGGCCGCCGCCGATCAGGGGCACGCCTTGGCCGTAGAACTGAGTTTTTTTGAGCTTCAGCGACAGGTGCCCTGGGTCGGCCTCCCGGGCTCTTGCCTCCCCGTCGATTCTCCAAAAATCTACGCCGGACTCGACTTGCCACTACGTGTATGGTTGAATCCATGAATATCTGACTTTCCAACGTCCACTTATCTCCATTGATTGCCGCGACCCATCGCGCTTCTGATTCCCCAATGTTTCCTTGTGATTCCAATGTGATTCCCCAATAATCCCGCACATTCGTCGCCAGCAGCAGTTTCCAGCTGGTGGTCGAAGGTGGTCGAAGGACAAAATCCAGACCAACATATTAACCTGGGCCGGCTAATCAAAAAAATCGTATGCAAATCGTAAGCCAATCCAGGATCCTGGAGTAGTGCGGGTGAACTGTCTATCCCATTTTTAAAACGACTTATCTCATACTTGCAGCTGATATTTCCTTGGGAGCAAGGTCCAAGTTAGAACATGGATTATTAAAAGGTTGCGTAGATACTCCATCCTCCGCCCACGCGTTCATCGCTATTGGTGCCAACACATTTAGCACATTTCAAATTTTGTGGTTCTGCTAATAAAGTAGGATCTAGTAGGATCCTGTCAAGATCAAAAAGAAGCCCAGGTGAGAATCCTTCAACCCAATTCAGCGTATTTGCAATCGCTAAAAAGTCCTAGATCACGGATTGCTGATAGCAAAATTGATCGCCACGCGACAAATCGGAAGATGCCGGGGCAAAAAATCTCCTTCCGTTTCTTTTTGAATCCGCGTACACAGGAGCCCGCCTCCGTCAAGCGTCTTCTGTCTTGGGCAGGACTGAGCCGGCCTTGAGTATTGCAAAGTTTCTCCCCAAGTCCGATAGTCGGGAAAATTTTCTCATCCCTCGGTTAGTTCATCTTTTAGATTTCGGCTATGCGGGGCCCACCGATAGGACAGGCGATGATTAGCCCTGACGTACAACCGACCTATATATAAGAATGCGACGGGTTACGCAAGATATGCGCGACTATCCTTGGCCCCAATAATGTCGTCCGAGATACCTCCCAACATCGGGGAACGGTGCGTTATTCTTGCGTACGATCTGAAGCCTAATCATGACACCTCTCGGATGATTCCAGGACGGCTCCTGAGGTCAGCATGGCTTTTGTTCTGCGAAACCGTATTCACCCCCCCATTCCAGCTGTTCGGTATGTTATTCAACTTCGGTCTGATGGGCTCGTTGCTCGTCCAAGTATGTCAGTAACCTGCAGAATCGCTTGTCATGTTGCTGATATACGACCAGACCAGTACTACGGATCTTTCCCCAAGGACCGGAAGATCACGAAAGCCATCGTGTATAGCGTGTTCGTCCTCGAGCTCGCACAAACGGGGATCATGTCCTACTTTGCGTACAGAGGGACCTTTGCTTTTCAGGATGCGGATCACTGAAGTCGATTTTCAGGTACACAATTTTTGGGGCCGGATACGGGGATCTGTCAGTATTCGACAAGAGCGAGTTGGAGTGGTTCCCGGTATGCATTCTGGGATCACTCATCGCCGGAATTGTGCAATTATACTATGCGTACCGCTTGCACCTCTTTTCGAACTCGAAGATCACCACCGGCATTGTAACTGTGGTAAGCGTCATTCCCTTTTTGGATTATACAAGTTCACCTCTAGTCTCAGTTGGCGGTGCTTCAAATCGGATCTGGTATCGGGCAAGGCATAATCAGTAAACTAGTCACCGACAGATCGAATTTGTCGGGAAAGCCGATTTGCGTGACCGTTCGTTCATTTTGCTGTTCTTAATTACGCTATGCAATCTCTGACCTTGCGCCTGTAGACTTGGTTGCTCAGCAGTGCCCTCTGTGATCTTGTGATTGCCGCCTCAATGTCGTTCTATGTACGTTCTTGACTCGAACATAGTGCGCGATAACCTGATTGTTGCGTAGCTCAAACAGGGTTCAAAACGAGTCCTTTCCCCCCAAATGAAGGATGCTCTCACCCGAATCGTTCGCTATACTGTCGAGACCGGAGCTATTACGGGCAAGTATTTAAGCATCTTTTATGGGTCGAACTCACCCAATGCCCTCAGCAATTGTCGCAGTAATTCAGCTCGTCATCTTCCTCGCATTGCCGAAGAACAATTTCTTTGAGACTCCCAGCTGGACGCTGGGCAAGCTTTATTCCAACAATCTTCTCGTAAGTTTTCCTTTTTCCAGCACGTATTTCTGAGCGCGAGCTGGTTTTCTCAGGTTCTCTTGAATACCCGCGCTGTCGTCATCGGCGGACGTAATCACCTTGAATCATCGGATGGCTTCGGCAACGAGATTAACCTCGACTCGAGAGGCGGTATCGCCGCCACGCCGTTGACCGAGAGTCACACCAGTAGCATCCGATTTCAAACCAACCTTACGACCCGTGGGACTGTGGAAACACAGCTCGATAAAGATATGAAGGGATACGCCTCGAGCAGGACGCTTCGGGAATCTGATTCCGTGTAGAGATTACTATTATATCTGTCTAGAATAAATTGAGTTTACATTTCCGGAGAGGCCGCAGTGGCCGCTGCTTTCCACGATTTCTTTGCAGATCGTGATGTAAGTACAGGACTTTCAGCTGTTAGTCCTGTCCTTCTCAATAGATGCAACAGTACAGCTGAGACGATACAGATAGTAAGTATCCCACATTAGACTGTATATTGAATGAGCTCCGAGTCGCCACTACGTGACCCTGATCCTCGGCGTTCTCTTTGTTACTAGTACATAGGTGTTCAGCCATTATACTCCGAGCACGGAACATCAGAATGCTGCCGCCAGCTATTTCTTAACGCCAGGATGACTCAATGTTATATGCCTCCGTGGGATCAATTAAATAGGGGGTTCAACTCGTTACTTGATTATGTAAGCTTCATTTGTTTGATCATTTTCCAATCAGGTGCGTGCAGCTATTCACGGTGGTAGTCCAACAGTATAATCGGGCGGCCGCTCCGCCGAGAAGCCATGTGTCTGCAGGTGGGCCTCCATCAGTGCAAGCCGCTCCGCCATCGCTCTCAACTGTTGTGCGATATCAGGCGTGTTTCCGCGGTCACCACTCAGGGATGCAACAGGCTGCGACGGTGCCTGAACGTGTGCCTCTGAAGCGGGATCGGATGCCGATTCATCCAACAAGTGTACCACCTCTTCTCCGCCGTCCTGCAATTCATCGCGCGTGTGTACCGCCGCATCTGATGCCTCCCGTTCAAGCATGCGCATCGACTCGTGCATGCGGGCGAGCTTCTCGAGCATCTCTTCTTGCGATTCGACAACGCTCGGTGCGATGGGTCGGTCCCACACGAGCACGGTCTTTCCACGGTCCAGCGACAGCGTCACCGCGGCGGGCATCACCGCGGCCGCGGGCCTGGCGCCAGGTGATATCGGGGGAATATCCGCAATAATGGGGGCGGTCCGGGTCCGATACCTGCAGCGGATGACCACGATCATTGCGACGAGGATGAAGAGACCGCCTGCAACACCGCCGGCTATTTCCCCGCGGTTAACCTTGGAGCCATGGACCTTGGCGACACCTATGGTAGCGGAGGGGCCTCTCGCTGATGATGATGCTGAGGTTGCGGCTGATGTGGACACCGACACGGCAGTGGTGCGGATGCACGAAATATCGGTGCCATTGACGACGTAGAATGGGGTGGACTGGATGGGTAGTGCTGAATCAAAAGATGCTTGCAGCGTGTACCATCCTGCGGATACATTCACTGATGGCCATGTATAACTACGAGCCAGTGGGTTGAGTGATTCCGCAGCAATCAATTGAGTAATGACCCCGCGTCGGGAGACAGAATTGCGATTCCAGGCTCTGATCATATGTGAGCTGATCAGGGCGTTCAATGGAGGGTCCGGCTGGGACACCTCGGCGTTCGTTATGGAAATCGCGAGGTTGATCGAATAGAGGGGGGAGTAAACCCAAGTGATTTTCGCCGGGGTGCAGGTCGTCATCTCGGAAATTATATTGAAACCGAAGCCACGGGTTGCGGATGCAGAACTACTAGGGGCTGGTGAGGCTACATGGACAAAACCCGCTGAGCTGAAAATTCGATAACAGAGGTAGCTTCCACGTACCCTGTGTAGTTGCCCTGGGAAGATAACCATGCACCCCAAGGGAAGCAGCAAGGAGGCATATGCAACAGGCGCCCCTGATGTACACTGCTGCTGCTCTCATGGCTTCTTGGTGCCTTTGCAAGTCAGTTCGGGTTGGGGCTGGGGGACAGAGGAGGGAAGATGGCGACCGTAGGACGTAGAGGGCTACTTCTCCCGCAGAACAGCTCCCGTCAAGCACCGCGAGACACGAGCGAGAGAAAGAATCAAGGGATACATATTTCCGTCCAGCCACCGTCCAATCGTGGGGCTGGGCTAATATAGCCTCTGATCGAGCATCTATACAAGAACAACCAAGGTAGGAAGGACACGCACGTTAAGTTCAAATTCTATCCGAGGTACACGCTCATCCTGACCATCTCAATGTGTCTCTGTGACGTGAACCCAAGGTCTTGGTCAGGGAGGGCGAAACCGCAAGCTCAACTTGAAAAGGAAACGGAGGGCCCCAGATCAAACCTCAAGATCCGATCAGCAGAGTTCAGTACAAGACAGCGGCCACAGCGCGGCTGTTGCTCAGCTGGTCGATGTTTTTAAAGATCAAGGTTCGGAAGGCAATGCTCACCTGTGAAAGCTAGCAGCAAGTTGCATGGTCTTGAACAAAGTTTGGTGGGACTGTATTTGAGACACGCCGCGCCACTTAGATCTCGACACCTGAAGCCCGAGTCAATTCTTCAGTGCAATATAAAAAGATGCTACAACATTTCTCTCCTACCTCGCGTGTTGTAGCAATCAGCCGCCACAGCCGCCAGAACTTGAAAGTGCGCGTTGATGTAAAGCGGCGAGCGCGGCCTACTATACTAGCTCTGCGATAGGGCCGGTTACCAAAGCACTCTGGTAGAGCAGCAGTACCACGTCCCGTTAGAAGACTGGAAGTGAACTCGGAAGCTTGAATAGCATCCGCCTTCCTTAACTGTGCTTGCCATCGCGCGGCCCCCTGATACTCCTCATTTTTTTTTGGTCGTTGGGCGGTCAGTACATACATAGCTGTTCAACTATTACACTTGGAGCAGACAAAATCAGAAGGTCGTGTTGGATTATTCATAATAGCCGCTCAGTTCATATGCGTCCGCGTGACCAATTAATTACAGGTTGAATTCAAATAGGGGGTTTAAACGAGTGTTAGTTGGCCTACATCATTTCCAAAGCTCAGGCGTGCGCTGGTCCCAAAGTGTAATCGGGCGGCCGCTCCTCCGAAGGAAGACGTGGTCGCAGGTGGACCTCCATCAGCGCAAGCCGTTCCGCCATCGCTCTCAGCTGCTGCTGTGAACTGCGTTCGGAGCGTTCGGAGCGTTCGGACGCCGATTCCTCCGACACATGTGCCGCCTGTTCTTCGCCGTTCTGCGGTCTATCGCGTGCATCCACCGCTGCCTGCTGGTCAAATATGCGCCTCATCTTGCGGGGAAACTTCTCGAACACTTCTGCCTGCGACGCGACGACGTCCGGCGCGATAGGTCGGTCCAACGCGAGTACGCTCTGCCCGTGGGACCCGCGGTACCCGTGGTCGCGCGACAGCATCGATGCGGGAGGGGTCACGGTAAACGGGGAAATTTCCGCAGGAGTGGTGGTTCGGGTGCGGTATTGGCAGCGGATGACCGAGATCGCTGCGACGAGGATGATGAGACCGCCCACGACGCCGCCGGCTATTGCCCCGCGGTTTACCTTGGAGCCGCTGGCCTGGGGTTGGCCCTGGGTTTGGCCTTGGGATTGGGAGGCACCCGAAGGAACGGAAGGGCCACTTGATGATGATGATGATGATGATGCAGGGTGGCTCGCTGAGATCGCGCTTGATACAGATGAAGCAGACGTCGAGGGGCACGAAGTCTCGGTGCCGTTTACGATGTTGAACGAGTCGGATAGGATGACCCACTGTACCAAGTCGGACCTTGCTGAAATCTGGTACTCCCCGGGGGTTGCAATCACCGCTGACCATGTGTAACTGCGAGCCAGCGGGTCGAGTGACTTGGGGGTAATGAGTGTATCGAGGTCGGTGTCGCCGCGAACAGCGCTCGTCAGGGTCAATGTAAGGTCCGTAGGCAGTGAATTGGTGGCGGTCCCAAAAGTCCAAGTGATTGTCGCCGGGGTACAGGTCGTCATCTCGGAGATTGGCGAGAAAATGAAGATGGGTTTTGGAGAGGCCGAGCCACTAGCACTACTACCAGCGCTCGATGAGCCTACACGAACAAAAATCGTTGAGCTGCGGATAGAATAGAAACCGCTGGCACGCACTCTTGGTAGTAATGTGGACCGCTGAGTTTGCACCTGATCCAGACGTGGAGCGACACGCGCCGTTTGCGACCTGGAACGAATTGGATAGGACGAGGAACCCCGCCGAGTTTGAAATCGCTGCAATCTGGTACCCCCCTGGAATTGTATTCACCGATGGCCATGTAAAACTACGAGCTTTCGGGTCGAGCGCTTCGAGAGTAATGAGTTGATCGAGGTGGCTGTCGCCGGGAACATCGCTCGTTATGGTAAATGTGAGATCGACGGGTTGCGAATCGGTGGTGGCCCCATAAAACCAAGTGAATGTCGCCGGGGTGCAGTTTGTCATCGCGGAAATTGGGTTGAAATTGAAGCCAGGGGTTGCCCGAGGACGGGGGCTCGATGAGGCTATATGAACACAACGCAGTGAGCTCTGGATCGCTTGAGAGACAGCTGGCACGCACTCTTGGTAGCCCTGGGATAACCATGTACACCGCGAGCACCAGCAAGTAACCATGCAAGAGCCAACCCGGTGTAGGTCACTGCTACTCTCATCACTTCTCGGTGCGCTCGTAGAGGGGATGTGGGATGGTGACGGTAGATGCAGAGGCCCGTTTATCTTGCAGATCAATTCCTAGTTTTGATTCCGAGAGAGAAAAAAGCTGTCCATCCAGTGTGGCTTGGCTAAGATCGTTCCTGATTGATCGACGGTCCGTACAAGGCCGTACAGCATCAATCTAGCGAGAAGGGACCGGTTGAGTTCAGATTCCATTCCAGTTGCGTTAATTTCGACGAGGCAACCTCAGACCAGTGAGTGACTCTACGACGTGGACGCTTGTCTTTGGCCAAACCGGTCGAAATCGGAAGCCACATGAAAAGGACATAATCAAGGTTTACGGGAATGATGCGCCAAGATGCGCCAAGATCCCCATTCAGCGGACCCGGGTACATCGAGCGCGCGTTTCACCTTGTTTCACTCGTTCGGCTACTTGAGGTCTTGGCTGGATCATGTTTCAGACAGCGATGCGCACCGGGAAAGGTGACAACTGGGTAACTGAAGGTCATTCCGAGTCAGCTGAGAAAGAGTGAGTCAAACGCAAGTTAAACGCCGCGAATTCTCTGAAAGAATAGACGCCTACCCCACGCCCACGTCGCCCAACCTAAGCTTTAGATCTCCGTCAGACCTTTGAAACCCGGTTTATAACCGGAGGATAATGAATGATTGCCGGCGGATCGCACAATGAAATGAATGCCGGCTGATTGCTGCCTCCGCTACCGAGTCGCATAACATAAAACCTAAGAGCTAGACAGAGCTACACGACATTCAATTAGTTTAATTTTGAAAAGGAAACATAAACGAAGCGGAGACGTCAAATGAAATTTTTGGCGGATGTGGACCAGGTATTTCTTCCGTGAAGGAGTATACACCGCCAACTTGCCGCGAGCCAGCTTCAGGCTGGAGAAATTAGCTGTGCTTGATCCACACTTGCATGTGTCATTGTCCGCGAAGCCACCCGCCATCAATCTGCACAATGAGGCTTTCATTCAGCTGAGTTCAGATCTAACACAGCCCATTG
This sequence comes from Mycena vulgaris, assembly GCA_029204335.1. Taxonomy (NCBI): domain Eukaryota; kingdom Fungi; phylum Basidiomycota; class Agaricomycetes; order Agaricales; family Mycenaceae; genus Mycena; species Mycena vulgaris. The sequence goes on from JARGYA010000237.1 coordinate 205,461, forward strand.
TTCTGTCGATCACAGACACTTCTGATGTCCCGTGCTGGCCACTCAACTTGCTGCTGTCCGTGTCCACATAAATAGTTCTTGCCGCTGTCAGTCGAGCTGTTTAACTGATGAGTTTCGGAGTGTGGTCAACGTTCCTCCCACACGAGAGCCAGCTGTCCCAATCTCTGGGCCGCTAAATAGAATATAGCCTCCGGGTCTGGACACTTGTTCCGCAAGCGTGAGCCTCGGAGGCAAATTGGTATCGTGCTTGGCACAAATACAACGAAAATCCTGCAAGCAAAATACAAAAAATTACAGCTCGAGCCGGAGGCGCCAACTTTCTGAAAGATTTTCTCCGAAGTCATTCAAACTCCGCTCGGAACAAAAGCGGATGGCGTGACTGCCCCACAATGGTGTGACGCCCTCGGTTTGTGTGACTCGTGCTCTTTCGTCTTACCATCGTTCTCCTCCTCTTTCTCCCTCATCGTCCTGCTTTTCCTGTGGTCCTCAAGCTTCAAGCCTCAAGCTTCAAGATTCAAGCCTTGTTCTGCTGTGCTGGTGCAAAATCCCGAGTCCCGTACACCGCCAACTGGGCGCAATCCGTCGATCATGTGGCCCGATCAGTCTTCGGCCATCACTCAAGCCAGCTGCCATCAATCCCTCTCTCGCCTGGCCACCATCTCGATGTGCACCTGCCAAATTGGCTGGCCGCCATACCTTGCCCAGCTACGTACCAGCCGACTATGAACCCTAGACTCGCATGCAAGATCATCTGAGCCCCAGATTGCGACCGGGTGGCGTCAATCTGGTCTGCGGTCCTGCTTCCATTCTTCTGGGCATCCGTCACCTCCCCGCATCTCTGGCTGGTACTCTTGTTAAATTCAATCTGACAATATAATCTTTATTCATATGTAAAATTCCTCTCCTCTACTTCCGCCGGCGAGAGAGCTGGGTTTGTTTCATCCTCGACAAGCCGGCTGACACAATTCAAACTCGTCACAGCGCCCAGGTTCAAGGTGGCGTCGTCTACCACCACCTTAGCGTCATCCCAGCGGCCCTCCATCATGAAGCGCGCAAGGAGTGGCACGGACTGTGCGAGCCGAGTGAGCATTGAAAAAAGCTCGACCTCCGCAGCATTGGGAAGACGATTAGGACTCCGTCGCCCTGAAACTGCGGTTCTTTGACATGCCGCCAGGAACTCTTCAGTAATGCGATTTTCAGTGTACGTCAGCGGATTGCCTAGGTGCCTCTGGAGCAGTGGCTCCTCTGTCTGAGCACGCTCTGCGTCTGTTCCCCAGAACTTCAGGATCGGAAAGTTGACACCGCTCGGCCGAGAATTGGCATACTGCTCGCCTTCAAGCAGGAGACGATCTGCCGCTGTCATGAACTCGGTACCGTGTTCGTCGGGCTGAGCTGCCATGATGATATCTTCTTCCACTGGCTGACTGGTTCCCGCCGTGTCGGGGTAATATTCATCCTGTGAATCTTCGAAGGACGCTGTGTAAATGAATTTAAATGACTGTCCAAGAACTGATTTGGCTGGTGTGCACGTACGCTCCGGGAGACGGCCAGTTGTCTGTGAGTCCGAGAATCCATAGTACTGAGAGTCTGATGTCTGCGAATGAAAGTATCCGCCTGGCTGGAATAATTCTGATCTATGCCACCGACCCAATTCAGTGAATCAGATGTAAGCTGAAATATGAATGGCTTACACGGCCTGTGTGGAGCGCACAGATGATTGCCTCGGTGTGCGCTGGTGGTCTTCGTCCTTCATATACACGAGTTGTGGTTCTGGTTAAGTTTTGGTGAATGCATCAATGGACGAGGCCACCAAATCTTATCGCACAGCCACGATTGCACGCTTTGAAATGGTCCGAGACCCAGAGCGTGACCAATTCATTTTAAAAAATACACTATGCATCTGAACCGTCTGAGATATAATCCCGGGCTTTTCTCGTAGGCTTGCGCAGCCTGCCAGATTTCTCCCGAACTCCAATTTGGAGGAGCTCCCCTCGGCCGTCATATTCCTCATCTGAACTGTCGTCCCTGCGATCCGACCCAAACTCATCGTTCGACTCAGAGTCCGAAGGTTCGATGAGGTCGAAATCATCAATGTCTTCAGCCACAGTCTTCGCAGTTTTTGCTTTCTTCTTCTTCCCCGTCGCCTGTTTCCTTGCTTTGCGTTTTTTCGGCTTTGAAGCCCCAGCTGCTTCGGCATCAAGTTTGCGTTTCGCGCGTTTTCCAGACTGAGTTTGGCGAAGCTGCTCGGCGAGCTCATGGTGTTTCGCAACACGGGCCTCCGGGGAATCAAACAAAGGCACGGGTGCCCATGCAGATCTAGGGAGACAGCGCCGGAGCAGGTGCGCATTGTGGAAAGCTGTCGTGTTGATTACAAACTTGTCGACAGGCTGGTGCTCGATGAATGACTCCATGACTGAGGACGCCATGCGTTCCTGCATTCTTGCCCGGCTTCCAGATGCGGTACAGTGCGAGCTATAGCAGTCATGCTGGACGTTAAAAATGAATTGGATATTCTAGACGAAGGTCAGCTATGATTGCTCGAGAACTAGTGTGACCCACCGTGGACGGCACAATGATCAATGTCTTCTCATCCTGTCTTCGGAACAATCGGGGAAGATTGTATTTCTCGTGGCGATGGTCTGAGACTTGAAACTCGTCCAAGATCACGACTGAAAGTCCTGGGCTACTCAGAATGTGATCAATCCTTCCGATTATCGGTAATTTCTGCGAAAGTGGATTAAGTATGATGCAGTGAAGCCTTAATCTTCTCTTACCGTCATCGGAGATATGGCGTAGACCCATGACAGGACAGGACATACATCTCGTGAATTCGATACGACGGTGATGCATGATTCCCAGACAGATTCAACGGAATATGTCCCAAGATTCACCGCACCGGGGGCAATTGTTGTCAAACTTATTTTCTGGCGCGGTGGGGTTGGAATGCCTTTCTGCCTCTTCAGTGGCTGTAATCTTACTGAGCCTGAGCGCCCAAATTAACACAGTCCTAAAAAGGCGAAGCGAAGAAAACATACCAGGAACCAGTGGCTTCGGATCTGTCCACCCGAGAAGAGCTTGAAGAATTGGTCTCGCGGCTAGGAAATCACGGATTCCCGAGCCAGCCTGCACCCATTTCCCAGTCGCATCAATCCACCACCCACCGGTAAGGCGATGCTTTAGGCCCTCTTGCTGCGCGAGTTGACACGCGATATCTCGACTTGGTGCCAGGTGATTCGAAAAAATTGAACAAAGGCGGAAAATGGCGTTGTAGCCTTCAAACCCTTCGGTAGCAACACCGACCAGGGGCCCATGTCGAAGGATATCGGTCCTGGTATGTGCTAAAATGTGAAGCTTGTTCTTCGCGATGATCTTTGTCGGATCAATCTGAGCAAAAATATCAAGGATATTGGAGACGGCTGTCTCAACATCGGCCTTCAATTCTACGTCAGAGCCCAAATAGCAACCGAGGAACTTGATCAGAGCGCACCAGATACTGGTCGAGATTATCTATCTCGGGATACCACAACAATGGTAGGAGCTCGCCCATGGCCTTCCACGCAGAGAACTGCAAATCGTCCACCAGATCATACATCTGGAACACACATGTCTGTGTTACCTGTTTAAATTGGCGTCCGATCAGGGAGTTTGCAAATTGCATAATGTATCCCGCTCGGATGGCAGGTATCGACAGTCCCAAGGTATTTGACGCCTGCAATCGGTGGGTGTAAATCGCTTTTGTGGCGGGATTCCAGCCAGTATGTGTTTTGTGCCAGGCATATTTGACGATTCCGAGCAGGATGGTGTGCAAGATCTCGATGGGGGTGTCTTTGGCAGGATCAAAACCTGGGTGGGGCAAATTTAGTACGTACAGACGTTAGGCGCGCTCGGACTTGCACACCTTTCATCGACAGGAAGGGATTGTAAATTTTCGACTCATTTTCAGTGACCCAGTCCATCAGTTCCTTGACGATGTCTGCGCTATCGAGATTGGGGTCCCCCTTTTTGAGCTCCCGCGAGCGCCGAATGAGATCTTCTATCCAGTATGTCGTATAGGCGTCCTTGACCCCCGTACTAGTTTGGATGTCCTTCACTGCCTGAGCTACCCCAAGACACGCTAGTTCGACCTGTTTATGAAGCTCCTGTAGCGTCTCTGCTGCAGTGCGGGGTCGTCCCTCCTGTTGAAATCATCAGTATGTCGAAGTGAATGTTGAGAATCCAGGAATTTACCTTAAACATGCTGTCGAATCCTGCATTTGTTTCCTTGTGCAAGGTACAACCGCCGACCATGCATTTGCGACAGAAATAATTACCCTTACTGCCAATATGGCCCGTCATTTCACTCCCCATTGGATTATCTGAAGGACCCGTGTTGATAAACAGGCGGAATGCAGCCTCCTCTAGAGTATCGAGGTCGTATACGACAACAGGGACCGTATGAGTCGATCTATTAACCGATTAGAGTGGCTGCACATTGAATGGGGCGAACGACATACTCAATCTGATGTTTAATCCCCTCAAATTGCTCTGAGGGAGAGGCATGCGGTGAGGCACTGACGAAGTGAGTATGGAATTCCTGCTGAAGAATACCCCTGGGGAGGTTTCGATGATTGCCGTAGCAGTTGTTATGCTTATTCCAGGATTTCGAACGATTTCCAGAGACATCATCGAAGAACAAATCGACGAAACTCGTGTATAGCGGGCGTCCCTGTGCAATTTCGCGTAGCGGATTTGGCATTTTTGGGGAATATGATTCTGTGAAAGCTGTTAGTAACCGCAAGCTTGATACAAAATATTATCTTACCATTCCACGAGCGCGGCAAGACCTTCATATGCTCCAAATCGAAGTAGTTGGCCTCAAGATCAGCCGCGGGAATGAAGATCTCCTTCGCATTATCAACCGTGGCATGGCCCTGATCATCAACATGGACTGCGAACGCATCTGCATGCATAGCACCCTTGAAGATGACCCAGCACAATGGTATGACAAGCTTTCCGTCACGACAGCGGGCGAGTTCATTAACGTAGAAATGGCGACCACAATGGACAATCATGGGCGTGAGGGCATCCCGGTCTATTCCACGCCGCCATTTCTGACCATGCCAGGACTCGCTAATCGGTCCATCAGGGATTTCCGGATAAAAGTGAAGGTTTGCACGCGTCAATGGGTTGGCATAGTCCTAATAGCGTCCTTGGTCAGTATACCGTGTTAGATAAAGTAATACTGACACAGACCTTGGCGATAATGACGCGCAAATCATTCAGATAGAAAACGTTCCCTTGGCTTGAAGTCCATGGGACGGTGGGTACCCCACCTTTGGTGTGAAGCGTAGCTTGGAATTTTCGAAGTGCATCTAGGGAAGGTACATCACGCGCTCCGCCTTCACTCAAAATCCAGAGAAAAACCCTCATGAGAGAGTTGGAGACCCGTTGGCGCGGGAGATTGTCCAAAGTATCGAGTAAAAACATCTGCAAACGGTTAAGGATTAATATTATAGTGTTGAACGGTAAGTACATGCCATCTTGTTTGGATACGGGTACCATTCTAAATTCGATTTGGCCCGTGGTACACCCATTTCCTCGTCCACGAGTTCTGCCAGATCAGGTTCTTCGTACAGCTCTGTGGTAACTTGTTCAGCACATAATTGTTGTGAGCACACGCAACTCACGGGCGTTATCCATCATTTCACAAAGGATCACATCGTCTTCATCACGCTCATCGACAACTGGGTCGTCCCCCTCTGCAGAGAACCCAAGCTGGCGTGCCATAGACTGTGCATTACAGAGTCCGAATTCATCTGCTTCACGTGCCAGCGCTGCGCGTTCCTTGGCGAAGACCAGTTCCGGATCATCCCCTGCAGAGAATATAGCACCATCGGTATTGTATGAGTCCCACATGTCACACTCCGCTGCACTGGGACCTGTCGACGTGGTTCCTGCTGGATGTACTTCCAGCGTGCCGATTTCTAGTGTCGCCAGCTCGACATTGATTGCATCATTGGTGTCCTCGACCGTGGCGGCAGTTTGAAATCTCGTGTTGGCCTGTGCAGCGTTCTGTGTATGAGCCTTCGACTTGGTATGCTTGGAAATGCTGTCCCTGGCAATCCACTGGATTGAATCCGTGAAACGTTCACATATAGTGCATTTGAATTTTTTGCTGTCGTCCGGCGATGCGATGATGACTATTCAGACACACACACCCATGAGTTTATTGCAGAATTATATTTACAGTATTCTCACAGTCTGGCAAAGTTCTGCTTTCACGCGGCATCGCAATCCGTGGAGTGCTGCGAGAGCTTAGGGAGAGTATAATGAGCGGCGGAGGCCGAATACCAAATCGGGATTTGGTGGCTCGCAACTGTTTGGTCGTTCGGGTGGCACAATGGCCAATGCATATAAAAGGCAGCACACACCTCAACGTTTCAAATCCGCACCTTGCCCACTTTTATTCACGAGTCCACTTCCCATGTCCTCCAGATCCGACCTCGACATTGACTTGGATGCTCAGCTGGCAGCCGCCATGGTAGACTCTCCCATGCCTGCCACTCCCCAAAATCCGCGTAAACGTCGACGCGAGGACCGCGAGGACAGCACTGAAGGCCAAGATAGTCAGGAGGAGGACGATGACACGTTGCCGACATCTATCACCGCCGACACTCGTCCTCCTGGTGTCCCGATGAAACGGTGCAGTGAAGCGCAGCCGTGAAATCTAATGCTAACTGAGTGAGACCTTAGTCTTAACTCAAACCAACACTAAACCTCAAAACTATCAACTCCAACTAAGCTTTATCGTATTTTGTTCGGGAGGTAGGTCAGGCGTATCGACCGTCAATCTCAATAGGTTGGGACAATGTGAATTCTTTGGGTTTTCTGGCTAAGAGAGTTCCGGAGAACAAACTGGCGTATGACTTTAACTAGCGTAAACGCCGGTAGGTATATCTTTGGCGTAGACTGTTTAGGTCTACTGAGCGAACTGGCGAACTCAACCCCAAATGGCGAAGTGGCGTATGAACGGCGCGACTAGGAATAGTTCTACGTCCGAGCAAAGTGGCGTATGGCAAAGTGGCGCATGAACGGCGCAACTAGGAATAGTTCTACGACCGAGCAAAGGAGCGTATGACCGGGTGGCGTACGAGCAGCGCGACTAGGAATAGTTCTACGACTGGCCGAAGTGGCGGAGGCCGAGGACGGAGGGACAACTCAGGCTTACGCCAAGGGAGTGTGTGCGTCGAACGGGATAAGGAACGGAGTCCTTATAAGCTGCTAAGAGCTATGTGCCAAGAAATGGGGGAGTTATTCACTGTCTAACTACTAAAATACATGCGGCTTTTATACTACTAGAGGGATTGATCCCAACTAACTAAGAGAATGATAGGCGACTTTACAAGCGAAGAACTGATGCGAAGCGAGACATATCCTGGCTGTTGGGCAGACCTAGAGGCGTCTGCCCGGGTATTATTTTGATGCTGGTGCCGCCAATCACCAGTACTTCCTGTTTAAGCCACCTCTGCTTACATTCTTCTCGCGTAGGCTCGGTTAGGAGCGTCCGCAGTCCTCCATAGTCTGATCCAACTGATGGGCTGACTGAGCCCTTCTACTTAGCCGTTGAGCACCAAACATTGTACATGTTTGGTTCAAGTTGAGCGCGCCACATCCCACGTGATTGGTTTAGGGCCGGCTGCTACGCCACTACGCCACGACACCTGAGCGATGAGGCTACGCCAAATGGCACTGACACCACAACACCTTTATAGGTTCTTCTGCCAATGAGTCCGCCAATAGCAATAGCTTTTATCTCGAGTTTTTCCTTCCAATGCCCCTTGATTAACCTTACACCCATGTTGACATCGAGCTTGTTGCATATTAATACAACTTGCCAGACGAGTCCCATGGCTAGCTAGTGTGGATGAGTCCGAGCCGTAATCTTGGGCTCATTTAGAACCCGCCAATACACCCTCAGTCTCCTTGGTTTAGATGCTAGTTTGCAGTGTTAATAACGGTTCTAATGTTCAGCCCCGGGAATAGACTAACACCCTCTAAGTCTTATGTATTCCTTGGTTCTGGGCCTCCGGCGCCAGAACCATTCAAAAAGCGATAATTTCAGGCGTGCACGGATGTACGCCCTATCATCTCCCCATTTCAGAGCTACTGACTGTCCCCAGTCAGGCGCTGTATAGGCGCAAATGAATCTTTCCTGTTTCGGACGGCACAGCCATAAGAACCTCTGTGCGCCCAAGCTATTTTGATTTTCCTCCGCGGGGCCTACTAGCGCCCGCCATTCCTCGGCAATTTCCCCATCAAGTTCCCATGATCCCCAGGCCGTCGCCACAACAATCACTGATAGGCTTTACTGCGCTTCACTTAGCGCGCTTCTTGATCCACAGCAATGTCATTCTCGGTTCCTCATCAGGATATTACCGTAAATCCCTGCCCCGGCCCGCAGACTCCGATCACCGTTGAATTGGCGAAGAAGGTTTGATTTCTCTATTGGCGCAGCATTCAGGGAAGGCCGCGCCCACAACCCTGAGACCGGGCAGCAGCGCCGTAGGTCTATATAAGAGACCACTGGGCGATGCCCCGCCATCATTTCCACCCTCCATCTGTTACCGCTACCCACTTTATCCTGTATGGCGCCCCTCGCTCTTCCTTCTCGCAGCCGATCTTTATCCAGCTCTCAGCATCAGATCGTCATGAAAGACCCTTGGGTGGCCCACCGCCTCTTTAAAAACAAGTATCCCAAATCCTGGCAGTTGCTGCTGTTCCTTTTCGAGTCCCGCAACTTCAGGCGTGTGAAGGGGAAGGAGGCCCGCAAGATGCTTCTTCGTCTCGGAGAGTATTTGGTACGCCTTTATTCTTTCTCTACTTCTTTTAAAATTTTACTTCTCCGGCTGACTTCCAACTGGCGTAGCCCGACATTGCTGTCTGTCGCCTGGAGGCCGGTAATGCACTCCCTTATGATTTCGACTATTTTCTTGCTGGCGTCCTGCGTATCTTCCGCCACTTCGCCGGCTCGCCCCCCATACCCAGTCTTGCGCCTCTAGCTGAGTACTTGGCTTTCGGCGATTTCTCGTGCACCCACTTGGTACGCCAAGTCCCCTTTTCCTTTCTTCAATCCATTCGACCCTTTTTGTTTTCTTTCCAGGACCGGCGGATTTGGGACTTCCGCCTTCCCTCCGCCAACTCTGTTATTATCACTGACGATCCCTGCTATTATACCACCACGCCCGAACCATCCGCCCAAGGATCTGGTGACGACTCTGATGATTCCAGCGACTCTGGCGGCGATAACGATGAGTCCTCTGTCAAGGACGGCGCCCCAAGTTGGAAGGAGCTCAGTAAGACTGTTTCTTTTTAATGTGCTCCTTTTCCTCACACCAATTTCCAGTTGACGACGAGGCAGAAGAAGTCGCGGAAGGCTACGTCTCCGAGGTGGCGGACTCGCAGGACGAGGAGCAGCTCACCCCTCCGCGCCTCAGCCAGTCCGCCGCCACGGCTGCTTCCCTCCGCCGCATGATGAGTTCTGGTACGCCACTCAATCACTCTTATTTCTCTAACCAATTAACAATGCCGCGCCGCTCCTTTCTTCTAGGTGATGAGAGCGATGTTACACCAGCCGTCGCTCCCAAGTCTAAAGGGCGCAAAGGTACGCCACACCACCGTCCAGTTTATCCCTATCGTCCCTGTTTTCAAAGGCGTACCTTAATAACTGCTTTTTACTCTTTTTTATGGTAGCCCGCCCACTGCCCCGCGAGCGTCACGGTTCTACGCCTCCCCCTTCTCCCGAGGTCTCCCTTCCACCCCCACGCTCGTTGGTCCCGTCGCCGGTACCGCCCAAAGGCGCGAGTGCAGATAAGGGCAAGGCTAAAGGGAAGGCGAAGGTCGAGGAAGGCAAGGAGCGGATGCGCAAGGCGCAGGCGCCGAAGAACGATGAAGACCGTTGTGCGTGCCCTCTCCTCTTTCCATCAGTCATCTTCCTTAGTTAAAGAAACCTTTGTTATCATTCCTCCAGCCTTCCAGCGCTACGGAAAGGCGGAGAGTCAGGCTTTGGAGGGACTCGGGTGGGCCCCAACCCCTCTACCTTATATCACTGCAAGCCACGCCGATACCACCACACGCGATACCGTGGATCGTGCTCTGCGGCGAGCACAGAATTTCCTTGAACACCCCGTCTTCCCGGTACGCCCG